>CM061534.1:159262999-159479919 GCA_030545055.2 Neoaliturus tenellus | reverse complement strand
CACTGTCCACCACTGAAAGTTAAGAGAGTTTCAACTTTAGCTAAGTGGCGCAAACTGTTGCGCGGACACCCTAAGTTTTATACAAAACAGACTAATGTCAGTTTTACTGATGAGGATTTGTTTAAAATATTGGATGAAATGACTTTTCCTTGCAAAATTCAGTTAGTTACTCCCATTCCTGACAGTTTAGAGTCTTAGTCTCTCAAGCCGATATACCTAGAGTACACGGAGCCTGACAGTCAGTCACTCGGTGGCTGTCGTGGGGTGCGCATCGGTGTCGGCGCTCTGTAGTTGTTAAGTGTTCAAGGTCACAGTAATATGAAATTGCGGATGTTGTGCTTGTTCAATGGCCTCTGAGGACTAGTGGATGACGGTTTAAGCAAGGTCATGTCGCAAACTCGAGTTTGACTTGGCACTTTTGCTGTTTCTCATCGCAAATTCGCTCCAAGTCTTCAAGGTCACGTGGACTCTGACTGAAACTCGGAGCGTAGTGCGAGAAACGGCGAAAGTGCCAAAAAATTTTGAGTTTCGGCGTGACCTTGACCTTAACAGTGTCAGTGACGTCATTTTGATGATGTAATGGATGATGACGTCGTCAGCATGTCATTTCTGTGACGTCATGGGTGTGACGTCACGGAAATGACGTCATCGATGGTTACGTCATCGATGACGTCATTTTGATGACGTCATGGGTGTGACGTCATCGATTGCGTCATCATCGATGACGTCATCGATTACGTCATCGATGACGTCATCGGGGTCATTGACCTTGGCGATGACGTCATCACATTCCTCAAAGGTCATTGAACTGAGCCAGCAACCGCAAAAACACACTACTCGTGTGTAAAATCCGGAATATTGTTGAGTATTACAATTCTCAAGTCCATGTATGATTCATACTTGGCATTTATCTCATTAAATCCATAAAATAAATTAGTAATACTTCCAACTGCTGGAAATTTATGCAGCTACTGTATATACAATTTTTTAACTTGTAAAAAATTAATGTAACCATTTCTGAATTTTTAATATTAGAGACTTCATATTGGCAATATTGGTATACTATTACGGTTATTTTTTATCAACTACCGATAATATCAGATACAAGACCTAATTCGCGAATGGCAGTAGTGGGAAAAAGCCACTTCTAAACCGGAAGTGACGTCAGCTGCCAGGGCAGCTGCAGGGGTCAGATGGTGTCAGTTGGCAGGGCAGCTGCAGGGTGGAGATGGCGAGAGCATATGCCCTGAATTTGAAGTAGAATTGGGCATGAATGAAGAGTTAGTTGAAAAGTAAAATTCAACTGTGTTAACTAAACTCTAAAAGTTGAACAAAAATTAAAAGTAAGATCAAAACTGGAATTCAACAGTTATAACTGGGGGCCTGGAAAGTATGTCAAGGTCATCCAGAGTAAGTTTTAAAAAAGCCTACCCAACTACCACCAGAAATAGTTCAAAGTTGAACTAGTTGGTGATAGTGGGATAATTAATTTATTCGTGCCATGGGAGAGGTGTTTATTGTTTGAAAGTTGGCGATCGAATGAGAAGCGCCGCCTAGGGAGAGGGCTTATAAAACGGCAACCTTCCCCCACCACCCTTTCCCCCACTCCTTTAGACCAATAACCGGTTGCCGACTCTATGTGGTGAAACTGAATTAAACATGGCGGCCGCCATGGATAATTCTAACCTCAAACTTTAGCTTAGCTGAAGAGAATAGAGGAGCATGAAGTAGGAATTGTGGTGACAGCGCTTATATGAGGAATAGTAGGGGTAAAATAAAAAAACTTGTTGAACACAGTCGATAGGTGTAACAAGTTGAAAGTTGTTGAATTGTAACATAGAATGCAAAATGTTGTAAATAACATTATCATCAACATTAACCTGCGAAGTCTTTGAGTATAATGGGTTAAAACTGTACTTCTTTCTAACTCTATTTAAATTAGTTTTACACTTTGAAATTGAAGGTTTAGAAGTACTTCGTAATATGTGTTGTGTTCGCAAAAGCTTTAATTTTAAACATTGTGCAGTCATCATAACCGATGTGTTAAGTTCAGAAGTTAAAATAAGACTGAGATATAAAATGAAGTGTAAAAGAAATTGAAACAGAAAGCCAGAGTAGTAATTTTATAGGTTAGAATTTACGAAGGCTATTCCATGGATAATTCTAACCTCAAACCTAGTAAGTGAAGTAGTCATAACATAAAACTAACGAGAGATGATGACCGAGCGGATGCGAGGCAATGAATGTTTGTAGCGCGATAAACTACCCACCTTTATAGAGGCAATAACTCCAGCCAGATGGCGGCAGATGGCAAGCAAATGACTGGTTGACCGACTTTCACCTGAGTAGTAAGAGAAGTAGGGTTCTGTGTCTATCCCTACTCCTTGGGGTCAATGACCTCCCCCCCCCCCCCCCCCTCCCCCCCCCCCCCCCCCCCTCCCCCCCCCCCCCCTCCCCCCCCCCCCGAAAAAATGGAGCCCCCCCCCCCCCCCCCCCCCCCTCCCCCACTCCTTCCCCCACTCCTTCCCCTATTCCTCCAGGTCAATGGCCGGTCACCACCGGTTGTTGACTTTATGTGGTGAAACCAGACTAAATATGGCAGCTGCCATGGATAATTCTAACCTTAAACCTGCTGCGCATGCAACGAGTTCTCCGGATCGGAATAGTGACTATGCTATTGCGCATGCGCCTAGTCCTGTATTACTCACTTTAGCGCTACTGCACATGGATAATTCTAACCTCAAACCTTGGTTTTGCGTTGCTGTGCATATGCTGCTCCCCACTCCTTCGCCTTCCTTTTACACTGGTGCGAACTGGACTGGATTGAACACTGTACTGGAGTGAAACAACTTCCCCCACTACTCGAGAATCCGAGGAGCAATACGAGCCTGATCTTAGCGTCAGTCGTCAACAAACTTTCATAGCGAAAGGTTGTTGGCGACTCAGCAAGAGGTTTCAAATATATAGTAGGCCTATATATATTTGAACTTCTTCTACTACGTTGCGTTTTTTAATGCAATGTGGTATGTGTGTGTGTGTGTGTGTGTTTAGTTTTAAGTTGTATTTAATTTAAGAAATAATTTGCGCATTGCGATGTTAGTTATAAGTTGGGTTTAGCATTAAGGTGTATTAATTTTAAGAGGTGTTTAGCATTAAGGTGTATTAATTTTAAGAATAATGATGGTATTTGGTTGTGTTGAATTATTTGGTTTTTAATAATGATGTGTTGTTAGTTTTAAGTGTTGATATTAATAATTTATGTTGTTGTTTTGCCTTTCAGCTAGATGTTAGGGGGTAGATTAACTGTAAATTCAGAAGTTCAGTTGAACTTCACTTAGAAGGGGTGGGACATCCGCAAATTGCGGACTAGGTTTTTTGCATTTTGTTTAGGAATATGATGGGTGGGATTAGTTTGGGTGGGTGTTAGAGTTGCGTTTCTGCATTAGCTGTTCCAGTTTCCCTGAAATTAATGGTTACGCTTTGATGCGGACGGGACGTTACGCTTTGATGCGGACGGACCAGGGCCTCCCTGCTGTTCCAGTTTCCCTGAAATTAATGGTTACGCTTTGATGCGGACGGGACGTTACGCTTTGATGCGGACGGCCCAGGGACCTCCCTTGCAGAACGTAACTAGTGGGTTGGGAGTGGGAACCGCTAGGCAAACAGGGTGGTGGGAACAGTATTACTGTTCCCATCACCTTGGATCATTATAAATCTTGAATGACCTTGACCCACTTTCGGAAGGGTCAATGACCCCCCCCCCCCCCCTCCCCCCCCCCCCCCCCCGAAAAAATGGAGTCGATTCCCCCCCCCCCCCCCCTCCCCCCCCCCCCCGAAAAAATGGAGTCGATTCCCCCCCCCCCCCCCCCCCCCTTCCCCCACTCCTACCCCCACTCCTTCCCCTACTACGGGTGAACGACCGGTCATGACCTGAAAAATTAAAATGGCTATAACTTGATAACGGATTGACGGATTTGGACAAGCGATACATCATTGAAAAGGTCTATGTAAGACAAACATTTTGGTAAAAGAAGAATTTGGTTATCTTATTTTAGTCAAAAGTTATGCGAATTATTTTAAATAAATACCTTTTCTTTCCCCTTTTCCCCCACCTCCCAGGTCAATAATTAGTCTCGGCCAGCTGCTACCCCTCTCATTTGCATATTGTTATAAAAGACGCACCGACTGCGGCTAACATTTCATTCTGATTCCAGACGTTACGCTGCGAACTTGGAGCCACAACCATGTTATCTCTGCCAACTACAACTTCTACTTTAACTTCTACTTCGACTTCTATTTCTACTACGGCTGTTCCTGCACCTAAGAAAACTCTTCGCCTCAAAAACCTTCCTGATTGCTACAAGAATCGACTTGCATCTCAACCTTCAACTTCTGGAGCTATTCTTCCGCCAACTAACACTTCTAGACTTCGTAGTATTTTTTCACCGCCTTCGCCTTCAAAGGACTCCGCACCACCATCAACTACTATGCCGCCACCGCAGAAGCCAGTTCACTACCATCCTAATACCCCTTCCGTTGAAACCATTGTTCATCGTCTTAGCACACCCATTATCCCACTATCACCATTGCCTCCTACCCCACCACTTAGTACACCTAAAGATCATACCTATCACAAAACTGATTCCTCTCAATCTGCTACTAAATCATCTCCTAAATCAGCTCCTAAACCAGCTCCTAAACTTACTCCTAAACCTACTCCTAAACCCGCTCCTTCAGAGCAATTTCAATTATTACAAGAAGAGCGTCGTAGGGCATTTAGCCGTCCCACTACTTGCCCTGAAATGCTTACTAGGGGAATTAATAAAGGATCACCTTGTGGGAGGAAATGTGTAAAAAACGAAAGTTTTTGCCGTGTACATGTCGTAAAACACATTTCTGAACCACAAGTGACAGAAACCCCCACTGTTGAATACCAATCCAAAATTATTGGTGTGAAAGGAAATAGGCTTAAGAGAGGTTGTGTCTATTTTTTTGAAAGTGTTATTGACAACGAACACATTTTGGCAACTTGTAACGGCTTAAGATATAATATTAAAGTGATTGAATCCTTGCGGAAAGAGAAATCAGTTTATGAGTTAGACTCTAAAGACTATCTCCTGAGACACAAACTGGATGGTATTACAAGGTGGGGGCGTAGCAAGTAAATTCACATAGCTTTTTCCAAATTATTGCTTAAAAAAATACTGGGGAGAAACACAACGCGTTATAGCGTCGTGTTTCTCCCCCATTATTTTTTAACACTCTAAGTCTCGTGACCTACTAACCTACTTCCATCCAAGTAGTAAGAAAAGTACTTCCCCCACTCCTTTGGGTCGATGACTGGTCATGGTCAGCACCTACCCCTCATTTGCATACTATTATAAAAGCGGAGCGAGCGTTGGTCACCCCTTCATTTTTCTTCTACACGCCGCTCTTGTCGTTTCGTCTCTGCTGTTTATAATATTTCTTGCTTCAAAATGCCTCCTCATCTGAATGAAAATTTTAATTTTTTTGAAATTTCTGATGTTTTTGAACAATCTGAAGACACTTTAAGTAACGACAGTGAAAGTGAAGATGATGAGGACGACGATGATTATACTGTTGAACTTAGTGAAGAACGTAAAGTCATAGCAATTGATCCACAATTTCCATTTGATACAATAGAAAAGTTTATGGCTGAAGCTAATAAATGGTTGGACTCAGGATGTTATGTACGAATTGACTCTTTTATATTGTATGGTGATAGTCATTCTTTCCTTGTCACACCAAATGACAGAGACCGCATGTTGCAGTGGGCACAATCTATGATGGAGTGCTACGAACAAGGTGTGGACACTGGCGGCTATTTTCTTGCACAACTAGTGTAATAACAAATTACCCTTCCCCCACGTAGTGAAGAAGGAAAAGAAATATTAGGAATCTAATTATAATACTTCCTTCCACATATAAAGAAGAGGGGGAAAGGAGTGGGGATTATAAAGTGGTGGGGGAATGTGTATAAATGCAGGTTGTTTCAAGAGACTTTTATTATTATTGTGGCTTTAGCAGAAACAACATGGAGTTTAAATCTTCAGCAAAAATAAGGAATAATATAATAAAGAAAGAAATTCGCAAGAAAGAAAAGATTGAACTTATAAAATTACAACTTATAATACCTTCCATTGAAATTGGATGTAGCAAACTAAAGACTTTGGTAAAAACTAACGAATATTTGTTACAATTGTTAAAAACAATCGAAGAGTTGAAGAGAAAGAATGGACATTCTACATAGTAAAATTTGAACATTTTAATATAAATAAATAAACTGAAAAAAGTAGATGTAGAATAGAGAGCGAGGAATAGATCACTTTGTGGTAATGGACTAACATGCCACTTAGTGCTCTATTCCTCGTTCTCGCGTTAAAATTGGATTACCTTGACCTATTTTTTTCGACTGTTAGAATTTGGTTAACACTGTTGAATTTCAGTTTTGAACTAATGTTTATTCTTGTTCAAATGTTAGAGTTTCTTAACACTGTCGAATTTTAGTTTTGAACTAACTTTTAATTTATGCGAATTTTTAGTTCAACTCTAGTTAATTTATGTGCAAATTTAGTTTAATTAAGTGCCTGTGCTCTAGCCATTTCCACCCTAACATTTGTTCTTTCAACATCTGTCCTATAACATCTGTCCTAATAGATGTTTGGAGGGCAGGTGTTTGGTTTTAAAAGTAACTAAAATTAGTTGGGTGGGGGAAAGTTAGTTAAAGCTTGAATATAAAGAAGTATATACTAAAACTCCAATGGGAATAAAGAACACGAATGAACAATTAGTTTGTTGAAGGTTAATATTTTTATTTAAAAAGTTTGATTTCTTTGTATAGTGAAGAAGATGAAATAGTGGTGGGGGGACCGTTATAAAAGGAGGAACGCGAGAGCCTATTTCATTTCTTGGCAAAATTTCGAAGAGTAAACATCTCAACATGTATCGTTGCGATAAATGTTCGGAATCGTTTCACGATGAAATTCTATTAGACTGTCATAAAGAACTAATTCACAACAACCCAGAAGAAAAACAAGAACAACAAGAACAAGAACAACAAGAAGAACAAGAACAACAAGAAGAACAAGAACAACAAGAAGAACAAGATGAAATAACAGCAACATCTTCAACTACTTTACCGAATCTACAAGTATTTGCATTACCCGGTAAAGTAGTAATGCATCATAAGATTCAAAATGAAAACTTGAAGCTAGAAGAATTTATTAGAGAAGCAAAACCAATCGTAAGTAAAATTTTAAAAGAAGAATTGAAAAGATTAAACTTTCTTAAATTTGGTTTACTACTAGAAGCTATGTTTATAAATGTACAAGAAGAATTATCACCAAGAGGATTCATAACAAAAAACCGAACCATTATGGAAAGTTCAAACATTGATTCAATAATAGAAAATTGTATAGAAGAAATATTAACAAAAATTCAGGAACATGAAGGAAGAGGATCCGGATGGAGTCTTACAAGTATTGAAGTATTAGATATAAGAGTTCACAAACATGGATATGGACTAATGGGATCTAGTTACATTCCTTTACCAAAAAGAATTGAAAATACAAAATCATGTGTTAATGTTAAAAATGAAGACAATGAATGTTTTCGTTATGCAATGACAGCTAAATTTGTACCACCACTTCATGTGAATAGACCTAACCAAGAATATGAAAATCAAAGATTTAGATACAATTTTCAAGGAATCACTTATCCTGTATCACTGAAAGATATATCAAAATTTGAGAAGAAAAATCCTGGTACGTCTATCAATGTTTTTGCATTAGATAGTTCAAACAAAGTGTATCCTTTACGTATTGCAAAAGAAGAGCTACCAGATCATACGGATTTACTACTACTAACGCGAGGAGATGTGTCTCACTATGTGTACATAAAGCAATTTGATCGTCTTGTTAATAAGCAGCTTTCTAAAGATCGACACAGAAAGTTAATTTGCAAGAGATGTTTCAATTTTAAACGAGATGGGCTACACTCAAGAGAATGGTTACAAGAGCACAAAAGATTATGTAACAATAATTATGAAGCAAAGATTATTTTACCTTCGGAAAGCAGAGCATTTGTTACATTTGAAAAGGTTCATCATCAGTACCGTATTCCTCTAGTTGTGTATGCGGACTTTGAATCAACACTTGTTCCTGTTGAAGATGAAAATTGTGAAGCTAGAAAAAGTGTCAAGTATCAAATGCACAAACCAAACAGTTTTTGTTTAATGGTTAAATCAACATTATCAGAAGAACATTTAAACAGATATGGATTAACTTCAGAACCTCTAGTATATCGTGGTGAAAATGTAGAAAAAATATTTCTTGATCACTTATATTCAATAGCTGGAAATGCACAAAGATTATATACAAATATTGTACCAATGAAACCGATGGAGGAAGAAGAAGAAATTCAACATGAAAATGCAACTCGATGTTTCTTATGCAAAAATGATTTTACTATTGAGAATTATAAAGTTAAAGATCACGATCACCTCACAGGTTATTACAGGGGTGCTGCTTGTAATAAATGCAACTTAAGCTATCGTTTACCACTATTTATTCCTGTGGTTCTGCATAACCTCAGTGGGTACGATGCTCATTTTATAATACCTGAACTAGGAAGAGACGATGGTAAAATCGATGTGTTAGCTGAAACTTCAGAGAAGTTCATAAGTTTTTCCAAAGAAGTTGGAAACATGAAACTAAGATTCTTAGACTCCTACAGATTTATGCCGTCGAGTTTGTCCAAACTTTCAGAAAATTTAAGGAAACAAGATTTCATCGAAACAAAGAAGATTGTAAATAACGACAAACTGGATTTGGTACTTCGGAAAGGTGTGTTTCCATATGATTACATAGACAGTTTAGAAAGATTTAATGAAACATCACTTCCGGCTAAAGAAGAATTCAAAAGTAAACTTTATGACATGGACATATCTCAAGAGGACTATGATCATGCATGTAAAGTATGGAACGATTTAGGATTTAGAACATTGGGAGAATATTCAGATTTTTATGTTAAATTGGATGTAACTTTACTATGTGATATAATGGAAGAATTTAGAAATACATGTTTTGCAGCATATGGATTGGACCCTCTTCATTCGTACACTTCACCTGGATTAGCATGGCAAGCTATGTTGAAAGAAACAAATTGTAAAATACAACTTCTTACTGATATAGATATGGTTATGATGTTAGAGTCAGGAGTTCGAGGGGGATTGACGCAAAGCGTTACACGATATTTCAAGGCGAACAACAAGTATCTGCCCGATTATGATGCATCAAAACCAACAACATTCCTGGGTTATTTTGATGCAAATAACTTATACGGATGGGCAATGTCGAATCCCCTTCCATATGATAATTTTAAATGGATAGATCCAGAATCGATTGGAAACATAATGGATATACCGAAGCATGGTGAAACTGGTTACATTTTTGATGTTAATTTTGAATATCCTGAACATCTTCATGATCAACATTATGATTTACCACTTCTTCCTAAGACTGAAATTTCCCCTACTGGAAGATGGCCAAAATTAATGATGACTTTAACCGACAAGTTTCGATATGTTGGACACTACTGGATGATACAACAAGCTTTAGACTTAAAATTGAGAATTACAAAAATTAATCGAGTACTACAATTTTCTCAATCTTGTTGGTTAAAACCTTACATCGACAACAACACAAGAAGAAGAGCCACTGCTACATCAAGTTTTCAAAAAGATTTTTTCAAATTAATGAATAACGCAATATTTGGCAAGACTTTGGAAAACAAAAGGAAACATAAGGATATCAAATTGGTAACTGATCCAGTAAAATTACAGAAATTAGTGCAACAACCAAACTTTGGTTCATCTATAATTATTAATGAAAATCTAGTTGTTATTTCCATGAACAAGAAGTCAGTTACAATGGATCGTCCTTTGTATCTTGGAATGTCAATCTTGGATATTTCAAAAACACATATGTACGAGTTTCATTATAAGAAGATGGTTAACTATTATGGAAGAGAGAACATTGGTATTGCATATATGGACACGGATGCACTAATTTACTGGATTAAAACAAATGACATGTATGAAGATCTACGCACCTTTATATATAAAGATGATTTCGACTTTTCCGATTATCCTAAGGATCATCCAAATTACGACTATGACAGAAATAAGAAAGTATTGGGAAAATTTAAAGATGAAACAAATGGTGTGCCGATGATGGAAATTGTAGCATTAATGTCCAAACTGTATTCATTTCAACTGTACATAAACGAGAGGAACGAACATCAAGTCACGAAGAAGGCCAAAGGAATAAAAACTTCTTTCCTGAAGAAGAACGTACAGTTTGAACATTATAAAAGATGTTTGTTTGAAAATGTTGAAACAACTGCAACGTTCAACACTATTAGAAGTTATAATCATCAACTTTTTAGTGTCAAACAAACAAAGTGGGCATTAAGCTACAAAGATGACAAGCGCCATATTTTAGAAGATAAAATTAATACTTTACCATTCGGCCACTACTCCCTGAACCCTATCGACCAGTAAACCTATTCTTCGTCCTCTACCTTCTTCCTTTTTCCTTTCCGTAAAGAAGAGGGGACATGGCAAGCCCAATGCCATGTTCCCTCTTTTTTACACTAATAGGAAATGGCCTTGACCTATATTCAAACTATATAAATGAGAATTAACTATTCTATGGGTCAGTATTTTTACAAGCGGTGTACAAGAAACATCTGAAGATGGAAAGTGTGAAGGACAAGATTGTAAATGAACTACATAAACCAGCAAGAAGAAGATTTCCAAGAAGAAGTACAATCATTAAAGGAATGAATGATCTTTATCAAGCTGATCTCATTGAAATGATACCGCACAGTAAAATAAATAAAGGATTTAAATATATTTTAACAATTATAGACTGTTTTACTAAAATAGCTGATGCTTTACCATTGAAGGATAAGACTGGTAAAAGTGTTACAAAAGGTATGGAAACCACAATACAAAGAAATAAATTTATAATTAAACATCTACAGACCGATGATGGAAAAGAATATTTCAATAAAGACTTTGGAGCTTTGATGAAGAAATATCAAATAAATCATTATTCTACAAATTCTGAAGTTAAAGCTTCAATAATTGAAAGATTCAATAGAACATTAAAAGGTGCGATGTATAAACAATTTTCAAAACGAGGATCATACGTGTGGTATGACATATTACCACAACTTATAAAAGAGTATAACAACAAATATCATCGTACCATTGGAATGAAACCTATCCAGGTAAATAGTGCTAATGCCAAAATTGTATTACAACGCATTAAAAATAATACAACACCGAAATTGGAAAAATTGCAACCAAAGAAGTTCAAGGTCAACGATAAAGTTCGTATAAGCAAATACAAAGGTGTATTTAGTAAAAGATATCTACCAAATTGGACTAATGAAGTATTTACAATTTATAAAGTGCAACCAACTATACCTGAAACCTATTTATTAAAGGATAACAAGGGTGAATTACTTCAAGGTGGATTCTACGGACACGAATTGTTGAAATCAACAGTTGGTGATGTATATCTTGTCGAGAAGATTTTACAAAGGAAAAAGGATATGGTTAAAGTCCGGTGGTTAGGGTTTGATAAAAGTGAAGACTCTTGGATTCCTTCAAAAGACTTAGTATAGTTGTTTAATAGCTCATTGTGTGTTTAACCTTTATACAAGATGGAGATTGTACAACAAAAAGATCGATTTAATATCAATAACATTGATGAATTGACAGTTGACAATGATAAGTTAAATCATGGAAAACATGGTGAATTACTACCAAATACGATAAGATGTCTAATAACTGGTCCTTCAAATTGTGGAAAAACTAATGTTGTTTTTAACCTTATAACTAATCCTAAAGGATTGCGTTTTAATAATATATACATTTTTTCAAAATCATTGCAACAACCAAAATATCAATTATTGGATAAAGTACTTGCAAGTGTACCTGAAGTGAATTTTTACAAGTTTAATGCCAGTGAAACAATTATGCAACCGAATGAAGCAAAACCATTTTCTATTTTTATATTTGACGATGTTTCTTGTGAAAATCATGACACAATAAGGAATTATTTTGCTATGGGAAGACATCATAATATTGATAGCATTTATATTGGTCAAACATACAGTAAAATTCCAAAACAACTTATAAGAGACAATGCAAATATGTTGATCATCTTTAAGCAAGATGAAACAAATTTAAAGCATATATATAATGATCATGTAAATGCGGATATGCCATTTGAAAAATTTAAAGAGATGTGTGGCAAAGCATGGAATGAGAAATATAGCTTTCTCGTTATTATGAAGGAAGAAGATATTAAAAATGGTAGATATCGTATAGGGTTGGATAAATTTGTATTTATGCGTTGAACTACCGATGCTACATCTAGTTACATGTTGAACTTCACAGTGTAAACATGGTGAATCAAGAAAAACTATTGAAAGAAATAAAATCACTCAGTGATTCTATTAGGATGAAGAATCGTGCATTGAGGATGGGTTTAAGTGAAAGAGAAGAATTTCTAGAGACTACATTTAAACCTATTACGGAACCTTTAAAACAGATATCAGAAACTATTGGTAAACCTCATTATGAAGGAGATGTTTTACTACCAGTTTCTAAACAAGAAGTACAAGCATTAAAAAAAGAAGAAGATGATGATTCATATACAAGTGCTAGTGAGCAAGAAGAAACAAAAGAAGAAGAAGAACCAATTGTTGAAAAGGAAGAAGAACAGCCAATACCAGAAGCAGAACAATCTATTCCAAATTTAACTCAATTGAGTAGCGATATATTACAACATGGACCTCTTGGAAGAAAATATATAATGAAAATGCTACATGACATGAAATCAAACCCGAATTTGAGTAGATCACACGTATACGGAGCAAGAATTGATGGGAATGAATTGAAGATTGGCGATTCAAAGCTTGAAATAACACAAGACGATTACATCATTATTGGTGAGCATAGATATAAAGGAACAAAAGGATTATATGAATTAATTTTTAAAAACATACCACTAAGATATTCATCCAAAGATTTAAGTGTTTTTAAGGAGATTCTACAAAATACTAACGCTCATAAAAGAAACTACTTAAAGGATGCAATGATTAATCGTTCACGTGCAACAAAATATAACATCGTTATAAAAAAGTTGTTTCCTCCACGAAAATTGCCAACATTACGTACTGCGCCAGCGGTGAGACAACCACTGAAAAGAAAATCTTTATCACTTATGGATTTATCACTTCTTGAACAACATAGTAAAAAGAGTAAAGGAGATACTTCAACATCTGGCAAAGGATTGATGAAAAATCTATACAATACGAATGTGATTTACTACAACGACATCAATAAATTGGTTGATAGAATGAGACTATTGCATGAAGCCATGGAAGCCGGTCATACAGGTTTAAATAATGAATGGGTAGCTCTGATTGACGAACTCAGGAATCGCGGTATAATTGTATAATTGTCCGCGGATATATAAGAATTGCAGGCGTATAATGTGTCAGTTCTAACATGAGCGTCGACAAGTTCGGACGATACTCCGCGTTAGGAGTGCAAGTTGGAGAAAACAGAAAAAGAAGTGGATTACCGCAAACACCTGAAGGTGACTATAACATAAATAATAAACGTTTAAAGTTTGTTAGAGATCCAGAAGAAGATGGAGATGCAACAAATTTAAAAACAGTTAAGGAGGTAACATCTACAAGTTTAAAACTCGACGACAACCAACTGTATGATGCAAAATCTCACAGGGTTATTAACGTTGCAAAACCAGTCAATAATGGAGATGTTGTTAATAAAGGCTATTTTCTATCTGCGATGGAATACGCTTTACTGTTGGAAAAGACTAAAAGTGGAAAAAGGTACAATGCTTTAAATTATAAAATAACTAATGTGGCAGATCCAACCGAGGATACAGATACAATCAATAAGCGTTATTTGCACTCTGTAATACCAGAAAAGAAAAAAGATGGATTTTCCTTCTATAAATATACTATAAACGATATTGGATATCCTAAAGAAGAAAGTGATGGTGTTAATATAAAATACATTAAAGATAATTGTATTTTATATAATGGTGCTGTTATTGATTGTCATGGAAAAGTGTTGTCCAATCTGAAAGATGGTTCAACTCCATCGGATGCTGCTACCGTGAGACAAATGAATGAAAGCTTGAAGAAAGGAACATCCGCTTTTGTTAAACAAAATCAGGTGGTGTCAAAGAAAGGTGATGAGTTTATGCAAGGAAGTGAAAAGTTTACCTTACTACAACTACAAAATGACAAGTGGGATGGAAAAAATAAAAGATTGTCAAATATAAGTTTAGGCACGGAAGAACATGATGCTGTTATTTTAACACAAGTACCACAACTATCAGCTACTGGTGTTAATTTTATATGTAAAGGTAGACGATTAACCCAAGTTAAATCTGGTAAAGATGATCAGGATTGTGCTGTTGTAAAACAAACTATAATTTTAGATAAAATAAATAACGTATATGATGGAAAAAATAGAAGAATATCTAACATATCAGCAGGAATAGCTCCGAATGATGTTGCTACTATTAATCAAGTTATAGCGACCTCTAAAAAGGATCCATCGGTGTATACATGTAATGGTAAACGTATCACAAATCTTGATAATCCTACATATGACAAAGATGCTACTAATATCGAGTATGTAACGAATCTTGTAGGTAATGTAGTTATTGATATGCATAATCATTTGATTAATACATCGATGAAACACAATAAAATCGAAGATTCTCAGAGAAACCAATGGATTAAAGATGAAATCATTGATAAATACTAGTAAAACTTATGAATATTTAAGTATGGAATACACAAAAAAGGATTCATTATCATAAAGTATTTCATAGAGTGAAGACGTTGGTTACATAAAACAACATAATGAAGACCGTATCGCTCAGTCGTCGTCAAGACAGCGGCAAGAGAGGACGTGGTTTAACATCAGCTGCATTATCCCTGCTCAGACGGATTCCAATTGGTGCTGTTGTGAATCGAACGATAGACGCTTTACCATACGAATTACATCTGCCCGGAGGTTATCAATATTGTGGACCTGGAACTAAGTTGGCAAAACGTTTAGCAAGAGGAGATCCTGGAATTAATAAATTAGATCAAGCTTGCAAAGAACACGATATAGCATATTCAAAGTATAAAGATTCAACAAATAGATCAATAGCGGATAAAATTCTAGCGGAAAAAGCTTGGCAAAGAGTAAAATCAAGTGACGCAAATATTGCAGAAAAAGCAGCGGCTTGGGCAGTAACTACAGCCATGAAGACGAAAGCAAAGTTAGGTGCTGGAAGACGTCGCAGAGGAAGACCTGCAAAAAGAAGCGCTCCCAAAAGAGGTGGAAACATTAAAAAAGGACATCGTAGAACTCGTAAGGCAAATGTAAAGAAGACTTCTGTTTGGCAAATGGTAAAAAACGGAGCAGGTTTATATCTAAGACCATACCGTGTGTACTAAATAGAAAGAATCAATTGCTAATTCCAAATAAAGCCTTAACAAATCATCAGTTAAATGATTATGTAAAATGTTTGAAAATACCATTTTTTCGAGGAGTTTTTATGAAAGATGCATTACCAACTAAAATATGGGAAAATGAAACTGGAATAGTAAATTTGGATTCCACCTATGGTCCAGGCACTCATTGGGTATGCTATAAAAAGCTCGGACAAACCGTTTACTACTTTGACAGTTTTGGCAATCTACCACCGCCGAAAGAACTGCAACATTATTTTCGAAACTCCAAAAACATTTTTTACAATTACAAAAGAGAACAACCTAACAATACTGAAATATGTGGGCATTTATGTTTGGAGTTTCTAGCGAAGAGTGTCAGTCAGCTTTAAGATGTCATCGTATACAGTGTCACTGAGTGGAAATTCATCCACATTGAAAAGTACGCTGTTCCCAGCATTGCGTCTATCCAAGGAAAGATTATGGGAAGCGGCATTACTTGATTTAACTACCTACAACTCAATTCCCAATGTTACGGAAGGAAAGAACAATTTACTACATTATTATGAAACTAAGGATGCTTCAGGAAAATACTCAGAATTGAAAATAATTACATTTCCTACTGGAGCTTATGAAATCGATGATATAAACCAATTACTACAAAAACAACTCGGAGAAGAAAAGATCACCGTTAAAGGAAACAATAATACTTTAAAAGCAGAAATAACTTCAAAATATTATATCGATGTCAGCTTGGAAAACTCCATTGGCAGTTTACTTGGATTTACAGATACAAAAAAGAAAATCTTAACTCCTGGAACTACTCATTCAGGTGATACAACTGTTACAATATTGAAAGTCAATAGTATCGATGTAACGTGTAATATTATACACGGATCGTATAGAGAAGGAGTGAATCAGCATATTTTACATACATTTTATCCAACTGTGGCTCCCGGTTTTAAAATTGTTGAGAAGCCACAAAACTTGATATACCTACCGTTAAACACCAGTTTCATTTCAGACATCGTACTGAACATATTGGATCAAGACGGTCATAGTGTTGACTTTAGAGGAGAAACAATTACTATACGGATACACATCAGAGCAGCAACATAAAAGTCAACATGGGATTATCATTTAAACCGCAACGGAAGAGTCGGGAGCTCAGTAGCTCCTCGACATTGGAAGAGTTAACATCGGAAAACATTCGTTTTCTACAGAAGATTGGATTAAAACTTAACAGCGATGGATATCCTGGATATATCTCAAGGACCAACGTTCGACGAAACACTATGGGAGAAGGAATATCACACGCACAACCCTTACACTTCATCAAAATTAAACAATAATGATGAAATAAGGATCCCCATTCAACAACAAGATATTTACACTTTACCATGTGAAAGTTACTTGTACATTGAAGGACGGGTATTAAAATTGGATGGAAAAACTGCTTCAACAGTTCCTTTTATAAATAACCCGATGGCATATCTTTTTGATGAAATAAGATATGAAATATCAGGGGTGACGGTTGATTCAACAAAAAAGGTTGGTTTAACAACGACATTGAAAGGATTAACATCATTAACACCGCATGAGAAGAATTCAATAGTCACCGCCGGATGGGTTGCCCCCGATAAAGACACTATAACACCAGCTTCCAACGGTCACTTTGATTTTCATGTACCTTTACGATTGCTTTTGGGATTCGCTGAAGATTACAAACGGGTAATAATAAATGTCAAACAAGAATTAGTATTACTCAGATCTTCAACTAATAAGGACTTGATACTTGCAGACCCTGCAACTACGGAAGATAAACTGGAATGGCAACTACAGTTGGATAAAGTTGTTTGGAGAGTACCTCATGTAAGATTGGCTGATGAACATAGAATCCTATTATTGAGAAAGTTGAAATCTGACCGTGATATTGTGATGCCATTCCGAAGTTGGGAATTTCATGAATACCCTACACTACCTCAGACAGAACGACAAACATGGACCGTCAAGACATCAACTTACTTGGAACGAGCAAGGTACATAATACTCGGTTTTCAAACTAAGCGAAAAGATGTTATCACTGCAAATGCTGGTCAATTTGATCACTGTAAAATAAAGAATTGTAAAGTTTTCCTAAACTCTCAATTCTTTCCCTATGACAATTTGAATGTCATGTTCAGCAAAAAACGTTTTTCTATTTTATACGATATGTATGCAAGATTTCAATCGTCATATTATGGAAAGACTAATACACCACTATTATCACCTGACCAGTATTATTCCAAGGCTCCAATAATTGTAATCGATTGTTCAAAACAAAATGAATCGGTAAAATCATCAAGTGTGGATATAAAAATTGAAATGGAATTTGAAGAACCAGTAGCGGATGGAACTTCGGCATACTGTCTAATTCTACATGATAAAATAGTTACTTACACACCGCTGACCGGAATTGTGAAGAATGTACTTTAAGAAGAATTGTACAACAACTGCAAATTTTTGAGGTTAGAATTATCTGCTTTAATTTTTGAGGTTAGAATTTCATTTGTGAAAGACAAGTTCAAAACAAACAATTATGTAATTGTATAAATTTCAAGGATTTACGAAAAATATAAAAGCGAGAAAATAATTAGTAGAAACTTCATTCTATCTTCAACCGTCGTATGGGAAACATCATTCGCAAGATGAATTCTACTAACGGAGAAGAAAATACACCTCTAATGGATGATAATAGTTCAGATATAGAAAAACAAGTTGAACGAGAAATGGACGAGTTCCTAAAATTCAACAAACATAAGAAGAGAGAAGAAGAAAAAGCTGAAAAAGAAGTAAAAAGGAAGAAGGTTGAAGTTAACATTACAACCAATATTTTAACAGAAGTATTTCTTCGGATTATCTACCCAATTTCTTCATGCATGACAAAAAGTATATCAGTTGGAATTTTAAAATCAATGGATTATTCACCAATTGTTATTTTAAATCATGGAAACAAAATGGTTACTTTCAGTGAAATTACTTGGGAATCTCTCATGAAACATTTACATCTTTTGGAGTGCTATTTAAGTAACAACACATTTGGAAGAAGAACAAGATTAAGTTTATTGGAATCAAATATTGAAGTTGATATAGTAAAACATCGTGGAGGACAAATTGTTCGCTTCAGAGATTTAACTACACATAATGTTAAATTATATTTCACTAAAGAAGAATTTTATACTTTAAGTTGTACTACCGGTCCCGTCACCAGATATTTGAAACAACTAATATTTTCAAGTGCAATAATTAAAGACTATCTAATTGATACATTGGACAAAAAACCTTTTGTTCCAATTTTATACGGTCCCGTGGATACTTCAATCTTTAATAGAATACCTCAAGAAGTTGAAATGTGGAGACAATTAAACAACTATCACACCAATTTTAATATTGATGAAGTGGCACAAGAAGTGAAAGAAGAAGAACAATCCTGTCTGTTATAAACATCGGCTCATTCAATTTTTAAGTCAGTTGTTAGTAAGACTTCATCATGAATAAACGGGTTTCGTTTTCTAATGCGCCACATATAATGGAAGTTAAAAGAGGTATAATTGAATTTCAAGCTTTCCGAGGAAATGATGGTAATTTTATTATTAAAGAATTAGTAATCTTGGACATGAACACATCAGTAGTTTATCATTATTTGTTCAAACCTCCAGTACCATTTAATAGACTAACAACTAAAGCGAAAGTTACAAACAAATGGTTGAACAAACATTTTCACAACTTAAGATGGGATGAAGGTTTCATTAATTATAATATGATGCCGCACATTATGAATCATTATTGCAAAGAGTTTAAAATTATCTACACAAGGGGATTGGAAAAAGCAAATTGGATACAATCATTTACAAGCAACGAAGTGATTAATGCAATAATTGATAAAGATTTCCAATGCTACTTCAACGAACTTTGTATTTCATCAAAAAGTTTTAAACATCGAAGGTCGCAGTGCGCTTTAAAGAATGCCTACCGCTTGAATAATTTCCTTCAACAAACTGGTGGGGGTAGTGTCAGTGGTGGGGGTAGTGTCGATTATAAAAGTGAGAGCGCTACCATGACACAGCATGAGTATTACTCAAACCTCCGAAGAGACAACATCTCCGACGGACATTCTTATTAACAAGAAGATTAACAACAACATCAATATGGCATCACAGAACTTACTTCAAAGTTTAGTTGATCAGTTCAACGCTCATTCTAAATCATCAATTCTACCTACGAAGAAATGTTCTGAACTAAAAGAAGAAAAACACTACATCATTCATACTATTAAGAAAATGGAAACTTCAGTAGGTGATGCTATAAATTGCACTTTGAGCGAGGCACCTTATACAATTGGTGATGAAGCAAAATTTCAGATCTTCTTACCAAAGCGCTTCATACAACTACTTCAAAATGAAGATCTTCGTATAATTCAACCCGGCGCACTCTATTTGGTATCACATGGACCCAGTGGAAACAACTCTACTGAACTTACAATTCATGTAACACCTACTACTGATTAATTTGTACATAACATTGTAAATATTTCTTTGTATTTGTTTTTTCAATAAATATGATATAAAACAAAACAAAAAATAAAAATAAAAAAAGCAACATATTGTAATGTCTTTGTACATTACAATATGTTGCTTTTTTTAAAAATTCCACAGGATGACCTTGACCCAATTTTGTATAATTATAAAAGGGGAAATGTACTTGCAAAATTCATCAGTCTACTGCTACCTTTCATACCGTACACATCTCGCTCTTAATCCCTGAATATAAAACTGCAACATGTCCCTAAAGGTTAAGTGTGCATCTTATGATACCAACACCATAACTACTTTTGAACAACTTGAAGATTTAACTAACGAAATGCGAGTTTTACTTACCGGTGGTTATCACTTAACTGTTGATGTTAGTGCTACTAATACAAGGATGTTCACTAAAACAAAATATTGCGATGATGAAATATTTATTTCTACACAACCTACAACTTCTTCATCGCCAACTGGTCAACATAACATCAAGTTCCAAAAGTATTACCAATGTTGAATAACTTTTGACAGACAAAGCTACAACTAAAGAATCACATGATCAATGTGAGTTAATAAAAAGGATGTGATACTTGTATAAATAATCATTCGCTTCTTAGCTCTCACCACGACAAGACCTATTTAAGAAAATGTTGTACAGAATGATGATTCAACTTGATGGAAAAATCTATGGAAAAGACTACAACACCATTGAACAAATGACCCAAGATTTAGATGTATTAACTAAAGAAGGATATCAAGCTAAATTAATTTTAAAATTTCCTGAAGTACATCCATTATCAACAGAAGAACTTGTTGCTATGGCTAAGGCGGAGAGAGAGAAAAAGTCTGAAGAAAACAAAGAGAAACAAACTTCCTAAATTTTAATAATCCTTACACTTGTAAGGTATAATTTTTTAAAACTCCATTTGGATGACCTTGAAATTACCCCTACCACTTTTCACAGTACATAAAACTCACTATTGAACACTATACACTCTTATTCTTTCACTGGACTCCGCAGCGTCAACATGGAAGAGCAAAAATACAAGTACAAACCTCGTTACTGTTGTGAACAACAGTGTACAGATTTAGGACCAATGATGGTGGATGGGTTAGCTTGTACTAAATGTGAATTCTTCGGATCTTGTTATTGCAAATGCAAAACAAAACAACTACCACCACCGGAATTGCGAACTTTCAAATTTTACAAATCAAGATATTTTCATACATGTTGTCCTCAAAGATGTTTCAAATTTCACCCTCTAGATCTTGCTCATTGTCAACGCACCAATTCTCATCAAGATGATTTTTGTACACATATGATAAAAAGATGTAAATACAGATCAGATTGGTATTCCGATCCTGTAGAACCATCAAATGTGTAATTTCAGTTTTACACTCTTTTTTAAAACTTCATTTGGATGACCTTGAGATTTCCCCCCACCACTAGTTCTAATTTTTATATAATATTAAATCATTCCACTTCCAACACTCTAACTAACAACATGGAAAACAAATTTATCAAATTTGAACATATAATAACTGACAGGGAGGAGATGGAAGAATTGTTTCAAAACTTACTTTCTGTCATTGACGAATATCCTATAAGATGGTTCAGAATTGTAGTTCAATATTTAAATCCTGGTGAATTGTTTTCTTCATCAAGTGAAGAAGATGAAACAACTACTTCGGTTCAAATAATTGAATTAAAAGATGGAGAAGAAGAACTAAACGTTTTATTCAATCATAAGCTCAAGGTTCCCTATATAAAAGCCCCCTCCCTAGACAGCCCCCCTCCCTAGACGCCTGCTCAAGGTCACCATTATATAAGCCCCCTCCCTATGCGCCGATCCTCATTCCATCACCGACTCTCCAATAATGAACAACTCTCCATTGGCCCGAATGAATTCTAGTTTTGAAATAAACTCTAGGGAAGAGTTACAAGACATTTTTAATATTTTACAAGAACTTGTAGATAATTTTACAACCATCAAAATGAATTTGGAAATAACATACGATTGTCCTATTTGTGATAAGATTGAAAGTTCGGACGAAGACAGTTTACTAAATCTAACTCCTGCACCATCTGACACTACTGATGGTAATAATGAACAGCAAAATATTTCCCCCACCACTTCTTTGTAATTCTTCGTTCCCCCCACCACTTCTTTATTTAACTAACATTTCTCGCTTTCACTTCTCATTCCATCTTCAACTTTTGAACTATCAACATCACTTGTTTTAAAATTTCAAACACTACAAAATCATGATGGATATGATGGATGAAGTTCCCTTCATAACTAGAATGGAAGAGGATAAATTGAAATTGGAAATTAAACGATTGGAAATGGAACGAGAAAACCAACTCGAAATGTTACGTTTGTTCAAGCTTTTCAAATACATCATCTGGGGACTCTGCTTTTACCTTCTCATCGTCGTTGGTGTTTGCATTTACAACTCTGTAGTTCATCACAAAAGTTCAACTTGTTTAAACTCTGCTGTTGCACATTAATTGTATGTTCACAAATAAAATTCAAAAGTTACTTCAACCTATCCCACTATCACCAACTAGTTCAACTTTGAACTATTTCTGGTGGTAGTTGGATAGGCTTTTTTAAAACTTACTCTGGATGACCTTGACATACTTTCCAAGCCCCAGTTATAACTGTTAAATTTCAGTTTTGAATTAACTCTTAATTCATGCCCAATTCTACTTCAAATTCAGGGCATATGCTCTCGCCATCTCCACCCTGCAGCTGCCCTGGCAGCTGACACCATCTGACCCCTGCAGCTGCCCTGGCAGCTGACGTCACTTCCGGTTTAGAAGTGGCTTTTTCCCACTACTAATGGCTCTCCCTTCTGACGTAAAAACTATGTTGTTTTCTTATAATGCAATTTTACTTTCTCCCTTATACCATCGTATAAGTTGTTGGTGGATTTACCTGAATCCAAAAAAGTCGTTTTCAGAGTGATTTCAGTCTATGTGTATGTGTGTCTGTGTGTCTGGATTTAAACAGAGCTAGATGTCCTAATCTTCCGATTTTAATGAAATTTGCTATACATTTCCCAATCCCCGATAATCCAAGATGTTTTTTTTCATTTAGATTTCTAAGGATACCACTAAAAACACCCAAAAACGTAAAACAACAAAATGCGCGTTCAAAAGTTATAGAGCAAAAAGTGATAAAAAATATATTTTTCTTTAATTTTCAAAATAGCTGCTAGTTTAAAATAAATTTTACTTATCACCATTAAACCAAGCTAAAAAAATAAATAATCCAGTACTTTAAATTATTGCTTTACGCCAAGTTGTTGCGGAAAAAACTCAATTTTTCGTTATGGGTAAACGAAGTACGTTGTTATAAGTCACACACGTGCGTAGTCAAACTCGTGCTGCCTGCCGGTAGCTATCCGACTGAGCCATCAAGCATAATGTTTAGATGCTTATTTTGACAATTTTTTTATTTTTGGGAGAAAGTACATGTCAGTTATCTGATAGCGTTTGTTTCATTTACAATAGCCAGCCATTGTAATTGGCAGTTTTGCGCTGTACTTGTATTGTAGAAAAGAGCAGCGTTGCAAATACAGCGAACAAACAGCACCGGGTCGCTCAATTATGCAGGGAACAGACGGCGTCGTACGCGGCGCTGCTCCTACGCTTCACTCCGGCTCACTGCATTTATAGTTTATATTTCCTAGCCCTACTCTAAATATATTAAATATTTTATTTTACGCACAATTCGGCTCGATTAGTATGCAAGTGAGTTTGTAATTTTGATTATTTTATGGTTTATTTTACCATAACTTGCACTATCTTAGTTGGTTTTCATTAAATAAAGTAATACTTGTACCTGCGTGTTGAAATTTTCTTTCTACTATAGCTATTTTTATGCATTTATATTTTACCATAATTATACAATATTATTATGTAATATTATAGGGTGTATGTTAATAATTCAATAAATAAACTAATATTCTACTAGTATACGTGTTGCTCGAAATCGAGCAATTTATTTCAATACAACACAAATGTTACTTTTAGCTCTAAATCAATGACATCCGACTAATCCAATAATGTGAATCTCTTTAATCACCAAAACTACACGTATTTACAGCTGATTATTAACAGATGGTTAAAATGCTTTATTCAATCCCAATGATATTTAATGGGAAATTTTGAGATTTCAATGCTGGATAGCGCCTTTATTTTCAGCCCGATTCTCATCAATTTTTGGCGGAAACAACTACAGACAAAGCCCTATCCAACGACACCAAAAACTTGAAAATCGGTTCAGAATTGTAGGAGGAGTTCTAAAGACAAAAAAACCCTTAGCGTATTAAATAAGTATAGATTTTGCTAGTGTCTGTTTGAGTTTAAAAAACACTTTATATTGTTTCGTATTGTTAAATTGTTTTACATGATATGTTTCTGATTGCATTTACTAGGGATGACCTGTTGGGCACCTAGAGAAAAAGGAGACCACCCCACCACAGTGCATCTCCCCTATTGGTCAGTGACTTTATTTAGTTTAATTCCAATCTAATATCACAGCTAATAGTACCTTGGGTATCTTCCTCCAGAAGTACCCATCCGTCATCTTCCAACAAAATTTATGTTTTTCATTTATAACGTCGTTATAATCAATTACAGTTTTCCCCCAATAAATCCTTAAAATATAATTTTCATTATTATCATAAGTTAAAAACTTTAAAATATGTGTATTTTAAAGTGATGATTTTTATTGACATCACTTAAAGCGTGGCTTGGTGTAAGTTAATCATATTTATCTCAATCCCTAAATGTTTTCATGTTTTCTGCTCTTTCTATCTCTAAACTTATACTGCAATACTCTCCGGTATATATGAAACAGTATTCTACTTTCATTACAATAAAATTGTGTTGTGGTTGGTTCCAAGATAACCCCGTATTATAAAAATTATAAATTTATGTATTACTTTATTTAGTGGCAAACAATACTTTTAACTAAGAGAGTACAAGTAATAGTAAAATAAGCCATAAAATTCTATTATAAAAATATTTAACAGAAATAACAGTTTATTCGAGGATACGACTTTCACAATTGATTCGCCTAACGAAAGTGGTACTACAAATACACAGAATAAACGGTGCACCTGTTAAATTATGCACAACTCGGCGGTTACCCGGCATTGGCTCAGTCGCTCAAATTGAATAAACTCCGTCAGTTGTGGCGCTATTATTTAACAGTTTTGAATTTTAACTACGTCGGTTTTCGCTACCCCATTTTAAACTGGCATATTCGACGTTAGACCGGAAAAATAAATTGTGTATAACAGTAAGGTAGGGAACCCGACCGCTATTGCGAATTGTAATTTTAATGAATTGAATGATCAAAGGGACGTCGGTGCGGCCAGGACGCGCGTTCGGTCAGTTTATTACATTCCTGGTTATACCGACCGTTCTTACAATTATTACTGCTTAGTGAGTAAATTAAATGCGTGAATGTTTTTAAGTCCTTTATCTTAAAACTGGTGAATTATAAAAAATGTATGATAATAATTTAGTAAAAAGGTTTCATTTTATGGGATAAAACTCCCAAGAAAAATTGCTTGATAATGTTTTATTTTTAAACACTTTATTTTGACTTCTGAGTATTTTGTGGCATTTTACAGCATTGGAAACATTGGAACTATATATTTGGGGCCTAATTGAAGATATTAAATCCTCTCTGGTGGATTTGCCTATACATTTTGTAATAGAAAATGCGTTCCCTTTAAAGCGATACATAGCAGCAAACAACAAATATAGTTGAAGTGTATTCTACAAACAATATCGGCATTACCTTGGTCGGTGACTTCACGGTGACGTAGATGACAATGGCGTCATCAACACGTCATTTATGTGCCTTCAAGGGTTGTCAAGCGTGGTATCGTATATGACGTCATCGTCGGTGACATCATCAAGATGACGCCATGACCTGAAACCGCTAAAAAGCCACTAATTTATAATACTAGTAAAATAAACAACTAGAATAAAACTAATATGTAATACTGGTATATGAAATTTATTTAGCAATTGATTTTTTTATGAAACTACATAGATAGTTTCCTCTTCCATTTGTATTTTACTAGCAACCTTACGTGTGAGCCTTGTAAAATTTGCATCCGTATTTTAACGACATTGCGGCGATAAATTCAACATTACGCTTGACGTAAACCTTTGTCACCGGATTGTAGTAATTTGATATATCATTTCATGTTGCTAATCTTAAAAACCAACCTCCTCTTAGGGATTTACTGTCTAAGTGAAATGTTCGTGGAAAAAATAAGAAACACAATTATGATAGATTATTTTCTACAGTGTTTTTTCTCTGAGTTGAATGTGTTATATGCAAAAAGTGTATATTTTATAAGTGTTATGAATATAAGTTTTGCAGCAACAAAATTCATCAAAAGTCGCAACAATTTTAAAACTTCATGATTTCCATAAATACTAATTTTATCAAAGATCCCTAAGTCCTTATTCTCCCAGCCCATCGCTATTGACTCATCGGATTCTTGAAATTAGTGTCTCACAATATTTTTATGCAAGGTTTCATGAACGGCCCAAGTTTTTTATTTTATTTTTACCAATCCTATTAAGGAATAAGACAAACGTTTATAAACATTGACAAATAAGTATAATGATTATAATGCATTAAGTTCGCCGCCAGGCAATTTAACCGCCAATAATAATTCACTAATTCACTATTTTGAGACGGGGACCTCACATAGTGGGTATTTGAACCTGAATATATAAATTAGAGATGAGTGTAGGATGATTGTGGTGCGATCTTGTAATCTTGATACTGACTAAGGCCGACATTCTCCTTAGGCAAGACTGTTAATTAATAGCCCAAGAGCCAATTTTATCTAGGGACCTACAGTTTAATGTGGGATCCGAACCACAATTTAACCCTCATATATACGAATTGGTATAATTATGAGGATAGTCTTTGTGGATGAACTAGTATTCACCAGTGCGGATGTAATCCCCACTAGTGAATATCGCATCCACAAGCCATCGCTTATAACTATTCACAATTCCAATAAGAAAAGCACAGCAATTTACTAAGTAGTATCGAAGAACATAACGAATAATTTATTAATTTCAGGTAACTAATTTATTAAATCTTAAAAATTTAAAACTTATATTCAAAACATTACTTAAATTGAAATAATAATTACATACCTAATAATTCCTTAATAATAATAATAATATTGAATAAGGCTTTACGTACCTAATAATCCCATATGCTTGTGTAATTAAAAATGACAGGAGGTCAAAGTGCTCAAATATTAAATATAAAAGAGTTGCGAGGGTGCCCACGGCTGTTTAACTAATTGTGAAGTTGTGTGAAGTGTTTGGCCTTTGTGGACATGAGCATGTGTTCAAAGCGAAGTTCTCTCTGCATCCCACTGGTCTCAAGAGTTTTAAATTGTTTAGGACCACTACCTTAACATAAAGAAAGTTTTTATTCACTGCAAAACAATATTTTTTTTGTTGCTGTATTTGATGCACAGTTTTGCAAGTTTTACCATGGATGTATATTAATACTATTATTGGGCGTTATTTTTAAATTCATTGATAATTATTCATATTTGTAAGCTAAATGAATATTAAAGACAAAAGCATCTAGTAAAGTACAAATTTGGGGTAAATTGTTATGCATTCATTTTGTAATTTACAGTTTTTGCTGTGGTGTATGGTTTTTATGTTAACAAGGCAAAACTATGACATTGTAAATTATTGCTCCCAAATACCAGCCAGGGTTAACTAGGCTGGTCGACGATGGAGAAGAGATATACAAAGTTGTAGAAAATTTTATTAGCTTCTTTGTCATTGGCTTTTTGGCCATGGCTTTTTAGATATTAACATAAAACAAAAATTAACTTTTTAATCAATTGATTTTGATAATTTATGAATGTATATCGTAAAAAGTAAAAGAGATAGAGATGAATAGTAAATGACATATTTGTGGGAAATATTAAAGATACATTTTTTATTTACATTGTTTTAACATGATGAATTGTTATTAAGATTTTGAGAAAATTTTCTCTTGCCGCTGAAGCTCCACACGGAATTGGAGCTATTTATAATTAATATTCAATTTTTAAGTCCTTTCATACATATACCTTTAGTATATACATCCTAAACACTCCAAACACATTTATCCAAAAGAATTTCATACTTCCTTCCATGTCTTCTACAACCTCTTTGTCCACTTTAATAAACTTATTGAAATTTTCTATATGGATTGATGCCTAAAAAGAGATTCGCCTTTTGCACACCATGTACTTCACAAAACTTATTAGGCTGTTAATTTGAAATTATTAATTTCCTTTTAATACTTGCACCGCATAGACTACAACTCCATTGACATACATAATAAAAAATATATTTTTTCGTTTTTTGTTATTGTTTATCCAAAAAACCCTTAGTAAATTCCTCCTCTTATGTGATTGTAAATATTGAAATGCAGAACATTAGTGCTCCGTTATTCATGAGGATAATGAGTTCACAAACTTGAAAGTACGGTACTTCATTTTATAAACAAAAATTACACAACACTTTTTATAGTTTAACTGAGCTTGAACTGTAACTAGAGATAACAAGTTGTGTATTATCGGACGGGGGGTCGGAGGTCTTACACTCGGCACCCGATCCTCCCTCCCCCCCCCCCCTCGGGAGTTGATCGGGTCGCAGCTAATTTAAACTTGACAACAACGATCAAACTTTGTCACTTGCCGACGTAAAGATAAATTGTCTACAGGGAGAAAGTTAGGGAGCGAATTTTCCGATACCAAAACAAGCGGTTTATATTTATATTATTATATAGCTGGACAAAGTGGAAATTAATAATAATAAGTAATAATTCTTCATGAGATTGTCGTTATTGTACATAATTAATATTTTATGTGGTTTTCTAAGTTCAATCAATTTGTTTAGCAAATTGGTAGTATTTGTAATCCATGATTAATTATTGAGTAGTCTAAATCAAATCAGCGAGTGTTTCAAACATTTCTCTATTAATAGGAGTGTGATTAATTTCCCATAATAAAGAGCGAGACAAGATGTATGCTGGGTATAGTAAGATATCGTAAATATAAATAGAGAAAGGGTGTAAGAGATTGAAAGAAGCAGATTATTATAGCATACAATGTACCCTCATTCATTATTATCAGTATTATAGCATTATTACATTGCTCTTCTATTTGTATTGATTGTTTTTTTATTCCTTTTTAGGCCTTTTCACTAATTTCTTCCGAGTTTAAACCAAACTTAGATGTGTACTCACATTGGATGTTAGTCAGGTAAATAAACTAAAACTTTTATCTTAATGAAACAATCAGCTAATTTGTGATTAAATCTGTATACATGACACTATATTCGTCAGAACCGAGCTCTCATTGGTCTAGAACACGTATCATAAAGGGACTCCTGTATCATAAAGTACACTTTATGCAACTGGTGTGTAATGTACCTCTTTAAAATTAATTTACTTGTATTATCATTATTCGTGCTTATTGCAAATGTCGTAGGTAAAATTGATTGAAATCTCGATCCCTCAATTTAACTTCATACTTAGTCTAGAATAAAAATGTTAAGAAGAATCAGGCAAAAATATTTAAGTAATACATTATTCTTTGTTTGTAGAAAACATCTTCGTTTTCTCTAAAACCTTTTTCTTTTAATTTTATTGAACCATGAGAAATCCTTTTATATGTCCAATAAAAGCACGCAAGGCATGAAATTTGATTCTACCTTCCAACAATATGCTGGATATACTCTAGTAAAGGCAAAATAATGCTTTACGGCCCAATATTTCATGAGTGACTGCCGTTTATTACATTTATGTGCCCTTTTATGGGAGTGATTTCGTAAAAATAGATCTACAAGTTGTCGGATTGAGAATTACAATAATGCTCGTCAATTCGCGTCTTAGAAAACAGGAACATGAATAAATATCGATTAGTTATTATAATATCGAAGTAAATTTTGTGTTTGAATAACTAAAATAAATCAAATAGACCATGTCTAATCTAATATGTAGTTGTGATAACTAATATAAATATTAATAATATTGAAATAATGTAGTAACAAAACTTTTCAAACATAATAACGAATTGTTAGTTCAAGTCGTTCGTTGTTTTGTCTAAAATACTTTATATTACATCATTATTTTATCTTAATAAATACTTTAATTAACATCATACAGTATTTTGACCAATCAATAAAATATTGCAATATTATTTATTAATCCCATTTTATGGATCCGGTACATTAAAAATGACTTACGTAATCATACGGAAAGATAAACACGGACCGTCTTTATGCTTTTAGATTGTCAATGCCAGGGGACTAGTTTATTGTACGAATACTTATTAAAAGTTCAATAAAGTTCTTTTCATTAATAGTTAAACTAACATTATGTTTAACTTAAATGTGATGTGTGTGCTCTAAAATAAATTATCATTAACTGATGCTATATTTTGCATAAGTTACTCTCGAAGAAATAAATTATACTTAAATCGTGAAAGAAACTTTCGGATACCCAAGGTCAACTGGTTTGTACGACAACCGTTTCAACTATTTTATAAAACTGAAGCCTTCTTAAAAATTGCGAAATAAATAATTGTGGTTTCACAATTATTTTTTTAGTACTGTGGATGAGTACTAAAAATAATATTTATTTCGTTTATTTGGTAAGGCATTCAAAAAAGTCAAAAGTAAGAGGTTGACGGTACAGTAAAAGAATAAGCTAATTTTAGTTTATTTACTTAACTATAACATAGCATAAAGTTAACCATTCGTGTGATTCGAGAAAACTTAAGCTTTAGTATGTCCAGTTCGTATAATGCCAATTATCGTTGCAACATGATTGGCAACGATCATTATTTAAAAAAATGATAGTTTAAAAAAATGTCTCTTCAGTATATGACGATGCGAGAGTAAAAGTAAAGCGATCAATCTATGAAATAAGATTTGGATGGCGAGTAAGAGATGTTTCCTGGGACAGCATCACTCTTTTTCATAGTCACTTTTACTCTGAGTTATAAGTAAGTACTTACTGAGATTGTAAGTAAACTAAGTATATTCATTTACCATTCGTATCCGCACTATTGAAAGTAAAACGCGTAATAGGGTTAAAGGTTTTCTGATTAACTCATGTCTTTAAAGTCTGTCATCAAACTTCACTCAATGGCTAGGTCCAAATAAGAAAAAAATTATTTTAATGAAGTTATGTAATTTTTAAATTAACCGGATATCCGTAATTTTGTTTTTTTTTCCACTTGATTTTTATTTCTGTGACTGATTGATGTAGGAACTTCATATTTTGCATGGAGTTTTACGATACCAATAACAATTTTCATTTCCACAACTTCCACAACAAATTTTTTTTGCGGATGACTATTTTCAAAATGGAGGTCATTTTAAATTTCTTAACTCAAATATCTTTAAACAGGTAAATTCTATCAAAACCTTACACAAGATAAAAAAAAAATGACAAATTTATTACTTAACCGTTGATACCAGGTTTGCAAGGATCACATAACGGCGGTATTGCGATTTTTCAGCAGAGAAACGTTGATATTAGGCTATATTATAATTTATGCATATTGAAATTACTGTAATAGAAAAATCGCAATAACTCTTTATTCGATGTCACATCTTAATAAACCCATTGTTTGGATAATTTGCCAACTTTTTTGTCTCTCGAAAAATAAAATAAAAACTACCGGTTTTAAGATATTTTAATTTAAAAATTTAAAGGCCGCTAAGTTTAAAACACACATCGGAAAAAATAATTTTTGTCATGGAAATGGACCGCGTATTAAAAAACTCCATGCCAAATATGAAATTCTTACATCAGTCCGTCCCGAAAATGGAAAAAAACAAATAGTGCATACGTGGGTAAATACGCATATTAGGACATCCCTTACAATGAATCTTTTTTTTATTATTTTGACCCAGTTAGCCATATTATGAAGTTTGGTGACGAACTTTAAAGACACCCTCCCAATGGAGACCTGTAAAACTCGGCCATCACAAACTCAGAGCTAGAGCAGCACCAGGGAATTTTATTTTTGTCTTCGCCTCTCCTGCACATAATTCTCTATAACCGTGGTTTTTTTCACATTGTCCTAGGTATTAAAATTTCTTTTAAAATGACACTAAGATTAATCTTTTCGACTAATTTTGAAGGCGTTGCGGATGTTTGAAACTTAACATTAGTCTTAAGAAAAAAGTCCGAGGCGGTCGGTACTGCAGACTCTTAAAGGTTCGTTTGTCCACGTCTCTTCTCTGTGGTCAAAGACAGCGCATCCCTGAACCATGTTACAGTTAACCAGGGTTATGAATGGAAAGGGGTATCTTCTTAGATTTTATTTTATTGCTTCCGTGAGTGATATGTGTGTGACAAGAGAAGATCGAATACAGTTTAAAAAATCTCTATTCCGTACGATGTTATGACCAATGCCAGTGCCCAAAAACTGCAGTTGTGGGAAGGCAGCATATGAAGTAACATAATACAAATCAGTTGTGTACTCATAATACTTCCGGTAATGTATTATGATTTTCCTCAGAACATTTTACATTATTTTTTCTTATATAAAAAACACAAGTGCTTTTAATGTAAGAAAAGAGTAGTCAGTAACTTTGGCCTGAATGTTAGTGTTGTAAAATTTAAATGTTGTTTGGGTTATGGCTTTTCTGAAAATAATGTGCAAGCACTACCTTTTCACAATTTTATTTATTAACGAAATGACCAATTATAGGTGCACATCAGGGTAGTGTTGTTTAAACTGAGCGCCTGAGCCGTTAAAATAAACCATGCATTCGGATATTTTGATAGAATAGTAGTAGTGTGTTTTTACATCCTGATCAGGCGAAATAGAACATTCACTCCTGAGTTTTTGTTGAAAATAATTGCTGTTTCAACTCTGCATGTTCTTAAAATTTAAATATTTAGTACTTGGTTATTTTAATGTGAATTATATCATAATAGATTCACCCCAACAAATTTAATATTTATAATTGTTTAAATTTGCTCTAACTTGATGCACTAACTCTAATTTGAATTATTTAATAATTTTATAAACGAAGATAGTTTTCTGATGTTTAGCAAACTGCAGACCAACTAGGCGATATTATTAATTGCATCTAACCCCCTTAAGTCAGCAAACAAACCTATAGACTTTCCTCCATTATATTTAAATTATACAATATTTTTTTTCGCCAGATAAAATGGAAATTTGGTGAGTACGGTACTTGATCTCAACTGAGACGAGATTGTATTTTGTTGTAAAGTCTATCTGCGAAATAATAAAAAAACTAAACGTGTATACTAGTTGTTTCTATTTTAATGAAAAGTACACAACTTATTAGTGCTTGTAGGCCTACTCGTATTCATTTGAAATGGGTAGCCAAGAATAAAATTTAAAGACTTTAGTTTCTATGGTTATTAAAAATTACATAATCGGTAACTTTTTGAAATTTTAGGAAAAGTGTGACAAAATTTGAGTCGAAATTATTTGTTGCATTAGGGGTCCCCATAAAACCACATTTCCAGAAACTAACAAACACAGTAAAACCTATGAACAAACACAGTAAAACCTATGGGCCCCAACTGATCTACTGTACAGACGGTAACATGATGATCTACAGATGCAGCACACAGGGGCCCCGCCGAAGTACTCTACAGACAGACCATGGACAATCTACAGATGCAGGACACAGGGGCCCCGCCGCTCTACTCTACAGACAGACCATGGACAATCTACAGATGCAGGACACAGGGGCCCCGCCGCTCTACTCTACAGACAGACCATGGACAATCTTCAGATGCAGGACACAGGGGCCCCGCCGCTCTACTCTACAGACAGACCATGGATAATCTACAGATGCAGGACACAGGGGCCCCGCCGCTCTACTCTACAGACAGACCATGGATAATCTACAGATGCAGGACACAGGGGCCCCGCCGCTCTACTCTACAGACAGACCATGGACAATCTACAGATGCAGGACACAGGGGCCCCGCCGCTCTACTCTACAGACAGACCATGGACAATCTTCAGATGCAGGACACAGGGGCCCCGCCGCTCTACTCTACAGACAGACCATGGACAATCTTCAGATGCAGGACACAGGGGCCCCGCCGCTCTACTCTACAGACAGACCATGGATAATCTACAGATGCAGGACACAGGGGCCCCGCCGCTCTACTCTACAGACAGACCATGGATAATCTACAGATGCAGGACACAGGGGCCCCGCCGCTCTACTCTACAGACAGACCATGGACAATCTACAGATGCAGGACACAGGGGCCCCGCCGCTCTACTCTACAGACAGACCATGGACAATCTTCAGATGCAGGACACAGGGGCCCCGCCGCTCTACTCTACAGACAGACCATGGATAATCTACAGATGCAGGACACAGGGGCCCCGCCGCTCTACTCTACAGACAGACCATGGATAATCTACAGATGCAGCACACAGGGGCCCCGCCGCTCTACTCTACAGACAGACCATGGATAATCTACAGATGCAGCACACAGGGGCCCCGCCGAAGTACTCTACAGACAGACCATGGACAATCTTCAGATGCAGGACACAGGGGCCCCGCCGATCTACTCTACAGACAGACCATGGACAATCTACAGATGCAGGACACAGGGGCCCCGCCGCTCTACTCTACAGACAGACCATGGACAATCTACAGATGCAGGACACAGGGGCCCCGCCGCTCTACTCTACAGACAGACCATGGATAATCTACAGATGCAGCACACAGGGGCCCCGCCGAAGTACTCTACAGACAGACCATGGACAATCTTCAGATGCAGGACACAGGGGCCCCGCCGCTCTACTCTACAGACAGACCATGGATAATCTACAGATGCAGCACACAGGGGCCCCGCCGAAGTACTCTACAGACAGACCATGGACAATCTTCAGATGCAGGACACAGGGGCCCCGCCGATCTACTCTACAGACAGACCATGGACAATCTTCAGATGCAGGACACAGGGGCCCCGCCGCTCTACTCTACAGACAGACCATGGACAATCTACAGATGCAGGACACAGGGGCCCCGCCGCTCTACTCTACAGACAGACCATGGATAATCTACAGATGCAGCACACAGGGGCCCCGCCGAAGTACTCTACAGACAGACCATGGACAATCTTCAGATGCAGGACACAGGGGCCCCGCCGATCTACTCTACAGACAGACCATGGACAATCTTCAGATGCAGGACACAGGGGCCCCGCCGCTCTACTCTACAGACAGACCATGGATAATCTATAGATGCAGGACACAGGGGCCCCGCCGATCTACTCTACAGACAGACCATGGATAATCTACAGATGCAGGACACAGGGGCCCCGCCGATCTACTCTACAGACAGACCATGGATAATCTACAGATGCAGGACACAGGGGCCCCGCCGCTCTACTCTACAGACAGACCATGGATAATCTATAGATGCAGGACACAGGGGCCCCGCCGATCTACTCTACAGACAGACCATGGATAATCTACAGATGCAGGACACAGGGGCCCCGCCGCTCTACTCTACAGACAGACCATGGATAATCTACAGATGCAGGACACAGGGGCCCCGCCGCTCTACTCTACAGACAGACCATGGATAATCTACAGATGCAGGACACAGGGGCCCCGCCGCTCTACTCTACAGACAGACCATGGATAATCTACAGATGCAGGACACAGGGGCCCCGCCGCTCTACTCTACAGACAGACCATGGACAATCTACAGATGCAGGACACAGGGGCCCCGCCGCTCTACTCTACAGACAGACCATGGATAATCTACAGATGCAGGACACAGGGGCCCCGCCGCTCTACTCTACAGACAGACCATGGATAATCTACAGATGCAGGACACAGGGGCCCCGCCGCTCTACTCTACAGACAGACCATGGATAATCTACAGATGCAGGACACAGGGGCCCCGCCGCTCTACTCTACAGACAGACCATGGACAATCTACAGATGCAGGACACAGGGGCCCCGCCGCTCTACTCTACAGACAGACCATGGACAATCTACAGATGCAGGACACAGGGGCCCCGCCGCTCTACTCTACAGACAGACCATGGACAATCTACAGATGCAGGACACAGGGGCCCCGCCGCTCTACTCTACAGACAGACCATGGACAATCTACAGATGCAGGACACAGGGGCCCCGCCGCTCTACTCTACAGACAGACCATGGACAATCTACAGATGCAGGACACAGGGGCCCCGCCGCTCTACTCTACAGACAGACCATGGACAATCTACAGATGCAGGACACAGGGGCCCCGCCGCTCTACTCTACAGACAGACCATGGACAATCTACAGATGCAGGACACAGGGGCCCCGCCGCTCTACTCTACAGACAGACCATGGACAATCTACAGATGCAGGACACAGGGGCCCCGCCGCTCTACTCTACAGACAGACCATGGATAATCTACAGATGCAGGACACAGGGGCCCCGCCGCTCTACTCTACAGACAGACCATGGATAATCTACAGATGCAGGACACAGGGGCCCCGCCGCTCTACTCTACAGACAGACCATGGACAATCTACAGATGCAGGACACAGGGGCCCCGCCGCTCTACTCTACAGACAGACCATGGACAATCTACAGATGCAGGACACAGGGGCCCCGCCGCTCTACTCTACAGACAGACCATGGATAATCTACAGATGCAGGACACAGGGGCCCCGCCGCTCTACTCTACAGACAGACCATGGACAATCTACAGATGCAGGACACAGGGGCCCCGCCGCTCTACTCTACAGACAGACCATGGATAATCTACAGATGCAGGACACAGGGGCCCCGCCGCTCTACTCTACAGACAGACCATGGATAATCTACAGATGCAGGACACAGGGGCCCCGCCGATCTACTCTACAGACAGACCATGGATAATCTACAGATGCAGGACACAGGGCCCCGCCGCTCTACTCTACAGACAGACCATGGATAATCTACAGATGCAGGACACAGGGGCCCCGCCGCTCTACTCTATAGACAGACCATGGATAATCTACAGATGCAGGACACAGGGGCCCCGCCGCTCTACTCTACAGGCAGACCATGGATAATCTACAGATGCAGGACACAGGGGCCCCGCCGCTCTACTCTACAGACAGACCATGGATAATCTACAGATGCAGGACACAGGGGCCCCGCCGCTCTACTCTACAGACAGACCATGGATAATCTACAGATGCAGGACACAGGGGCCCCGCCGCTCTACTCTACAGACAGACCATGGATAATCTACAGATGCAGGACACAGGGGCCCCGCCGCTCTACTCTACAGACAGACCATGGATAATCTACAGATGCAGGACACAGGGGCCCCGCCGCTCTACTCTACAGACAGACCATGGATAATCTACAGATGCAGGACACAGGGGCCCCGCCGCTCTACTCTACAGACAGACCATGGATAATCTACAGATGCAGGACACAGGGGCCCCGCCGCTCTACTCTACAGACAGACCATGGATAATCTACAGATGCAGGACACAGGGGCCCCGCCGCTCTACTCTACAGACAGACCATGGATAATCTACAGATGCAGGACACAGGGGCCCCGCCGCTCTACTCTACAGACAGACCATGGATAATCTACAGATGCAGGACACAGGGGCCCCGCCGCTCTACTCTACAGACAGACCATGGACAATCTTCAGATGCAGGACACAGGGGACCCCACTCAAGTGGTAGTTGGAACATTCTACCATTCATCCGCCGATGAATGAGGATGAGTGTGCATTCTCTACAGGATTATAGGGATATCAAGGTTGGAAAATTATTGGTGAGTTACAATGTAATTAACATAATTGAATTTGAAGTGTTTCTTTTATTTGTTCTTTAAAAATATGGGTTTAAATCTAAAAATAATTACTATATTTAAAGTAAAAATATCAAAATACGTGATTTACAAAAATTACTAAAAATAATGAATAAATTCTCAATTAAAATGTTTTTCAAGCAAAATCTGACCTAAAATTATTAGTGAAAAACTGAGGCCTTTGCTTACATTGGATAGTATTATAAATTTACTTTGTCCTAGGCAGGACTTTTGAGTCTTATGTGGATGTATTTTAGTAGGATGGAGTATTGTTAACACACAAAATCTTTGTTTTTAACATTAAAACATTGGTATTGTGGCTTATTCTTCAGCGCCTGCAATGGTTGAGCGGTGATATTCACTACACGAATTCTAAGATGCAGTATATGTAAACTTTAGGAGCATAACCTACAGTCCAATACATAATAGTGTAGTTTCAAATATAATTAATTCAAATCAAAAGTAATGAACAATAATTTTTTTCAAAGCTTATATTGGTACTTGTAGTTCGTTTCTATTAATCCAACCTTAAATTAAGAGTAAGCTAGGCGGATCATATATCACTCACAGGTTAGAGGATAGAGAATATTTGATCATGGTATGACAAATTGAAAATCTAAAGTTAAATAGATTATGGACTATGGAGATAAAACTTTATATATGTATAAAAATATAAAGCACCCGTTTTAAGTCATGTTGGTAGACTGAATATAATGTTTTATCAGTCAATTTTAATCAAAAGAGTTAGAGATATAAACTGATGTTATTATAATAAAAAATTTAACTGAGCTAGGAAACTGGCTTTGACTTACTTTATGGAGGGATGATTTTTTAAACTATTACACAGTTATTAGATTTCAATAGTGTAGGAGCTCGACTCCCAGAGCAACAAGCCTCCTCACCTCTACAACAATAAACGAGTTATTGTTACTACCCCCGTTTAGAAAATTTTTGTTAATTTGCTGTAAAAAGTTTTTGTAATGTAATTTTTTTTTAATTTGGAGTAATTCAACACTGCATTTCTATAAACAGTTTTAAACTACTAAACATTACATTTCAACGTTTTCTAATACTTTGTGTATCCACACAAAACTTATATCCATCAATCCATAGTTATTTAATACGCTAAGGGGTTTTTTGTGTTGAGAACTCCTCCTTCATTTTTCAACCGATTTTCAAGTTTTTCGTGCCGTTTTGGCTAGGGCTTAGTCTGCAGTTGTTTCCGCAAAAAAATTATGAAAATCGGATTTAAAGTAAAGACGCTATCCACCATTGAAATCTCACAATTTCCCATTAAAATAACATTGGGATTGAATACAGAATTTTAATGTAAGCTGAAAATATGTGTAGTTTGTGGCGATTACTGATATTCACATGAGCTACAATACTGATTCAATGTTTAAAATTCATTGTTGGCGATGGTGAGTTCATGTTATTGTTTGGTAAATTGTTGCGGATGTTTTCCATCACTAGTAAAACTAAATCACGACGTTTCGGGATCTGAAATCTCATCCGGTCTTCTGTTGGAAGAAATACCTAGAATTTATTTGTGCTTTGTTTTTTTACTTATTTTGCAGTTTTTCGTTTAAGCTTTATGCATTTATTAGTGTTTTATTATTTTTTTGTGACTGCCTTTTCTGTTATCAGATTTGGCAATGAACTTCTCCAGGTTCGCCTGTTGTGTTTTTACTAATTTTACCAATGAATTTTTTTTAGTTTATACTGATGTTCTCGGTATTTCTTCCACCTGGAGACTGTATTAGATTCCAGACCCCGAAACGTCGTGATTTTTTTTACTAATCAGTGATGGAAAATATTTGCAATAATTTACTAAACAATCACATACTGATTCAGTTACGTAAATATTTAAAATATTTAACAATACTGACAGCTAGTATTTCCTTAATTTCTTCATACGATTACGTGAAGATATATATAGTAAAGTAGGATCACCAACAATATAGTATTCCTCTAACAATAGTTGTTAATACAAGTAGTTAGCAATAACTGTTAATAACTAGTTTTATACATTTTAGTTTTAAAATTAGAGAGAAAAGTGCTTATATCCAGGAAATTGAATTATAAAAATAAAAAGTAACGCAGATTTTTATCAAAAAGTTTATTTAATCGAATGTACGGTTCACCAACCGTTAAGGAAATACCATCAAATAATATGAAGTTTCGTGATAAAGTTCACTGGAGTAAGCACGTGCACGAATAGATACCATAAAAATGCTGACATTATCAATATAGCACTGACTGTATTTCACTTTTCATAAAACATTTTTTTTATCAATACAATAAAATCATATATAAAAGCGGTTTATTAAAACGTATTTATGATCATCAAATACCTAATTTATTAGTTTTGTTTCTTTTACCGAGAAAATTACAAGCAATATTTGATCAAGTGATTTAAGAAAGACTAACTTGAAACGAAGTAATGCTGAATTGTTACTAATAATAATTGTACTTTGAAGTGGATGGGACGGTCATTTTAGGAGAGCCTCACACCTCATTTTTGAAAAAATAATGATAATTAGAGTGGTGGAGTGATAAGTTAAAAGATCTTTTTAATAGAGTTTTTAAATATTTAAAACATTGCCTGTGCTCACTAGAAGCTTCTGTTAGTAAAGTAGAGCATTGGGACGTCTCTTTTAACTAGGGCAAAATGCAGTTTACACCCAATTTTCGGGAGCTTGATACACAGCTTTACCCTATCAAATATGAACAGATAATTAAATTTTACATAAAAAAATTCCATTACCATTAAAATTTTTGGATGGATGATTTTATTCATTGACATGATTTATATTAACATAAGTGTAGCAATGTATTTACACTGGATTCAGTACAAAAATAAAAAATAAAAACCCCCTTTTAATTTTATTTATAAGAACTTTAATGCGTAATATATTTTAAGTGATGCGTACGTACTCCTTGATCGTATCATGAGTTATTCTGTCCTAGCCATAAAACTATTCTTAAACGTAATGTAGATTAGCATAAATACCTAGATAAGCTATGGCATTAATAGTACTTCACTATGCGATGAATGCAATTATTGCTCTAGAGCACGCCATGTTCAGTACTCTTGATGTTTTTCTTCCTTACTGTGCACTGAAATTTATTTTACTCGATAGTTATTATGTTATAATAAAATGTTCGTAATCTAATATAGATTAAGTGTTTTTATTTTTATCTTTTAGCATCCAATTGATTGTGAAAGTACATTTTTTCTAAATTACTGTACATTACTTAGGATGCGTATAAATAAAAGAGCAGTCACAGAAATATCCGCGCAAGAGATTAGGTTTACGGGTGATGAATATTTAACTGAGAGTGATTGTGGACTCATCAACTGCACCTCTGAATTTTATTTACGAGTAAATGTACTCTGCCTTTTGTTCATTTATGTTTTTCCTTCGTCTTCGTCATTTTATCATTATTGTAGAAAATCATAAAACATTGTTACATTCTTAGGAAGTGTTTGACCAAATTTGTCAGCTTTAATGCTAGAAAAAAAAAACGTACTACAGCCTGAGTAGTTTGTTAGTTGCAATCCCAAAAACCTCTTACAATAATAAAAACAATAACTTAGTATGAGGGATAGATATAGTAGCCTATACGATTTCCATTAACTTCTGATGTTTTATAAGTTTGATTTTTTTCCATTACTACTTATAAGTAGGGCCTACCAGGTTAACCGAGCCTTGCTTGTTGGTTTTGATTTTGATACAATTTTTTATAGTGTCATGGTAATAACGCTATCAAATTTCTACCAACAACCAACTATACCTCTTCACAGTTAATAGTTGTTAAAAAATACTGCTTAACATTAATGTTCCTTTATTTTTGTTAACCGTTCGTTGTTATTTCGTTACCAAAATAGCAATCCATGAGATCAATGGGATAGAGGCTGTTTCTAAATTTATTTTTGTGCCAAAATACTCTTAAATGCAAAGTTTAAGCAAAATCTACCCGCTAGATTTCGAGATCGTGGAACACACATCCCTTCAGAGAGTGCTCGCATTACAGTCATAGAAATAGAACATAGTTTATAGTTCTATGATTACAGTATGAGATTTGAACTTTTTGATAATTGAACTTATTTAATATGTCAGTAACACTTGTTAAACTGTTTTAATGAGGGGGGATATTTTTTTTGCTTGCAGTGTATAGTTTATTATTATTTTAAACGCTAAATTATCTTAATAGATAGATTTTTCAAAAGCAAGGCTACATTATATCTACATTTTTCAAATGTTGAATCCTTGTCGAAATATGTGGTACGTGTTAACGATATTTACCGACGGAAAGGTTATTTTTATTTACTTTGTTCAGTAGTGAAATGGGACTGTAACTAATTTTCACTAATTTAAAGCCACCCCCGCTCCCAAAGTCACGTTCCGCAGGAGGGGACAACTCCGTGGACGGTGACTCAGGTCATGATTCAATAAAGGAAGTCCACCTTTAGTCCCCCGGCTGCCATAATCCATTTACTTACTCTACTACTGTGTCTGTGAAAGGGGAGTTTTCACTGGAAACTCCGTAGTTCAGTTTTTTTACAATTTGCTATGGGGGATACCAATGGCGCGATGTCTTGATTTTTCTATGTCAAATTCTTTTTTAATGTTATGCCCTAATACGAGTAAAGTATATATTTATGTATGTATGCTTTGAGGTCTCAAAAACCGCTCGAAAGTTTCGCTTCTAACTTTGAAATTTAAAATCTGGGATGAAAAAAAAACTTATCCTAGGAAAAAATCTAAACTTTACAAATTTTAACATTAAACTTTTTTAGTAAAATCAAAACAAAAGAGGTGCTGAAAACAGTTGAATCAACTGGCAACGCACGGTGCTCCAAAATATTCACGTTTTCTTCCATTGTAGACGCGCATTTACTAAATTATAGCCTACTATACTAAAACAATTTAACAGTTTTTAAATAGTATCCTATACTGGTGATTAGGATTGATAAAAGCAAAGTAAAATGATAAAACAACTAAGTAATTTGTAGAATTGCAGTTGAGCTTGAAGACAGAAGTATAAAACTAAACAAATAGTGACAAAAGTATTAGCAACAATGATGAAATCAGCTGTTAACCGTAAAATTAGTATAACTTACTCATGTTACCAATTCACATGTGGTTCAAGAATTTCTTTCGTCAAATTAATTACACTAGTACCAGGTTAACCGAGCCTTGCTCGTTGGTTTTAATTCACTTTTGTTATAGTGCAATGGTAACCAAGCTATTAAATCTACACCAGACTCTTCACAGATAACAGCTGTTAAAAAAACTGCTTAAAATTAATTTTCCTTTATTTATGTTTACGGTACTTTTAGATGTTATTGCGTAACCAAAATAGCAACCCATAAGACCAATGTTAAAAAATACGATTTTTAAACTTAAATTTAGACCTAATTTGATTTTTTCTGTGATTGAGGCTCTTTCTAAACTTATTTTTGGGCCAAAACACTCATAAATGCAAAGTTTAAGCAAAATCTAACCACTGGATTTCGAGATCGTGGAACACACATCCTTTATTCAGACATTGCCCATATTATAGTATAGGATTTACCAATTTATGGATTACTAGTGTAAATTAAATTCTTTAAAATTACCGCAGTTGGACAATTGTTATAGGCTCAACGTCTACTATGTTTAAGCCAAATATCGTTCAACATTTGATCATACTTTTTATATAATATAAGATTTCAGCCTTCGAAAAATCGTTTTTCTCTCAAAAAAAATTGCCGGATAATGTATTAACAAAGAATAAATATTCTTACGTTATGATTCGAAAATTACTGTAGCAACAAAACATGTTCGATAAAGATAAACCTTGAAGGCATTTTCATTTATTATATCTGTATGATTATCTACTATGTGCCTTGAACTCTCAGTGTAAAAAATGATAAGGTGTCGCTTGGCCCAAACAGAGAGTTAGATATCAATATGACACCATGTCTCCATGGGTGAGATATCGCCCCGGCCCCTCTCCTTCTGTCTCCCCCCCTCGCTCTCTCTCTCTCTCTCTCTCTAGGAGCTGGACATTGCTTATTGAATCCTCCCGACACAAGGCACGAGACGTCTTCTTTTATTAATATCACAAAAATCGTCACATTTCTCGCTTTTTATTCTAGACATACTTCCCGCATTACTGATAAATATCAACTTCTTTATCTTTGCATTGTATTTATTTTTATTCTTAACTCTTCAAAACTTAGAATGGACTATTTTTTACGGTTGCAAACATATCTCACTCTTTACACAACAGTAGAGGGTCGATTATCCGAACGAATTTGTGACTGGGGGGGTGGTTTGAATAATCAAATAGTTTAGATGATTAAATACTAAAACTATTTACCATTTATAACCACTGAACACTTCATTCATTGCTTGTTTTTAAACAAAAATAGTACACTTATCTTTTATCTGTGGACATTTTCACTATTTTTGCCGTTACACTGAATTATTGCATTTACAAACGGCATGAATGTATATTTTATTTAAAGTATTGCTTATTTAAATTAAAATGGTAAGACCATCATTATTTAAATTTTTTCACATTGTGACATATTTCTGATCGCTATTTGAAATTAAATCAAAGTGCAGGAACCTCAAAACAGGCTTTGCCTAATGAGGCCCTATTTTCTCTTCTCAGTTAGAAAATTTTTTTGTAAGTTAGTTTTTTTGTGATAAATATGCTGTATATCTTTAAGACGTGTATGTTTATTGTAATTGTAATTGAGAAAATAAATGTATATTCTATTCTATTCTATTCTATTAGTAAACCGTTCAGGTTCTAGGATAATCGACTATCTACATATTCTTTTAAGAGATAATAATAGCTTATTTTTCCTTACTCGGTTGTCGTATTTTTTTCAATCACTCATATTATTAGGCCTATTTAAATTACTTAACTGAATCTGTAATAACCAATTGAAAGATGAAAGACAATAAGGCTTACTTACGCTATAAAGTTAGTTTCCTATGAATATATTTTTAGTACTAAATAAACCTTAGTGATAAGTTACCAAATTAATATGTTCCTTTACTTTCCTAAAATGTAATTTAAATATTTTGTCAAATTAAAGCTTAAAAGCGATTCATGACTTTTATCTGTGGCGATGCTATTACGGTGGTATCAATTGTGCATCCGAGAAAAGAAAAAGATTAAGGTTCCACCGAGATTTGAACTCGGATCGCTGGATTCAGAGTCCAGAGTGCTAACCGTTACACCATGGAACCGGTTATTAATGATTGATTGATTCTTATTCATCAACATATTTCAACATTACTTTCTCTGTACTATTCTTAACCAAGTGACATTAAAATATGTTGACACTTTAAGCTTAATAACGTTTACAATTTTGATGGTTCAGTCCTTATGTATTAATTTTTTTATTATTTTTTACTCAATTATTCACACTACAATATTACCAGGCAAGTATTCAGTAAAACACATTTCATTATAAACTACATGTATTTAATCCATAACTCTTTCAAAACTGTATATTAGTTTCATAGGAATACCAATTAGGTATCGGTATCTCTATCACTATAATTTAATGAAAATATCGTTTTCAATTATAATATGAAATACCCCTGTCGCAGCAGACCTGCGTACCGGTACTCGGCGAATTTACAAAATAATTTGAGATTTTGTATTTCCCCATAAACACGATAAGAATGAATATGTAGGTTTGCTGCCATGGGATGTAGTTAGAAAATGTTAGTTGTTAGTACAGTAATGTTGAAATATGTTGATGAATAAGAATCAATCAATCATTAATAACCGGTTCCATGGTGTAACGGTTAGCACTCTGGACTCTGAATCCAGCGATCCGAGTTCAAATCTCGGTGGAACCTTAATCTTTTTCTTTTCTCGTATGCTTGCACATAATATTTCAACAGTACCTGTACATACAAATCATAAAAGTCATCAGTCATACAGGTGAACGTTTTAATTTGTACATTTCACATACATACACACACATACATTTTAGGAACATACAGAATTTTTAGCCTAATGTATTATTTGTCAAATCGATTTTAAAAAAAATCTCACATACGCGAGGACCCCATGAAATTAAAGATAATTTTTAACCCAGTTGTATAATATTTATAAAACAATTCATGTAAATTGTTTTTTTTTTTTTTTTTTTTTTTTGTCATCTTCTGAGTTGAGTCTTATATGAGAGAGAACCCAACAAATATAATAATAATAACTATTAACAATAAGAATTATGAAAGACATAGTAAGCCACCATAAACTAGTTTTTATTCCGCATTTATTGAGCTGTTTATGTAAAATATAATATTTACACGAAGGTAATTGCAATGAAGAAACAAAAACATAAAAAATAATATTAATATAATACTGACCTAAATTTCAACTTTTGCGTCAATACAGTAAAATAGGTTGGACGATGTATGCAAATAGTCATCAAATGGCATATTAAACGAGAGAACGGAAGTAGAGACGTAAAACGTTTTTGTAAAAACAGTGACAGTCACTAACAAACAGAAACGCGGTTTGGAATGTAATGAAATGAATGAACAAAGAGACGATTGTGGTCGGCGGTGCAGCTTGTTAGTTAACTTTGTCTGACTCTGGCTGTCGTCCACGTATGTGGCATCCGAAAAATGTTTTAATTTCATCCAGCCGTTAATTTATAATTTTTTTTATCTAAAATCTAGTAACATCTTAAAATGCATCGTTTCACCTCTGCGTAAAGTGTGTTTTTCAAACACTCTTTACGTTATTAGGTAATGGTATGAAGTAAATAAATAAATAAAATGTTGTACACAAAGCTTACATGTACTTTCAGTTATGATCCTTTATTGAGTAACAAACAAATTTTTTAATGGTCAATGAAAATAGAATCATGTTTTATAACAAAGCTATTATTTTTTACTATTTGCGAATACCTAATGTAACTTTCAGTAAGTTATTACTGTAGTAAATCGAGATATTCTTAGATGTGAGCTATTATTAGTGGCTAAAATCCATTGCAAAGTATAAGTAAATATTTGTATTTGTTACAGGTAAGGCCATCAATGAGTCCTCGCTGGTATCCTGTAAGTTGTACAGTGATTTTAGAACAATTTTATAAATAATTAAAACTTCGCATGGCATCAGACTTATTTAATGTGTTCTACACTACTCAGCTTCGAGAAGTTTTAATAACTTGCGACTGACCACTTTAAATTTACTCAAGAGTTTTAACATGAAATACGTTTTAACTAGTACAACCCTAAGCAACATAATTAAGTTTACAAGTTTTTATCGTTTACTTGTAGAATTAATATAATAATAAGTCATAATTAGCCGTATTCTTTTGACAATAAAATATCAATACAAATAGGGCTCCCTTGTTCCCCAGAACATTAATATCTGCTCACAGAGAATCTAATATTACTTTCATTCGCATTTAATTGAATTATTCCTAGAGCAATATTATTTAAACGTAACTCAAGTGTTCATTACAATCCAGAAGAAGTTAGTACCTATGAATGTCGCACGTGCTGGTACTGGGACCGTCATGGTAGGGGGATGAAGGTTCGAGCCATGGCATGCGAGCTCATGTGTCACAAGAGCGTTTGTTCTGTGAATAGATATGAGTAACATTACGGGGCCGCACGATATCAACCAGCGAGCACAGAATAGAAATAGAGGGCCACTCTTATCCACGTAACATTACAGGTGGTGAAGCCACTCCTTTTGTGGACAACTCGCGCTAAATGAGACTAACATATTATTTATATTTTGGTTTTGAGAATCATTTCCTAGTGTGAATCACCGTTCCCCCCACACCTTTTGTGGGCCTAGCCGCTGTCCCACAGCTGTCCTTCGCTGCGCTCGGCTAGCCTCTCTGTTTCTATTCTTTGCTCGCTGCTATAAACTCACGTCATATTTTGTAAAATTATCTGTAACAAATTTGGTACAACATGGGGTTGTCTTGCGCATAACAAACAGTCTTGAAAAGCTAAGTGAAATTTTACATCAACAAATGTTGGAATGTAATTTATTGCTTTTTGGCGTTTAAATTTAAATTCAGATACTCGATCTTTGAAAAAAGTAAACTCTCGAGTACCCCAATTTGGTCAAATCATCATTTTTTAATGAGGCATAATTGTAAAAAAAACCAAAATAAATTAAACTTCATCCCGAGTTAATATTTTAATTTGATGTTATCTTTTTTTTATTTTATTTTTTTCAGGGAGAGGAAGGAATAATTCATTACGCACACAGGGGACCAGCCTGTAGTGGGGGACTCCCCTAAAAACGGGTATACCCACTAAAAAACCTCCTCTACTCTTTAGGAATACAGCCTGGAGTTATTTGTCACATTACATCAGGCTAGGCTTAAATTAGCCTAAGCCCACTAAGCTCATTCCTTGACCAGCCGCACGGTCAAGGGGTCTGAGCCGCTTAGCGGTCCAGATCAGTCTTTTTACTAAGGAGGATGCCCCGGACGCACTGTGACAAACAATACCAGCAGCCCTCATCCTCCAAGATCATTTGGCTGACCGAGTCCACCTAAAATGCACCAAAAGTTTGTGTGGCTTCCAGGCGGGGCCCTTCCCAGCGGGGGCAGTGGAAGAAGGTGTGCTCCGCATTGTCGGGAACGCCGGGGCAATAAATGCATTCCGGTGAACCGGTCTTGCCCATCGCGTACAGGTACGACCGAAAAAGGCCGTGACCTGTTAATCGATGTTGCTGCAGTACTGTATTTGATACTGTGCAATGATGAGGTTAAATTTCTTACGATTTATTGTTTTACAACGATAGAACACTGCTGCTCACTATTAAGTGTGTAAAACTTTTTTCTAATGAACAAGAGCTCTTGCCCATTTGTCTTGAATTTAATTAGTATTGAAGTAAAGCGAATAACGTTATTGGTTTCCATAGCGGCAAATCCAGCTGTTATGCCATGACAGGTGTAGTTACTTGAGGAAAAAATAAACGCAAATTTAAGGAATAAATCAATCAATTGTGCATGCAATTTTTAAATGTAATTATAAATCTCTTATTCAGTGAAAATTTATATTTTTTATGTGCTAATTTTAAAAATTCCGAATCTATTTATTTTCCTAAATTTATACTAATTATCTAGCATTATAAAGCAAGTAAAACACTATTGAATCATTTCCATTTATTACAACCCTTAAGCGGTGTGAGTATAATTAACAAAGTGTGGCAAATAAAAAAAAAATAAGTCGCGATAAAAATTGTCACACATGTAAATTGTTGTATATATTGCAAAATATTTTCTAAAATATCATAGAGAGCTCTGATCGCGTCGGTGGAAGGATGAATATTTAACAAAGAGTGATTGTGGCGTCATCATCCGCTCTCGGTGTTTTTACATTTGAATCTACATTTTACCATTTATATTTCACTGAGCTTTGTTACGTTGGCTATTTATATGCCTTAAAGTTTTCTATTTTTATAAATATAGGTTATATTTCAGGTTGTATCTCTCATATAGGTATAGTTAATATCTAAGAAAATAATTTACTTGGCCTAGATAATTTGACGTTAGTCACATTTCTCTAGTGAAAACTTTAAAACGCTAGTTTTTCCTGTTGAAAATTTTCGTTTTGAATTTTTACAGCATAAACTTTTTTCAATATAGAAGGTGTTTGTTGCGATCGTTGTGCTCTATACGTGTAACATCCAGTATGTTTATGATAACCGTTTTCTAATTAAAATAGTAAATTATTTAAGCGGGATAACGATTGCAGTTATAATTTTAAAACTCATCAAATTTAGTTTTAAGTTACCTGTAGATTAAAAATTTTTTCTCGTCCTCGAGAAAGGTTTCAGATCAATGACGAGCTATCTTTAGTCGAGATTACTAACCCCTATTACTGATTATCCTTAACACGTTCGCTGCGGCATATAAAATGTCGAAACTCAACCCCCACGCTGTACTATATTTACATTCGTCCAACGATAGCGCGAAATTAAAAACCTGTAGAATATATTCTAATCACAAGTAATCTAAAAGCTCAATACCCTTACATACACGCTAATGCACAATATGTGTTTCCTTCTCAAACGCTAGAGGAAAAGCAGTCGCATTATCTTGACATTGTCATATGTAACCGATCGGATACATCCGCACCCGCGAAGGAACGCCTTTGTAACCGATCGGTTACATGCCGCAGCGAACGTGTTAAAGCATGCATTTTTTATTGTCGATGGTATAAAACTGCAAATGTCACATTTTTTCATAACGGAAACAATGTCAATGTGAGTAAAAAAATGTCTGCGTGAAAAATAATAGTTTGTAGTTTTCGTATAGTGTTTTCAAAATATGATTTTTGTATTTTTTAAATGTCGACAACCACAACCACAAATGTATGCTTTAATAGTGGTCAGTAAGTGTTAATATCGATTGAAACATGTATCAGCATTTGATCTGAATCCGGTCTCGAGTGCAAGACAAATTTGGCATTTACAGGCATATCACACCAAAATTGGTATGTTATAAGTCAATATGTGTTATTGCTACAGCAACTACAGCTTGCAGTTAGTCAACACTATTATGTCATGAGTTTTTAGTAACATAAATACATTCTTCCCCTAATACCAATAGAGTACGATAACATAACCACGACAACGACTCTCTACGCCAGACAGTCTCCATATGCGACATGCGTTCCCTGTTATCGCATGTACAGCAGTAATGCCGTTTATCCGGGGCGCAAATGCCTCATGCCTCTCAGGACTTACTGCCTCGCATGACGCTGCAACTATTCTAAGAAACCGTGTTCCCGCGTGGCGTGATACAGACAGTCACGTGGAGTCTAGATAACCGCGCAAATGATTTATAGCTGTTGAAAAAGGCAACCGCTTCTCACCAGCTATTTATGATCTATCGTTGTAATAATAGTGGGACTACAAAAATAGAATTTACTATTGATGGTTTTTTACTATTAACATGGATAAAGACAGAGAAAATATTTCCCCCTTTTTCTTTAAATTTTAATCAAGCCAAGCTGTTAACGAGTAAAATACTAATTTTAAATTTAACATGAATTAGGATGCGTAGGCCTACTACTCATTTCCTTTACAACGTTAAGTGATATTACTTCAATTTATAAATAAAAGCATTTCACAAAATGTCTAAGTATCATTGCCTTCGTGCAATGTGTTTGCTTTTGCATTTTTTTATAAATTAAAATGCATAGGCAACTGTATTCACATTTTATGTTGATTGTTAGTTATGATTATTCGTCGATTAAATAATTCCTATATTTCCCAAACGTTTGTTAAATATAAAATATTTTTTAATTCACCAATGTAATGAGATTTTTAATGCAATAAACTAAAAGACAATTGTTATATGCGTACCTAATTTTTACTCTAATATGGTATAGTATGATTTAGCTAAAATGTGACTTCACTACCTTTAACACAAAGAAACATCATACGGTATATTTTGGTTGAATTACGTACTAAAACCTAAATTAAGCTCAACGCCTACCTGTATACCGTGTGTTCCCGGATAACTTGTACGTGGTGGTACTCCCTAGTCTAATGCGGATGATACGCTGTAAATTAGCCCCCTTGATAAGCTTATTAATTTTCATCAGTACCAACCCCACGGGAGATACCACTATATTAGTTTACCTTGGTTGATAGTATATGCAATATTCAATTCAAGAAAGTTTATAAATAGAAAATCGATTTTCAATAGATATATTTATATTCAGATTATTTCCAGGAGTAAACTAAACAAAAATAGCCTAAATAAACGAATTTATACGATCTAATTTCATCTCAGAATCAGGAAATTTAATGGTCTTTACTAATATTGTGTTTATTTGTTTTGTACAGTTTAAAAATAATGATTTTAAAAACTATTTTATTTACAGAATTAAGGAAAGGTAGGGGTGATTCCGTTTAAGAACGGCTAAGAAAAAAATAAAAATATGAAGGTTCCACCGAGATTTGAACTCGGATCGCTGGATTCAGAGTCCAGAGTGCTAACCGTTACACCATGGAACCGGTTATTAATGATTAATTAATTTTTGCTTATGTGTTCAATACTTTTACCGCTAGCAATGTAAACACTAAAAAGATATAATGCAGCTTCGTAAATTAGTCGTAGCTTAAAATTGGTCTACATATATTGAAGCACTATTGATTAAACTGTTCTTTAACGATGTATCTATTTAAATGTATCTAACTGTAATAGAAAATATAAAAGTTACAGTCTTTTGAACAGTAACTTCCGATATAGATTTTTTAAATTCAATACCAAAGAAGTTTTGAAACCAATAGAGTTACAAACTGCATTAAGAGGGCATTGGAGTGCCGCGATGTTTGATTTATTTCCCATAGTAGCAATGAAAATTTTTCCCTATCATTCATCATATATTCTTTATTTTGCTTCCGGTTGGTACAGAAAAAATTGTGATTTAACTCAATAAAATTTACCGTGCCTTTTGTAAGATAGATTCTTTGTGAATATTTTATAAAATAAAAACTGTTCCATGAATAATGTTATTCGCAGAACAACCTGATAGGTGTGATCGTTTTTACGAAGAAAATCTATGGTTAGAGTTACACATGCACACTAGAACCCAAAGGTTTTTTTTTACATTTCCCTCCGGTTCCCTCGAGCCAGTTATTACGTCTGTGACAGTTGATAATGGATTTATTGTCAATCGGCTTGGCGCAACATTAGTCATGACGTCAGACGTGTCGGGTCCCCCGCGATGGAGGGGGGGGGGGGGGGCAGTACGTGGTCTGCATGCTGACAACACTATCAGGGGCTGCGGCCCTCACTGCATAACCGGAGGGGATGCATACGTAATTTGTATACGTGCGGTAATGCATCCGGAATCTCATCCGGGTACGCGGTACATGGGACTAGCTTGAATGTAATGATATGTAATGTACTTGGGGATGTAAGGAGTTACAGTATTTGGATTGTGTGTCGCCTTCAAATACAGGGTGGCCGAAAAAAATTAGGTACTAAAAAACTTATAAATGTCGTGATTTTCTAAATTAATGCTGACAATAAAGTTATTATACTGAGTTATATTTAACATTTAATAGTGTCTCAGTTCATGTTTGTAAGAAATCGTCTGGAAATGAGCATTGTCAAGATGTTATCACCAATCTTCCAACTGCCTTTGCCTAGAAGAATGTTAGGCCGGCTCCTATGTGGGCGACAGATGCGACGCTACGAGAGATACAAAATTTCAAACAAGTGTATAATTATTGGAGTGTTCTTAGTGGGCGACAGGAGCGACAACAATTTACAATGTATAACAATATGGCGATGCAAGCGTGTCGCTGGTGTCGCTTCAGTCGCTCTCGTCGCGTCGCATCTGTCGCCCACATAGGAACCGGCCTTAATTGTCAGTTTGAGGAAGTTGGTTAACAAAAACGGTGCTCATGTTGACATTTAACTGATCCCCATGATTTCTTATGTAACCAAACCATGTACATGGTTTTGTAATACATTAGTATAATTATTAGATAATTTGTAAGAGTTTTTAATACCTATTTAATTTTCACCCAACATGTATATGGCCATATATTCGATCCCCGGGATGGCTTTAAGATTTAAGATTTTAGATGTCAAAAGCGTTTAATTGTCGTACTTAAAAAACCTTCATCTTTATTTCTGCAAAATAATAAAATCATTAAAACCTCGAATTCAACTATACAGTATGTGAAGTCATTGAGGAAATGCCAAATTTATTTAAAAGTGATGGAAACGAATTCCTCGAATGATGACTTGCCATAAGCTTGATATTCTATTGGTTTTTTACGAATCAAGTAAAATGATTACTCTGTGATTGAGATTGATGTCAAACAATATAAGGCGTATATTTTTACTCGGCACACCCACAAAAAACTCTTGTGTTGAAAATACATTATTAATGTTGGCCCAACAAAAAAGTTTTGTTACTATACAACCATAGTTAAGTAACTTTGTCGTAACAGTAAGATACTGTTGAATTGTTAAGGTTGATTTTACTTTTAATATAGTTGTAAATACTTTAGTCTCTAATGTATTGCCAACAGTAAGCAGCTGGTTAATGTTGATGGTACTTTATCTAATGTTCATGAGGTATTGGTTAAGTTTGAAACAACAGTAAGATATTGTTATTTTTACTGTTCATTTATTTGATTCTACATTAGTCCATATACCTTTTCTTTGAAATAACTTTAGTTAGTGTGTTTTGAACACAAGTCAACTTTGAAACAACACAAGCTTATGCCAAGTTAGCATCTTCCCTACAGTAGAATTGACAGTAAGGTACACTTCGTTTGGCGTCAGGAACAATACCAGCGGCTTGAGTTCACAGAGCGGATAGCTGAAAAAGAATGAAAGATAATGAATAAACCTTAATTTTATCTCACTAAAACTATACTACTATATTATTATTGCTAAGCCTAAAGTATTTGTTGGTCTTAAACTCTAAACTTTGAGACCGGCTTACTTATATAACCTTCAAATTAAAGGCCTATCCTAAATGAAGTTTGATTAAAATGTGCTTTACTTTCTTTTGACATATAGTTTTGAGCAATGAATATTGTAAGAAATAAATATACAATTAATTATTGGGGCAGGCTACTGAGTAATCTCTGCATGATAGGCTATTATTAGTGACAGAACAGTTGGGCCTTCCTACAGTATTAAGGAATATAAAAGATTGACTTACCTTACCTTAAAACACATCAATGTGAGTCACCACGTTCTCACCAGGGATTCCTTGGCTCCGTCCATTTTAAGTTTCAAAGTAAAACTGCATTAAAATAACTTAACTATTAACCCCAGAGCGTGGGCACAACGATCGCGAGCCATACTGACTAGTCTCTACTCGTCTTGGAGGAAGAAGAATATAATAGAGGTCACGTGACTAATATGGTTTACTTTTTAACATTAGGTAATGTTCAGCCTACAAGAACTAACGTAGATTCAACAGTAAGTAATGTACCAGTGACTGGTACATTACTTACTGTTGACTCTTAAGTTAAACCAGAGACCATCCATTCCAATAAAATAACGACAACACTAAAGCAGAGTGTTTTTAACATTAAGAAATTAACACTATTTTTTTGTTGTCCCAACATTAGTAGTTTTTTAAATTTATTAGATACTACATTAACTAAATTCAAAGATACACAAACTACCAATAAAACAGCTTTACATTAACATTTCTTTGATTCAACAGAAGCATTTTTATCAGTGCATATACATCGAGCAGTAAATTTAGCTTGTGTTCAAAAATCAATCCGTAGTGTTTTTTATTAATTTTTTTATTTACTTTTCGTGTGAACAAGTGTAGTAAAATTCCTATTTGGTAACATAATACTAACTAAAATTGATTTTCCTATTTTTATAAAATTAGAATGATTTACTACTTCTTACTATCTCTGTAGGAGGAACCATAATTTTTGTTTTTAAATTACACATAAAGTTATGTTGGTATTTTTATGTTAGAGAAAGTTGGAAAAAAACAGCCCATCTTGTTAAAAGTTAAATATTATTATAACAATCTGCAACTACAAACGAGGACCAGACTGCTACTTAAGGAATGAAAAGCACTTAGCGTTATACTTCTAGAAATGATCCCTAACTGGAAATTTCGTCGCACATTGTTTTAACACGAAATGCTTTCAAGAACTTCCCGTCTTCTCTGATATTACACGTTATTATAAGTTGTAACAGGCGCGAGTTAGTTGTATACATTGCAGGAGCGAGTGCGAATTGTGTAATGCATTCGTGTGGATTATATGTAGTGCAATATCTATAAGGTGTTATAAACATAACATTAATGATAGAGAGATCTTAAACATATTTTTCCTAAGTTTTAAACAATTTTTCTCATATTTTTTGTAAAAATATTTTATTTTCATTTCAATTTATTACTAGAAAGTAAAAAAAATGTTTATAATTTCATTCCATATATGTTACTGTGGGTTTTGGGGAATAGCTATTTGTGCAATAAGAGCGTAAAGTACGCCATTGCCACTCGAGAATTGTAGATGGCCGCACGAAGCGTCAGCTGAGTGTGGCCAAACAATTCCATGCTGTGGTAGGAAAAGTTTATTTTCAATTGTGTAAAATACGGATATTTCAATTATATATTTAAAATCTTACTGAAAAATCGCTTTAGATTTTACTAACCCTAATTGTACTTGATTTTTTTAAAAATTGTATAGGTCTTTCAATAAATAATGAGTCATATTCATAAAAAAAATTATGAAATCTTGCCTATTTTTTATTTATATATGAGTAGTAAACATCTAAGTAGTATAGTTTGACTCAATCTTACAGTTCGTACAGTTAGCTAACAAACCATATTATCTCAAAGTTAGTTCGGAACACAGTGTTAACGCTGAGATGTTGAAGTTTTCCTCGGCACGGCGCAGGGCGGGAGAGGATAACAGAATTGTCGCTACAAAGGACGGAAAAGTGCGAGCAAGTTGTGATTTAATAAAGCCCCAAGTGCTGGGAGGGGGCAGGCGGACTCTGTTATTCAATCGTGACCTGTGTCAACGGACCTTGCGATGCCCTGCGACATGCTGCTGCTTCTGATGCGGTGGCGAGCCAGGACTCCGGTTATAAAAATTAGGAGAAATACTTCAAAATTATTGCAATTTCAAAACATGGCCCAATTAGATAATACTGGTGTACTTGTGTTTCTGAATTTTTATTATCTTTTTGGGGCTTCACTCATTTAAATGATCTTCCGGGACTCTTCAATTGTTGAAGATAAGAAAAACACCACAAAAACACGACACAAAAATACAAAACACTGTTTACGGTGTCGTCCCGAGCTTGCAGCCGACGTTTCGCGGGACCGAAAATACAAAAACCTCCCGCTTCCTCAGGGCTTGTCTCGACTCAGTAGCTTTTCCTGCACAAGGGCCGATCGCCTAACCACCGATCGCCTAGTCGTGGTTAGACGATCGGCCCGTGTGTGGGAAAAGCTAAGTCGAGACAAGCCCTGAAAAAGCGAAACGTTTTATATTTTCGGTCCCGCGAAATGTCGGCTGCAACTTCGGGACGCTAAAAAGTGTTTTGTATTTTTCTATCTTGTTTTTTGTATGTTTTTCAACAATTGAAGGGTCCCGGAAAGTCATTAAGGTGAGTGACTCAAAAAAGATAATATATACTAGTGTACTTTTTGCTCGAAATCGAGCAGTTTAGTTTTGGATACCTTTTACTGTCTAGGCTTTTTGAAGGTGTTTGTAAACCAGTGTATCCTCCATGGTTTAACATAACTTCTTTCGTATAAAAAAGCTCTCTCTAGCATGGTATGTTGACTCTTACAGTTGTTGACCTTGATAATCTTTTAATTTCCTTATCATATTAATCTAATGGGAAAGTATAAAACTTTAAGTCCCTTCCTTTTCGATGAACATTTACTTTAGAAACAACTTCAAGCTCTATCCAACCACAGCAAAATCATTAAAATCGGTTGAAAACTGTTGGGGTTCCTTGTGCAAAAACATGTTGCCAATTAAATTTGTATAGATTTGAAACCATGTTTGATAAAATTTCAAACCCAAATTACAATTTTTATGTACGGTATTCTTTATTTTTATTTCTTATATTTTTATGCTTATTTTTAATTAAAAATCCAACTGTTAACACCGTAACTGTTAACTGTTAATTGTTAAAACTGTTAACTGTCATAATTGTTCACTATTTACACCATAGGGTCCTGTTTTAAAAAGGATTTCAGATTTTAACACCAGTAATAGTAGTTATGCAAACATTCTATTATAAACACTTAATACAACCGTTCCATATACATTTTTGCTACTACCAACTTAAATTTAAAAAAATCATTTGAAGGTAATCAACTGTTTTAGTTATAATTCACATTTGAAAATCTTATAATGACAGTTGGTCAACATTTGAAAGCGCCCTCTAGAAATAAATTAAAGGCTAGGGGGTCGAAGCCTGAAACGAAATGACCTTTTTTATTACAATTCGCAAAGGCGCTAGATCATCAGCTTTTAAATGAGACCTCAATCTTAAAAATCGTCAATAGGTCAAGAGAAAAAATTATGTAACATAAGAAACCCTCTTTGAATTAAGAAGATAGATTATTTACAAATCATGACTATATCTTAATTTAATTAACAAATCACATATAAAACTAATTTTTCTTTTTTTTATAAAATGTTATTACCTATGTGCGTACTCTTAGTGCTAAAACGTAAAATTTACTTGGTGTAATCGGGATTTAAACTATTTCAAAGCAGCTTCAGAGGTAATATAAGAGTAGAGTTTTCCCCTGACAAAAACGGTATTATTGTTTTTAAGCTGAAAATAGTCAATTAATAGATGTGCTATTGTGTGGTTGGTGCTCGTATTTACTCGTGTTTGCTTTTAAAAGTGTAGTTTCGTTTTTTTAGATTTGCTTGTGATATAACTAGTCAATTAATGGTCTTAAAGGTTCCTATCTTCAATATTAATTTGATACATCGCAACCACAAGTCTCAGAAAGAAAATTGTTGAAAATTTATATGCATATACATTTATTTGTTCGGTTTACATATAAGAGCTTACGAAACACAAGCTGTGTCTGTAAGAGTTCATGAAGTTTAGTGGGGATCAGCGATCCATACCGGGGCAAAGACAAGGGGCTCGCACAGTTTTGTAGGACCTTGGTGTTGGGCGATCCACCAACAATGAACAGTTGGTAGACCCTCGTCTCTCCTGTTGAACAAACGGAAACGACGAAGCAGTTTTTTCTTTGTCTGGGAGTGTTACTTACATAAAAACAAAATCAGATGATTTTACAGTACAGTACCTCTTCCATTTACTTTATTAATACACAAATACTGGTATGGTAAATTTTTTATTCTGATCTAGCCGAGAATTAGCCTTATCTAGGAAATTAGGAAGTATTAGAGGGTTTTTAAATTTCTTTAATAAGTTTTACGAAAATAGTCCGATGAGAGTTGATGCATTGTTGCCAAATCCATCCATAAACATATTTTTATAAGATATTACAACTAGTGAACATAACCACAAATGGCAATATTGCAGTACCAATGGGGATGATGTTAAAATTTCCTTTGGACAATTTTCGTGACCTTACTGAAATCAAAGAACACCGTCAAGCTTTTGCAACTGTTCAAATTGGCCTAATGTAATAAAATAACTTTAAATGCAAATAATACCTATTTTTAGCTTAAGAGTTAATTATTCTTCTTTTCCTGGCATTTACCGGTATAGGTGCCTGAAATTTGAAAATAGTCAATTAATAGATTTGCTAGTGTGTGATTGGTATTTGCTGTTGTCCCTTAGACTCAATTAGTCTTGAGGTTCTTATTCTAAATATTTAATTTAAACCGGCATCAAGATGACGTGACCAAGTAGCGATTAAGTTATCTCTGATGAGAGTCACACACAAGCGGTCCTGTATGTTGGCCACGACAGCGTGGCTTGGCTTATCACATGCATAGTAGTAATGCAATCTGTTAACAGCTCACTGCTTCCCGGGACATGTTACTGCTGTCTTGCATGACCCTGGCTGGAACTATTATAGACTAAACGCTATTGTGTGTAAGTTATCAATCGGCATTATTAACACGGATTATTTTAAGAGAAAAAATAAATTTTACTGAAAAGTGTAAGCTGCATAAAATTCATATAATGTATTTTTATTTATTTTTTTATTTATGTAATAATTTATTTAGGTTCAGAGCGGTATTTTATCAACTCAATAAAAATGATTTTGAGAAATTTATTACATATTATTTTAATGAACGTATTAGTGGTTTAATAATAATAGACAAACTAAACAATCGTCGGCTAGTGTTTAGCAGTAATTTTATTTTATTTTATTTTATTTGTAACTCCAGTATACGATACAAACACTACTTAAAAAGTAAAGATTTATTCCTTACAAAATAATTATATCACTTTATTTTTGTGCATCAAATAAATAAATAATTGTCATGTAATAAATTTGTCTTTAAAATAAATTATTGCTTTGGTGAAGGACCTTAGCTCCAAAACCACATTTAATGAAAACAATCTTGAGCATTAGCAATTTATCCTATACTATAATACGAGGAATCTCTGAAGGGATGTGTGTTCCACGATCTCGAAATCTAGCTGTTAGATTTTGCTTAAACTTTGCATTAAAGAGTGTTTCGGCCCAAAAATAACTTTAGAAACAGTCTCAATCCCAGGAAAAATCAAATTTTATCTAAATTTAATTTTAAAAATTGTTATTTTGTACATTGGTCTTATGGGTTGCTATTTTGGTAACGAAATAACAACTAAATGTAAACAAAAATAAAGGAACATTAATGTTAAGCAGACCTTTTGAAACAGCTGTTAACTGTGAAGAGGTATAGTTGGTTATTGGTGAAATATTAAAATTGAATCAAAACCAACGAGCAAGGCTCGGTTAACCTGGTACTGTGAAAAAAAACTACCAATAATCATCCAACGACAATATAATTCAAAAGTCGTATTGTGTTTACATTTGAATGCAACGCCAGTAAGCATCAGTTTCAAGTATCACCCCCACTATCGGTTCTGCCTCACGTTTGTTATGCACCCTTCCGTCTCGCAGGGTGGGATCGTCTCCCAAAGCTTCCTGGGTAGCCGACTATTTGTCTGGTCCCGATAAGCTGCTTTGTATGCAGACTGGATCCGACCTCCGAGAAAACCCTCGTTTATCCGACGAAATTTGACATTATGTTCAATATTTATAATTTGATATACTAAATATTGTGTGTTATTATAAATCACACCTTTTGTAAATGATGGATCAGATCTCTCAATAAACAACTATTTTATTTAGTTGTGATATTTTACTGGTTCAACGATTAGAGTAATTCTAACAAATAGTCTTGACAAAATGCAGTACTCTTGTTTCAAATCGAAAACTGAAAGTCAAATTTTTGTCTTAGCTGGAAATTAAAACTCAAAATACATAACGCCGGATGATTGAAACAAAATATCTATTAATTAAATTTTAATAATATTTTTTGTAAAAAAACTCAGTGGTTTAAAAAGGGTTCATAAATTAGTTGCATGCAAAGCTTTTTCTCGGACCAAGGCCTACCGCAGTCAACAAACGGAAACTACGCAGTAGTTGATTTTATTCAGAGTGCGACAAGTTTCGCTGATGAAACCACAAACACTGTTTGCGGGACGAAAAACTAATCTGCTCTTTTCTTTTGTTTAAAAACGGGTTGAAACCATGCATTCCATAAACAGTGCCTAGTTTTAAAAACAAATGGTTTGTTGCAAAAATACTTCAAAAGCTGAAGTTTATTGTTACAAAATTAATAATTGTTTTGTCGACAGCTTTGTCTTCTTTGACAATAGTTTTTTTTTTTTTTTTTTTTTTTTTTTTTTTTTTTTACAGATTATTTAGGTAGACTCCACTTTATCAATAGTGTATCCGGTTTTGTCCGTCCGTCCGTCCGTCATTCCAGTGGTAGGCCTAGTAGTTATATAGATAAAATTATAGAGCTTCCATTGGTATGCAGCAGAATGACTCATCCCCACGCAGTAGTGGGGAATGGGGGCTTTTGGGCCAGTTCAAGGTCACCCGAGCGATGACGTCATCGATGACGTCATCGAGGTCAATGACCCCATCGATGACGTCATCGATTGCATCATCGATGACGTCATCACCAATGACGTCACTTCCTTGACGTCACACCCATGACGTCACAGAAATGACGTGCTGATGACGTCATCACCCCTTACGTCACCAAGATGACGTCATCGATGTCACAAAGGTCAAGGTCACGCTGAAACCTAATTTTTTTTTGCACTTTTGCTGTTTCTCGCACTACGCTCCGAGTTTCAGTCACAGTTACCATGACCTTGACAACTTGGAGCGAATTTGCGATGAGAAACAGCAAAAGTGCTGAGGAAACTTGAAGTTTGCAACGTGACTCTGCCTAAACCATCATGTGACACCGCTCGGGTGACCTTGAACTGGCCCAAAAGCCTTACTTTAACCATTACTGCAACCGCGATGTGCACCCTACGACAGACACCGAGCGACTGACTGTCCGGCCCCGCGCACTCTAGGTATATGGGAAGTGGTGGGGGGAACTGCGAAGACCTCGGGAAACTTGAAAATGTCAAGCCAGGTAGCACCGTTTCGGTGCTACCTTAAATTTACATGTTTAAGTGTGATGACCTTGAGGTCGACTGTGAACCTGGGGCTTAGGATTGTGTTTAACAGCTTGACGTTTTCGCCAGAGTTCAAGTGTGGTGACCTTGAACTGGTTAAAATTAAAACTGCACAGCAGACTGCACAACACGGATGTGCACCCTACGACAGCTGCCGAGCGACTGACCTCCAGGCCCTGCGTACTCTAGATATATGGGGAAGTGGTGGGGGAAATTTCAAGGTCATTCAAACGGAGTTTTAAAAAAGTCAAAGAGTAGAAAGACTACTCTTGTGAGTCTATAGCGATTTCATTGATAGTGAGTGCTTCGGTATGCCAAGTTGATCTATATTGACACGCTCCTAAATAATGTTTGCAAAAACCTGCAAAATGATTGTTGCACAATTTGCAGCCAGTTAGCTGTTTTAGTTTAAATTCAATGCAACGTTCAGGGCAACAAGTGTACTTATGCCCTCTCATTTGGTACACATGGAATGTCTTCAACTTCGGTTTCGGCTTCTTCCAAGACTTGCACTTACACATGCACTGACCAAAAGCTTCACATGTTCTACAAGCCAGGCCATCCACCACATCAATGTCATTTGGCCATGAAAAACATTTCTGTTTGCAACAGTAGTTGAGTTGACTTTCCATGTTGCTGCGGTGAAGGTGCGCAATGAAATAATGCTGTAGTCAGTGAGAGTGCACCTTAAATAAACTCAGTGGAGGGGGAAAGGTCAAGGTCATTCAAACAGAGTTTTAAAAAAGATGACTAGTCGTCCTCCTCGTCCGTCGTACTTGGAGAGCTGTCAGACGAAGAGCCCCGTGCAGGTGCTCTCCAGATGAAATGTATATCTATTTGAAAGCGCAGGCCGGGATCTTGTACCATCAACTCCTTCAATCTATTACATACAAATTCCACTTTGTACACATTGTTAATAATCAACACCCAAGGCTTTGGCTGAACATAACGTGTAGTTGAGTCAGCCTCGCAGACAGTTACATCTTCCGGTGATATTGGAGTGTATAAATGTGTAAAATCTCGTTGCTGAGGCTGGCTTGAAGTTGAAGGTTCTGTGCCGACCCTGGTTGCATCAAAATTCAAATCCATTCTACATTCAAGAGGTCCAGGGTTCCCGTTGAATACATTGAGTAATTTTTGATACAAGACTTCCACTTCTGTCGCATCCTGTAAATGAACAGTCCACCGCAAGGGAAATGCTTCGTCCGTAGTGGAGTCAACTTGAGAAAGAGTTCCTTCCGCCATGGCAGCTAAGCAAGGAATGAGGTGAGCTGCAGTCAGTTGTAACATTATTGAAAAGTAGAGGGGGAAATTTCAAGGTCATTTAAAATTGGGTTTTAAAAAAGGAAGGAGTGGAGGGGAAAGTTCAAGGTCGTTCCAACATCAGTAGTGGAGTCAGCTTGGCTGATGGTGTTGTCCGCCATGGTTGCTTGTCGAACAAGGAATGACGGGTGATGTGATACTCATGCAGGAACATGGTGAAGTGGTGGGGGAAGTTTCAAGGTCATCCAAACGGAGTTTTAAAAAAAAGGAAAACCTACAAAGTAACATTGAAACTTTCCAACTGATGGTGGCGGGCGTTTTCTTCTGCAACCTTGCCGACACATGTGACTATACCATATAGTATGAAAAGTACAACCATAATAAGGCCGAACAATAAAAGATAGCCGTTGACTATCATGATATTTTCTGAGTGGATCTGCTTTCTTCTTATCTCCCTCTCTTGCATCCTCTTTTCTAACTCGTGGATGAAGTCGCAGCATGCGTGAGGACATCTTTCATCTGTTGGTAGGTTTGCCATTGTTGATGTTGTCGGTTTGGCTGTTGAAGATGGAATGAGGTTTCTAATCGTGATGTGCCATGTACACCAATAGTGAAGTGGTGGGGGTAGCAAAGCAGTGGAGGGGGAAGTTTCAAGGTCATTCAAATTGTGTTTTAAAAAAAACCTATCTTGTTACTGAGCTAATATGTCAGTAACAAGATAGGTGTTTTTGCTCTTTTACTTCTTTAATATAATGAAAAAATAAACATATTCTACAATGGTTAGAACAAGAAATACAACTGCTAGTCAGCTGAAGTAATCCAAGTTGTCCGGCTCGGTCTTCATGGACGTCGGTGAGGAAGCTGTCGATGAGTGTCCAGGCTCTTCCTTTGGCTGCCGGGTGTTCCGTATATTGCAAGCGTAGACTTGCACATTTATACAGTAGCCTCTTGCCACCATTAGCTGCAACTCCTTGTACAAATCGTTCAGCTCCTGTTGTGTCTTGATAGTCACCTCCTCATAGCTGGCACAGCTTACGTTGAGAGACATCCTGATGTTGCTAGGTTGGCTGCTGGAGTAGAAATGAAGCCAAGGCACAGCGCTTGGAGGTATATGAAAAAGTGGTGGGGGTGTTTGCATTCAAACAGGTTTGACTTGTAGCGTGGTGGGGGTAACTGTGAAATGCAAAGGTCAAAGTCACCCGCGAAGTTTAAAAAAAATGCAACATATCAATATGTGACAAACTTCACATATTGATATGTTGCATTTTTTTGTCTTTTGTATTTTTTTTTGTTTTTTTATGGGTTATTTATTTATAAAACGTTACAATAACATATTTACAACAGTAAAACTTAAATCTAACACTGCTGCTTGTCGGCGATGTGGATGGTCAACTCGGTGGAATTGCTACCCGTGCAACCGTGGGAAACCAGGTAGAGACAGCCGGGTTTTATGGAGCGCAGATCCTCGTTCTGGAGGAGATGGACGAACCGTTTCGGCAGGTAGACTTGGAACTTGGGCTCATCCCCCGGAGTGAACGGTGCCTCGCTAAGACTGCAGCAGATGGCCTCTCCAATTGTAGTCTCCATCTTCTTCATGGCGTGGATAATGTAGTGCTTCTCGTCTTTAAGTTCGGAACACTTCTTGACGGGTAGTATGGTAGATTTGGAGTGAGCATTGAACTGCTCAACCAAAGTTTGCAGGAACTGGTGAGATGCCATGGTCGAGATATAGATCGTCTTCTTCGTATTCTTGCTGGGAGATGTTGTCGTCTCGGAATCTCGAGTAATACTCATGCCAGGTCCCGGTCTGCTCCTCACTTATATAACCCCCGTTACCCCCCCCCCACTCCCCATTTCCCCACTTTGAAGGTAAGATGCGAGTTTATAGGCGTTTTTTAAAGCGCAATGTCTATCTTTTTCATGTTCTGGACTTTTAGTACAAATACAAACATTTTCCATCGTATACTTGTAATTTTTATCCAATTCCACATCATTAACCGGAACATGAGTAAATCCTTCGATCCATCTTTTCTTTTCCAGCCCCTTTGTGTAAATATTGGTAAACTTGTCTGAAAAGTGATGCATAATGTGATACAAGTCCGTGTAACTTGTAAAACCATCATACCAATCGATATGATGGAAGTGTTTTGAAATCCATCTGTTGGTAGTAGCGGCTTTACTGGTTAAAGATGAATAAGAACATGGTGGTTTAAATAAAAACGAATAAGGAACACTTGTATTGATGTCGAAAAACACAAGTTCTTTTATGATAAATCTATCATCATTACCCCGAAACGCTTGGAACTCAATTATACCAGGTTTGGACTTTACTTGTTCTTCTTCCTTGTCCATTGCGAAGATCACTCGTCTGCTCATGACGAAGTCCAAAGGTCAACTGATTTCCACACCACGGTAGGTACGACTTTTATACCCGGCCGTACAGTTGTTGGCGCGTTGGTGTATATTTAACGTGGGCACCGTCCCCGGTAGGCCTAACCCCACAAAGTGTTTGATATTGTTTTAAAAATTAACCATTGCTGTGTAGTTAATTGTCATTTAGGTTTCCATCTTTACATTTTCCTTGTTTTCATTTTCATCACTAACACTTGATTCTTCTCCTCCTTCTTCTTCCTCTTTTTCATGTTTTACTGATTTCTTATGTAGTTGAGCGTACTTTTCCAATTGTCTCCACATTTGTACTTCATGAGGAACCCTATTGAATATAGAAGTATCTACAGGTCCGTACAATATAGGTGCGTCCGGTTGTTTGTCCAAAGTGTCTTCCAGATAATCTTTAATAATTGAACTTGAAAACACCAGTTGTCTCAAGTATCTCGTTATTGGTTCAGTTGCACAAGTTAGAATAAAAAACTCTTCTCGATTAAGTTGAATCTTGTTATCATGTCTTGTTGTGTCTCTAAACCGCAACTGATGATCACCACGATGTTTAACAATATCGATTTCCACATTTGAATCCAAAAGGCCTACTCTTGTCTTTCTTCCAAACATGTTACTACTTAAATAGCATTCTAGCAGATGCAAGTGTTTCATAAACGATTCCCAAGCAGTGTCCGTAAACAAAATCATTTTGGGTCCATGAGTTAAAATTACAGTAGGGGAATAATCTGTAGATTTCATAACACCGATTAAAACACTTTTGTCCAAACTGGAAGAGATTGGGTAAAATATTCGCAAGAATACCTCACTTAATATGTTAGGAGAAATATTATCTTCAATATCCCTTTTCCTCTTGTGTGCATTCTTTCTTCTTTTACCTTTTTCCTCAACATTATTACTGGCGTGGAGTTGTCCGCAAGCGTTGTGTTCATCTCCCTCCGGTTGACCTTGAAGATCTAAAAAGTCGGATATCTCCTTCTCAATATCTACTACATTTTCTTGTGTACCACTAGGAGAAGTCATATTGAATAAGATGCTACCCATACAACAACAGGCAACAAACTGATAAGGAGCGAGCTGAACGCTCTGCTTTTATACTCGCGGAATGCATTGGAATGTAGGAAAACCGGTCTTTTACAATACATTTTTAACAATTCCAGTTAAAGGTGTGTATGTTACGATTTTATCATGTAGAATTAAACAGTATGCAGTTGTATTAGCCGATATAGGCGCGTTGAATTCCATTTCTATTTTTATATCTACACTTGATGATTTTACCGATTCATTTTGTTTAGAACAATCGATTACAACTATAGGGTAACCATCTAAGTATTTTTCTGGTGATAGTAAAGGTGCATTCGTTTTACCATAATATGAACTTTGGAATCTTGCATACATATCGTACAATATGCTGTACTTTTTATTAGCGAATGACACATTTAAATTATCGTATGGAAAAAATTGTGAATTTAAATAAACTTTAATATTTTTCAAGTTGCAATGATCAAATTGGCCTGCATGTTTGGTGATGGTGTCTCTTCTGCCTGTTTGTAAACCAAATATAATATACCTGGCTCGTTCCACATAATTAGATGTTTTAACTGTCCAAGTGTGTCGATCCGTAGTTGGCAAGCTGGGATGTTCATGAAATTCCCAACTTCTAAAAGGAATTACAATATCACGATCAGCCTTTAACTTTCTTAATAGTAGCATTCTATGCTCGTCAGCTAATTTTACATGTGGAACTCTCCATACAATTTTGTCTAATGTTAATTTCCATTCTAAAGTTGCATCTGTTGTACCGTCTGGAGCTTTAATAATATCTTTATCGTTTGAAGATCTCAACAAAACTAATTCTTGTTTAACGTTTAATATTATTTTCCTATAATCTTCAGCAAAACCAAGCAACAAACGTAACGGAATATGAAAATCAAAATTTCCATTTGTATCTGGAGTGATTGTGTCTTTTGCAGGTAAAACCCATCCTGCAGGTTGTATTAAATTGGTTTCATTAGGTGATATAGATGTTAATCCCTTTAAAGTTGTTGCAATACCTACTTTTTTAGTAGAATCAACTGTTACACCTGATATTTCATATCTAATTTCATCAAACAGGAAAGCCATGGGATTATTTATAAATGGAACTGTTGTACCAGTAGTAGTACCGTCCTTTTTAGTAACTTTTCCTTCAATATACAAGTAACTTTCACATGGTAGTGTGTAAATGTCTTGATTTTGTATGGGAATACGAATTTCATCGTTATTGTTTAATTTTGATGAAGTGTAAGGGTTGTGGGTGTGATATTCTTTTTCCCATAGGGTTTCGTCGAATGTTGGACCCTGAGCTATATCCAGTATATCCATTATCGGTTACTTTTAATCCAATTCTCTCTAAGAAACGAATGTTCTCGCGTGTTAACTCCTCCACAGCTGAAGAGCTACTAATGCGGATTCCCGTAGGTTGTTCGCTTTTAAATGTTAAACCCATGATTTTGTATTAAAGTGTTGATTTTAAATGTAATCTAACCGTAATAGGCTCTTCTCGGAAATCTATCAAGTTACCGTCTTGATCCAATACGTTCAACACGATGTCTGAAATGAAAGTGGTGTTCAAAGGTAGATATACCAGGTTTTGCGGCTTTTCAACAATTTTAAATCCAGGTGGTACACTGGGGTAAAAAGTATGTATTATATGAGTATTTGCTCCATCTCTGTAAGCTCCTTGTATAATGTTACAAGTTATGTCTATACTATTGACTTTTAATATTGTTACAGTTTGTTTACCGGAATGTGTTTTATTTGGTTCTAAAATTGCTCCATCTTTGGGAAATCCTAATAAATCACCAATTGAGTTTGGCTTAGTGAAATCTATATAATATTTTGAAGTAAGCTCAGCTTTCATTGTATTATTATTACCTTTTAGCGATATATTGTCTTTTCCCATTTTATTTTGCAAAAATTCATTAATATGATCAATTTCATAAGAACCTGTGGGTAAACTGCACTCTTCTAAGTCTGTTAACTTACCACTGGCATCTTTTCCTTTATAATAATGCAATAAGTTATTTTTACCTTCCGTAACATTGGGAATAGAGTTGTAAGTTGTAAAATCCAACAGTGCTGCCTCCCAAAATCTTCCTTTTTGCAAGCGTAACGCTGGAAAAAGGATACTTCGTAAAGTGGACGATTTTCCTGTTAATGATACCGTATAGGAAGACATCTCAATAGTGACTGATACTTTTAGCTAGGAATTCCAAACATAAATGGCCGCATATTGAAGTATTATCAGGTTGTTCTCTTTTATAGTTGTAATATATGTTTTTAGCAGATTTAAAGTAATGTTCAAGTTCTTTAGGTGGTGGCAAATTTCCAAAACTATAAAAATAATATACATTACTATTTAGTTTCTTATAACACACCCAATGGGTGCCGGACCCTTCAGTATTATCCAAATTTACGATTCCAGTCTCATTTTTCCATATTTTCTTTGGTAAACTGTCTTTCATAAATACTCCGCGGAAAAATGGTATTTTTAAACAGGAAATATATTTAAATAATTCAACATTAGTCAACGCTTTATGTGGTATAACCAATTGATTTCTTTTATTTAATATGCACGATACGGTCTTAGGTATAGACCAGCCCCGTTTTTTACCATTGACCATATTGTCGGTTTTTTATTATTTTTCCTCGGAGAACGTCTTCTTAGTCTAATATTACCACCATGTTTTCTCTTGGTTGATCCTTTTTTATTCTTACCCCTCCTTTTTCCACCTCCTACCGCTGTTTTAGCCTTCATACCTGCTGTTACCGCTAAAGCTGCTGCTTTTTCCGCAATACTAGCGTCACTAGACTTTACTCGTTGCCAAGCTATATTCGCTAGCTTTTTATCAGCGATTGACCTATTTTTTGAATCGGTAAACGTGGAATATGCGATATCGTGTTCTTTACAAGCCTGATCTAACTTATTTATGCCTGGATCACCTCTTTCCAGTCGTTTTTTCAATTTAGTTCCTGGTCCGCAATACTGATAACCTCCCGGTATGTGAAATTCGTATGGTAAAGCGTCTATTGCTCTGTTTACGATAGATCCTACTGGAATACGATTTAAAGCTTTACTTAACAGAGAAACCGCTGTGGACGTGATACCGCCTCCTTTCCGTATAGTGTCTCGATATGGACTGGTGTAATGAAACGCCATGATTGTCTTTTATATTTGAAAAGCGTAACCCATGTGTTACCTCTATGACAGGTTGCACATAAATGATGTAATATATGGTGTTATTTAGTTAAATATCAAAAGTACCCCAATCTGATGATCTAAACTTTTGTGTGTTATGATTAAAAAAATATTTATAAAGAATTTCTTGTTTAATCCATGTATTTCTCATTTTTTCGTCAATAGGTTTATGTTGTCCTGCTACAATATAATTATGCATATCAAATAATAAATTACCTATTACTTTAACAAGAAAATTAACAGTTACAGCGTTATTGGCATAATCAGGGTCTGCAACATTTGTTAACCGTTTGTTATCACAATTCCACCATTTTTTTCCAGTTGGCTCTAATTGTATTATCTGTTCATAAGTAACAGCATCACCAGGCTTTTCACCAATACCTAAATTTGTCAATAACTTTCCTTTACCATCCCAAACATAATTGTTTTCTTCAAGTAAAGTAAACTTTTTATTTCCTTGTACAAATACATCTCCTTGACGTGTTACTACTTGGTTTTGTTTCACAAAACCGGAGGTTTCTTGTTTTAAAGTTTCCTTCATTTGACCCACCGTTGCACCATCTGATGGTGCAAAACCATCTTTTACATTCGCTAAACAATTACCAAGACAGTCAATAACTCCTACATCACGTGTAATACAATGATCTTTGATGTATTTTAAATTTACAGCATCATTTTCATTTTTTGGATAACCTATATCGTTAATAACAAATTTATAAAAAGAAAACCCATCTTTTGTCTTTTCAGGTATTATAGAATGTAAATAGCGTCTATTTATGCTGTCTTTTTCATCTACAGGGTCTGCTACGTTGGATATACGCCGATTTTCAGCATTATACGTTTTTCCATTAAATTTTAACGTATTCTTTAATTCCGATGATAAATAACCTCTGTTTATTGCATCAGCGTTTTGATTTGGCTTACCAACGTTGGAAATTCTATGATTACCCGCGTTATATGTGTTTTTATCTAATTTCAGTGTTGGTACTATCTCTTTTTTTAATACTTTTAAATTTATTGCATCATTTTCATCTGTGGGATCATTAATGTTTTTTAACCGTTTATTACTAATATCATAATCTCCATCAGGTGTTTGTGGTAATCCAACACCTCTTTTTAAAGTATTAAAGTAATATAATCCATCTGATGAATACCGTCCGAACTTGTCAACACTCATGGTGCAACTGAATAACATTCTAGAGTGTAACCCATTTTTATAATATTAGTCCCGATTTCTAACCCATATCAGTTTTTATACAAATTCTTAGTCTTCATCAGTTACATTTGCATCATTCCCGGGACATTTAAAATATTTTAAATCTGCACTAATTAATGATCTGTCTGCTTCATTTCTAAATACATGATTTTTATGAATAAATTCCTCACCAGACAATTTTCTAAATCCGCTAAATGAATTTGGATCTGCAATTAATATATTTTGATAATCATTTACATCCATTAATTTAAATCTTTTGGTATTATAAATAAACTCTTGATTTGCACTATCATATTGTAATGTTTGTCCTACAGTTGCAGCATCCTTTGGATCTGTTCCTTGTGCCAAATTACCTATTTTCTTATTTTTCGCATTGAAAGTACTACCTTTTGGTTTGTCTAATATTAAAGATTGTTTTACTACAACACAATCGTAATCATCGATACCTGGAAATATGTCAATTATTCTTCTATTTGTACCCAACCAACTTCTATGATAATTGTTTGGATTAGTATGTAAAACTTGTGATAAAATCGGAACATCATGAGCATCTGTAGCTAATTGCGCATTTGATAATTTCATGTCTTTGCAATCCCAAACATTATTTTTTTGTTCAAGTAAAATAAACTTTTCATTTCCTTGTACAAACACATCACCCGACCGTGATACTACTTGATCCTGTTTTACAAATCCAGATGTTTCTTGCTTTAAAGTTTCCTTCATTTGACCCACTGTTGCACCATCTGATGGTGCCGAACCATCTTTAACATTCGCTAAACAATTACCTAGACAATCAATAACTCCTACATCACGTGTAATACAATGATCTTTTATATATTTTAAATTTACAGCATCATTTTCATTTTTCGGATAACCTATATCGTTAATAACAAATTTATAAAAAGAAAAACCATCTTTTGTCTTTTCAGGTATTAATGAATGTAAATAGCGTCTATTTACGCTGTCTTTTGCATCTTTAGGGTCATCTACGTTGGATATACGTTTATTTTCAGCAGTATACGTTTTTCCATTGAATTTTAACGTATTTTTTAATTCTGATGATAAATAACCTTTGTTTATTGCATCAGCGTTTTGATTTGGCTTACCAACATTGACAATTCTATGATTACCTGCGTCATATGTGTTTTTCTGTAGTCTTAATGTTGGTGATATCTTTTCTTTTAATACTTTTAAATTTATTGCATCGTTTTCATCTGTGGGATCTTTTATGTTTTTTAACCTTTTATTAGTTATATCATAATCCCCATCAGGTGTTTGTGGTAAACCAGCTCCTCTTTTTAAATTATTTGCGTAATATAACCCATCCGAGGAGTAACGTCCGAACTTGTCGACACTCATGGTGCAACTGAATAGTAATCTAGTGAGTAACGCATTTTTTATGAGATTACCCCACGGTTTCGGAGTTCATCCACTAAAGCCACCCATTCGTTTTCCAATCCAGTATGACCCGCTTCTTTAGCTTCATGTATTAGTTTCATTCTATCCACCAATTTATTGATATTATTGTAATAAATCACATTTGTGTTATATAGTTTCTTCATTAAACCTGTACCCGTAACAGACTTACTTCTTTTTCTTCTTTCCTGAGCACTTACATCTAAAGTGGATGCCATAAATCTTCGTTTTACAGGTTTTCTTTGTGTTAACGGCATTGTTTGTCTTCTAGTTGGTATTAACTTGGATACAAATTCTCTATATTTTAAAGACTTAGATCTAAATGGAAGTTGGTCAGGTAAATACATTCTCCTATATGCATTTGTCTGTTCCAAAATATTTTTATATGCTTCCATGTCTTTTTCTTTCACTAACGATACTGAAGGCTTATTTTCAAATAATAATTCAAATAATCCTTTTGTACCCTTATATCTTTGATCACCAATGACAATATTATCATGTTCGTCAACGTTTAACGGGCTATTACCTATCATTAAACCATCTTCTGTTAATCTCGCTCCATAACTATGGTAATTCTTATTAGGAATTGTTCCGAGTAACATTTTTACCATGTATTTCCTTCCTAAAGGTCCTTTGTTATGAATGTTTTCACCCAACAAGCTTATGTTTGACGGACCTTCCCTTGCTTCTTCTTCTTTTTCCTCTTCACTAGCAGTTGATACATCTTCATGTCCTCTTTTAGCTTTTACTTCATATAATTCTCTTATACCACTATAGTCTGGTGATTCTAGCTCTCTTTCAGGTTCTCCACCGGTAAAACCACTATATGTAGAGGATTCCAGGTCTTCATCACTAAAATCTTCTGATTTTACATTTTCTCTTTCAAACTTTGTAATAGGTGCAATTGCATCTCCTTCCAAAACGGGTTTAGCAAATTTTTTGTTTAATTGTTTCAAGGGTTCAGTAATAGGTTTAAAAGTAGATTCAAGAAATTTCTCCCTTTCGCTAATACCTAATTTTAATGCTCTGTTTTTATCTCGAATAGAATCACTAAGTGATTTTATTTCCTTTATTAACTTTTCTTGGTTAACCATGTTTGTAGCAAGACGTGTTGTACAACAATGAATGTTTTACATCATGATCAGTGTATTAGTATAAATTTATCAAATCCTATCCTGTATCGACCATTGTTTAGCGGTTGTTCCTTCATAATTGTTAAAAACCCATACTTTTCAGCCCAAGCCTTTCCACACAACTCTTTAAATCGTTCAAATGGCATATCCGCACTTACATGGTCATAATATATGTGTTTTAGGTTGGTTTCATCCTGTTTAAATACAATTAACATGTTTGCATTGTCTCTAATGAGCTGTTTCGGTATTTTGCTGTAAGTTTGACCAATATAAATGCTATCTATGTTGTTATGTCGACCCATGGCGAAGTAATTTCTTATTGTATTTTGATTTTCACAAGATACATCGTCAAATATGAATACTGAGAATGGTTTAGCCTCTTGCGGTTGCATGACACTCTCGCTCGCGTTGAATTTAAAATATTTAACTTCAGGCACATTATTGAGTATTTGTTCCAATAACTGATATTTTGGTTGTTGTAGTGACTTTGAAAATACATATAAATTATTAAAACGTAATCCTTTAGGATTTGTAATCAAATTGAATACTACATTTGTTTTTCCACAATTGGAAGGACCGGTAACCAGACAACGCACCGTGTTTGGTAACAAAACACCGTGTTTTCCAGTATTGAATTGAGAACCATCCACTGTGAGTTCATCTATATTATTAATAGTAAAATTGTCTTTTTGCGGTATTATCTCCATCCTTTGTAATGGTTCAACCCAAAATGATGCTCTATCATTATATTAGATCCTTTTTAGGTATCCAAGAATCTTCCGTCTTATTAAATCCTAACCATCGTACTTTAACCTTATCCTTTTTTCGTTGCAACACCTTTTCAACTAAATATACATCACCTACTGTTGATTTTAACATTTCATGTCCATAAAACCCTCCTTCCAGCAATTGTCCTTTATTATCTTTTAAAATGTAAGTTTCTGGTATTGTAGGTTGCACCTTAAATACAGTAAATACCTCATTTGCCCAGTTTGGAAGATATCTTTTACTGAATACACCTTTGTATTTGCTTATTCGCACTTTATCACCAACATTAAACCTTTTAGGCTTTAGTTTTTCAACTCTTGGTTTAGTATTCATTTTTATACATTTTAATACAAGTTTTTCATTTTTATTAGTCACCTGGCTTGGTTTCATACCGATAGTTCTATGAAACTTGTTATTGTAATCGCTTATAAGTTTTGGTAACATATCAATCCATACGTGCGATCCTCTGTTAGAAAACATCTTATACATCGCACCTTTTAAAGTTCTGTTGAATCTTTCAATTATTGATGCTTTTACCTCTGAATTGGTTGAGTAATGGTTAATGTTGTGTTTTTTCATTAAATTTGCAAATTCCTTATTAAAATATTCTTTTCCATCATCAGTTTGTAAATGTTTTATAGTATGTTTGTCTCTTTGTATAGCTGTTTCCATTGCTTTTGTAACACTTTTGCCACTTTTATCTTTTAGTGGTAAAGCATCTGCCATTTTTGAAAAACAATTAATAATAGTCAATATGTATTTAAATCCTCTATTTTGTTTACTATAAGGAATCATTTCGATTAAATCCGCTTGATATAAATCATTTATTCCTTTTATCACTGTATTTCTTCGTGGAAACTTTCTTCTTGCAGGTTTATGAAGCTCGTTGACAATTTCTTGCTTCGAGTTCTTCATATTGCAGGTTTGAATGTTTCATGTATCACATGTATAATCACAATGAATGTTGTCTTAAATATTCACATCATTTATATAGGTCAAGGTCATCCAAACTTGTGTAAAAAATGGGGAACACGGCGTTGGACTTGCCGTGTTCCCCATTTTTTTACGGAAGGAGAAAGGAATAAGGTCGAAGTTGTAGAAGGACGAAGAATAGGTTACTAGTTGATAGGGTTTAGAGAGTAGTGGCCGAAAGGAAGAGTATGAATCTTATCCGGCATAATATGCCTTTTATCATCTTGAGCTGATAGTGCTCTTTTAACTTCAGTGACACTGTAGACCTCATGTTTAAAGCTTCTGATAGTGTTGAACGTTGCAGACATTGTAGAATCTTCAAACAAGCAGGTCTTGTAATGGTCAAATGTCACACGTTTCTTCAAGTACGATGTTTTGACTCCTTTAGCTTTCTTCACTGTCGGTATGTCGTTTTCCATATACATCTTGAAGGAATATAATTTGGACATCAGCGCAACTATTTCCTCCAAAGGTATTCCATTTGCTTCATCTTTAAATTTTCCAATTACTTTTTTATTCTTTTCATTGTAATTCGGATGGTTCTTCGGATAGTCAGAGAAGTCAAAGTCGTCTTTGTATGGGAAACTCCTTAGATCTTCATACATGTCCAAAGTCTTTATCCAGTAGATAAACGCGTCGGTATCCATGTATGCAACTCCAATGTTGTCTCTTCCATAGTGTTTAACCATTTTGTTGTAATGGAAATCATACATCAGAGTTTTACTTATATCCAAAATCGACATTCCAATGTATAACGGACGATCCATCACTATTGTTGTTTTATTCATACTGACAGCAACTAGATTTTCGTTTATAATCATTGATGTTCCGAAATTTGGTTTTTGCACTAATTTTTCCAATTTCCTAGGATCACTTACTAATTTTACAATTTTGTGTTTTCTCTTGTTCTCCAAGGTCTTCCCAAAGATGGCGTTGTTCATTAATTTGTAGAAGTCCTTTTCAAATGCTGTTGTCGCTGCAGCTCTTCTTGTAGTGTTGGAATCGATATATGGTTTCAACCAACAAGACTGGGTGAATTCAATTGCTCTGTGAATTTTCACTATACGTAGGCCCAATTCAAGTGCTTGTTGAACTACCCAGTAGTGTGCCACATATCGACTCTTATTCTCCAAGGTCATCATCAGCTTGGGCCATCTTCCTGTCGGTGAAACTTCAGTCTTGGCTAGGAGAGGCAGGTCGTAATGATGGTCGTGAAGGTGTTCTGGATATTCAAAATCACAGTCCAAAATATAGCCTGTTTGGCCATCTTTTGGAATCCGTGATATGTCACCAATGGTGGTCGGGTCAATCCACTTGAAGTCTGCGTAGGGAAGTGGATTTGACATCGCCCAACCATAGAGGTTGTTCGCATCAAAATATCCAAGGTAGAGTGATGGTTGTTGCTCGTCGAAGTTGGGGATATACTTGTTGTTGGCCTTAACATGTCTTGTCACAGCTTGAGTCAAACCACCTCGTACACCTGATTCGATCATGAGGACCATATCGATGTCTGTGAGAAAATCCAATCGGCAGTTAGTTGACTTGAGCATAGCTTGCCATGCTAATCCAGGGGATGTATACGAGTGTAAAGGATCCAATCCGTATGCTGAGAAACAGGTGTTCCGAAATTCTTCCATCACATCGCACAGCAGAGTTACATCCAATTTTATATAAAAATCAGAATATTCCCCTAAAGTTTGAATGTTTAGTTGGTTCCAAACATTACACGCATGATTGTAGTCTTCAACGGAGATTTCACTTTCATTTAATTTGCTATTGAAGGCTTCAATCGGTGGTAGACTGGTTTCTTCAAACTTTTCTGTGGAAGTTATATAATCATAGGGGAAAACTCCTTTTCGTAATACTAAGTCCAATTTATCTTCAGGTACAATTTTGCTGGTTTCTTTTAGATCTTCTCTTCTTAGGTTCTCAGACAATTTGCTCAAACTAGATGACATAAATCTATAAGAGTCTACGAAGCGAAGTTTAATTTTACCAACTGTTTTTGAAAAACTGATGTACTTCTCCAATGTTTCAGCTAATACTTCGATTTTTCCATCATCTCGTCCTAACTCTGGGATAATGAAGTGGGAGTCATAGCCGCTAAGATTGTGTAACACGACAGGAATAAATTGAGGCAGTTTGTAATTTATATTGCATGAATTACAAGCAGGTCCTCTGTATAACCCTGTGAGGTGATCATGATCTCTTACTTTTTGATTTTCTTCACTGAAGCTCTTCTTGCATAGATAACATCTTGTTGCCGAAATGTATTCTTCTTGTTGATTTTGGTTCAAAGGTTTCATGGGTAAAACATTACCGTATAAGCGTTCCGCCTTTTCAGCAATGTTATACAACTGGTCTACAAAATACTTAGCAGCTCCTTCCCCACGGTAGAGTATCGGAGTGGATGTTAAGCCGTAGTCTTGCAATTGTTCTTCAGGTAAAGTAGATTTCACCAATAAGCAAAAACTGTTAGGTTGATGCAATTGATATTTGGTTCTTCTAGTTACTTCACCATCCGAAAGTTCCTGCGGCACTAACGTGGATTCAAAGTCAGCGTAGATAACTAGTGGAATCCGGTATTGGTGAACTGTTTTATTGAACTGGACAAATGCTCTAGATGGTGGTGGCAGACTAATCTTCACTTCATAGTTGTCATTACAAAGCCGCTGGTGTTCCGACAACCACTCCGATCCTCCACGTCTCAAGTCTTTATTTGTGAAACAAAAGCATCTCTTACACACTGTTACTCTAATTTTCTTTTTAGTCACTTGTCGTCCAACCAAAGTTTCAAAGTTCTTGATGTAAACATAATGTGATATTTCACCTTTGGTCAATAGCAGCAAATCTGTATGATTTTGACGTTCAGTCTTTGTAACTCGTAACGGGTATACGTTATTTGATTCGTCTAAACCAAACACATTAACTGAAACTCCTGGGTTTTTTCTTTCAAATTTAGCAACATCATTAAGACTAACAGGATACGACATACCTTGGAAGTTATAGCGGTGTTGAACAGCTTCGTATGCTATGCTAGGTCTACAGGAATGGTCTTCCACATATTTTGCTAACATTGCATACCGGAAACATTCATTATCCTCATTTTTCACATTGATACATGATCTTGTATCTCGGATCACCTTTGGTAGAGGGATAAAGCTGCTTCCTCTCATACCATATCCATGCTTGTGAACCCTCACATCCATACCTTCAATTGATGATAGCGTCCAGCCGGATCCTCTTCCTTCATGTTCTTGAAGTTTCACTAGCAGTTCAACCAAACATTCTTCTAAAATTTCGTTGATATCAGATGTGGTTGTAAGGGTTCGGTTTTTAGCAATGAATGCTCTCGGTGAATTTTCACCATCGGTATTAGTAAACATAGCCTCCAACACCAATCCAAATTTAATAAAGTTCAATCTTGCCAATTCTTCCGTCAATGTTTTTACAACTAGTTTTTTAGCTTGAGTTATAAAATTTTCCAATTCTAATTGCACATTATTAATTTTGAAATGAATTACAACTGGTCCTGGCAAGGCTGTAGTGCGCAGTTGTCTTATATCTTCCATATCCTCTTCTTGGGTACGCAGTTGTCTTACATCTTCCACTTCTTCCGTATCTTCTTCTTCCATTTTCTCTTCTTGAATAAATCCTCCAGCTGTAGATGGTCCAGCTCCGGCAAATTGAATAACACTTGGTCTTCTTCTTTGCATTAACTGTAAATAGCTAGCCCAGTCCTTCTGCTTATGGGGTTTTTCCAAAAACCGATCAATTGCATCCAAGTCTTCTTCACTTACTACAATCTCTTCTTTTCTGTCCTCTTCACGATGCAATTCTCGGTGTAACTGTAGATAGCTATCACAGTCGTCCATCTGCTTCTGGCAGTTTTCCAATAACCGATCAAACGCATCCAAGTCTTCTTCACTTACAACAATCTCTTCTTTTCTGTTCTCTTCATGATGCAATTCTCGGTGTAAAACAAAGATATCTTCATCTTGGAAAAACTCACCACAAATATCGCAAAGAGCCATTTTTTTTTACAGTTTGGCTTTGAGTGTGCACTCGGTGAATGTCCACGCAATAATGAGCAGCGCGCTCAACCGGGTCCCTTTATACCCGAGGTTGAAGTGTGGGGGAAGGTGACGTCATATACATCCAGTTTATAAATCATGTAGCAGATTTGGCTTTTAAACACCCATTTTCAATTTATTCTTCAACAGGTTTGATAAACCAATAATCTTTGGTCTAAATCCACTACTTTGTACAAATTTTTTGTTTGGGCACTTCTCGTCCGGAGCAAAAAACTTTTTGGTCAAGGTCAAAATTTTTTCTCAAAAAAAAGTTCCGGGGGAAGGGGGGGGGGTAGGGGGGGGGTGGGGGAGGGGGGGGGTTATTACTGTATTTAGGTCAAGGTCACGAAAAAACTTTAAAAAAATTAAGCCCCACCTGGGGCACTTGGGTTGTCATCGCTGTAGCCTCCGAAGAGACCCAACTATGACAACAGGCAACATCCAATGTCGTCTAACCTTCACCACGCAAGACTTAAGCATTTACTGCATTGCTAACAAATAACTTTTCCAATAGCTAACAAAAGGTCATTTACATAATTTTGAAAGAGGTTGAGGACAGCCCTAGTGGCTTATGTCCCCGGTCCGAGTGCAGAGGCCATCGGCTCATTACCCCCGTATAAGCGTACAAACGGACCAACTCCAATTTCTCAGCCGCATTGAAGCATGCATGAGTGGAGCCCAACAATTAATTATAAAAAGTGGTTTTACACGGGGGCCTACTCCCGTTCCCTATCTTTAATATTTAATATTTAAGTTCAGCAATGCAGTAAATTTATATAAGTTCTTACTAGGTCAAGGCCATACGAACATTAAAAAATTTCGGCCCCCGTACATCCATGGCGAACCACGAATGTTCGGGGGCCTTGGGGACAAAAAAACACAAATAGCTAACAAAGTTTCATTTACATAATTTTGAGTTTCCGGAAGGGAAACTAACTGAGGACACCCTAGTGGCTTACGTCCTCGGTCCGAGTGCAGAGGCCATCGGCTCATTACCCCCATATAGGCGTACAAACGGACCAACTCCTATTTCTCAGCCGCATTGAAGCATGCATGAGAGTTCTCAGCCGCATTGAAGCATGCATGAGAGGAGCCTAACAATTATACAAAAGTAACTTTACACGGGGGGCCTACTCCCGTTCCCTGTCTTTACGATTTACTTTGAGCATTGCAAAAGCTCAAGGGGGAAATGCTACAACAAGCGTATACACTTTAGAAAAATATAACACACTTACAACACACAATTGAGCTCAACGTAGTCAATGCTGGAACAAGCACATACACATTAAACACATATGACAAACAAGACACAAAGGATAAAAGACACACACACACAGGAGACATAGGGTACAAGTAAAACACTCTAATATAGAACAATTCGCAATACCCAAACGCAAGCGCAATATCTTACAACTAATACAAGTCTTAAAGTTAGAGTAGACTTCGCTAAACACTGAAGGCGCCATTCAATGTTTAGTGATGCCTATGGCGGTCCGTCCCGATCGTTCACGTTCAACGCGCGGGAGCGGACTGCGAGCCGGCTCTGGCTCGCACTTTTTGTCGGGGGGGGAGGGGGGTGGGGGAGGGGGTGGGGGGGAGGGGGGGGAGGGGGGGGAGGGGGGGGTCACTTCTCGTCCGGAGCAAAAAACTTTTTGGTCAAGGTCAAAAATTTTTCCGAAAAAAAAGTTCGGGGGGGGGGTCACTTCTCGTCCAGAGCAAAAAACTTTTTGGTCAAGGTCAAAAATTTTTCCGAAAAAAATTCGGGGGGGGGAGGGGGTGGGGGTGGGGGGGGAGGGGGTGGGGGTGGGGGTGGGGGGGAGGGGGGGGGTAAGTGGGTCAAGGTCACCCACAACACTTCTACTCTAAGTGTTGGCTATACCCCCCACCACAACTGAGTCCCTAGGCTGCACAACACCGCTCCGCCAGTATGTCTCCAGCTTCCATGCGGTGCGTTTCGCTGTTCTCTAACTCTCTATATGTAAGTATTTTTACAAGTTTTGAATCTAGGTCAATACACTTTAACTCTGGGACGATATCGACTTGTACTATTTCTGTGTTTTGACTCAAGGTCATCACATTTTAACTCTGGGATGATTTTGACTTATAGCATTTCAGTTTTTTAACTCAAGGTCGTCACACTTTAACTCTGGGGCGGGATCGACTTGTAGTATTTCTGTGTTTTGACTCAAGGTCACCACACTTTAACTCTGGGACGGGATCTACTTGTATTATTTCTGTGTTTTCACTCAAGGTCATCACACTTTAACTCTGGGATGATTTTAACTTATAGTATTTCAGTGTTTTGACTCAATGTCACCACACTTTAACTCTGGGACGGTATCAACTTGTAGTATTTCTATGTTTTTACTCAAGGTCATCACACTTTAGCATGTAACTTTAAGGTAGCACCGAAACGGTGCTACCCGGCTTGACATTTTCAAGTTTCCCGAGGTCATCACAATTTCCCCCACCACTTCCCATATACCTAGAGTGCGCGGGGCTGGACAGTCAGTCGCTCGGTGTCTGTCGTAGGGTACGCATCGCGGTTGCAGTAATGGTCGAATGGGGGCTTCTGGGTCAGTTCAAGGTCACCCGAGCGGTGTCACATGATGGTTTAGGCAGAGTCACGTTGCAAACTTCAAGTTTCCTCAGCACTTTTGCTGTTTCTCATCGCAAATTCGCTCCAAGTTGTCAAGGTCATGGTAACTGTGACTGAAACTCGGAGCGTAGTGCGAGAAACAGCAAAAGTGCCAAAAAAATTTAGGTTTCAGCGTGACCTTGACCTTTGTGACATCGATGACGTCATCTTGGTGACGTAAGGGGTGATGACGTCATCAGCACGTCATTTCTGTGACGTCATGGGTGTGACGTCAAGGAAGTGACGTCATTGGTGATGACGTCATCGATGATGCAATCGATGACGTCATCGATGGGGTCATTGACCTCGATGACGTCATCGATGACGTCATCGCTCGGGTGACCTTGAACTGGCCCAAAAGCCCCCATTCCCCACTACTCCACGCTCAGGCTTGGCCTATGTGAGGACTACATTTCATATTATACAAAAAATGTAATGTTGTTTCCTATGTATTTAGTGTAGTAAAATTAGTCGGGAAAAATGAAATAATTTTTGGAGAGCTAATTTCCTTTGAAATGTGTTCTATGGCATCCCCTGACCTTCCTCCGAAAAGTCCCCTGAAATCCCATGTGGGGATCATGCCCAAAAATTAGGGGTTGGCCTATAAGGAGTTAAAATAAATTTTGATATTAAGCATACTAAATTTGAATAAGTTCCAGAAGGTGTTTATATCAAATTAATGTAAGGAATATATCAAATTAAAGGTCTTAAAATGTATATCACAATGCCGTAAACCAGACCTAAATATAATGGTCGAGAGAAAAATGGCAGACGTTCAAAATTTAGAATAAAATAATACTATCAAAACTTTGAAATGCAATAACTTCCGACATATTTGACCTTTTGAGGTCTGGTTTTCGGCTATGTACTCTCCTTATTAAGACCTTTAAAATTATGTATAGCATGGCTATGGACTAAGAAAAAATTTTCAAAACTCCCTCTTTGGGACGTCCATGTAGAGGGTGGGTCAAGGGTAATATAATGGGCATATATCAAGCTATCCCTATTTGCCAAGGTAATTGTACAAGCAAACGTTTGCCGCAAACCGGACCTCAAAAGGTCAAGTATTTCTAATATTATTACATTTTTAAGCGTTTAGATTAAAATTTGATTTTTATTCTAAGTTTGACAGGCTGCCATTTTCGACTCAAGCCACCTTTTGAGATGGGGGTTGCGGCATTGAATTCTACTACTTAAGAGCTTTAATTTGATATAAATAAATCTATTGGTCGACGAAAGACTTATTTCTGACTCCACGAGTTCCGTCCCATCATATTTAGGCATGTTGCACACTGGGGATTTCAGGGGACTTTTCTGAGGGAGGTCAGGGGATGACATAGAACACATATCAGCAAAAATTGGCTGTCCAAAATTTTTTTCATTTTCCAGCCATATTTTGGCTTAATTTTACTACACTAATTGTATATTATTGGATGAAATAAATTATGTTTTGATTTTGATTTGATTTAATCATATATTCTTAGTGACTGGGTAGGGTAGTGGTTTAATATTGCTTTCCTCAATACAAAGTTTGCCAGTTTAATCATGAGAAAGGTTAGTAGCTATTCGAAGGTTCGATTCAGGACCCAGTTTCCATTTGCCATGATGCTTTCTAATAGGCCTACCTAACAACAGGTCGACGTGAGATAGTTTGGGCTTAAACCGTTTCCCTTTAGAATTTCATAAAATTCCACAGGCTTTGAAACCCACAAAATAAAATATCATCGAACTATAAAGCAATATAAAACAATTATATATCTTCTTATTTCTATAAGGGTTGTGTCTGTTACATCCCTTTTTCTCTCGACCTACTAAACCAATTTTTAAGATTGAGGTGTCATTTTAAAGCTTAAGATGTAGCGAGTGGGTGAATGGTTAATTAAAAAGGTCATATCGTTCGCCACTGATTTATTTTTAGAGGGGGGTTTAAAATGTTGACCAACTTTCATTATAAGATTTTTAGATGTAAATTTTCACTTAACAGCTAATTAGCTTCAGATGAATTTTCAAATCAGATTGTAAACAAAAATAGACTGTCTGTCACTGTATAATCAACATAAATATTGTTTGAAAAGTCATACAATTCTTTCGAATTGTACTGTAGGTGATTTTCTCACAAACAGAAAGAAATGTACATTACAAAATGTGCGATTTGCGCACGGGTCCCGTAGTATTGAAATAAAAATCAATTTGTGTAAAATTTTATATTATTGGAGCTATTTGATGTAAGTATATAAAATGTTGTTTTAGTGCTTGATCAAATCTGCTATAAAGAAAATGACAATTGAACAAGACAAAGTGGATGTCATAGGTCGTAGCATTATTAGGCTATAGATGCATAATATTATAGAATGATATAAAGAAGCGCTTATTCATTATTTCAATTAATTACTTAATTTACGTAGTTATGCAGTTCACTATTTTATTTTTGCTAGTAGTCTTGCTTGGTAAAGGGAAAAATCATCAACCTCATACTCAAAGATCGGTTTGAGTTCGTTTTTGTTCTTGAACATAAAAAGGGAGGCTTTTACTTGCAATAAATGCCCAAAGAGATGTCAAAAACACGTTCAGTTGTGAGGTAATCACTAAACTGTTTACAAAGTACATTTCCGGACAAAGCTGTGTTGACAAATCGGAGTTTTGGCGACTCAGCCACTAGTCGGCGACGCGCCGTCCTCTGCGTCGACCTCCACAAACACTCCACTCTCGCTCGCGATAGATGCATAAAGAAGAATTTTGTGTTTTCATACACCACTGGCATTTATCGTTGGATAAGTATGGCCTGATTTTAGGAAATGCATCCGTACCAGAAACTTAAATGGCATCGGCTATGTTAAGATCACAATTTTCCATTAGTATAATCATATCAGTGTAGATTTGATAACAATATCAAATCGTCGATATATGGTCATTAGACCCATAAACAATTTGCCTTTCAATCATTAAATGAAATAAATTTGGCGCTAGTTCATCATTTTCTGACATAAAAAATGCAGCATTGCAATTGATCCTTATAACTCTAATACGACGAAGTCTCTTGACAATTTTTTACTTTACGGTACGAAATTATTTTTAGGCATTAGATGAATAACAAATTACCAGTTCCCGAAAATTTATCGTCGGGTTTCCATTTTACACATAGTCAAATACCTTACCACTTAAGAATATTTCTTTATGTATTAATTTTAATAAATTTCATACTTATTAATACATTATTAACATGACGAATGGCTTAAATACACTGTAAAGGAACAACTTACTTACCCAAAATTCTAGGATAAAATGTGTACGTTAACTGAACCATTGATATCCTAAAATCAAGGTTAACTGTATGGTGTCGGCAAATAACCGGTTCCATGGTGTAACGGTTAGCACTCTGGACTCTGAATCCAGCGATCCGAGTTCAAATCTCGGTGGAACCTAAGATTTTAAAATGTCGAAGCTATGAACTTTAACTTTTATCAAATTAAATGACTTTGTCACGAGTTTATTATTAGGTCTATTATTATTATTTTTTTTTGTCTCGGACAAAGAAATTAAATAATGATTTTTTTTTAATAAATAAAATTACAATATGAATATTTAAAAATACTTAAACCATCATCAACTAGTTCATTGTGATGGTTTAGCTCTACCTTAAATCACAAATCTTAGAGTAAACCATAGAAAAAGTTAAATAAAGTAACGAGCCTGTGTAGCATATCATACAAACAAATAACACACATGGAGTACTCATGTATGTTATTGTATTTACTGTATATTGCTTAAACATTCCTTTACAGTATAATTCATTGATTCAGAATTGTAGAATAAAATGTGTATGTTAACTTTAACCATTGATATCCTAAAAAATCAAGTTTAACTGTACGTTGAAGGCGACCAACCGGTTCCATTGTGTAATTGTTAGCACTCTGGACTCTAAACCCAGCGATCCGAGTTCAAATCTCGGTGGAACCTAAGATTTTTAAATGCCGAAGCTATAAACATATAAATTGTTATTAATGCAAGTATATTTTTACTAATAACCAAAGTAAATATTTGGCTATGACCACAAGACAAAACACGATAGGACCCTCATTAAAATGTACTCTAGTAGTATCACTAACTTTTAAAATAACTCAACTAAGTTAACTATTTTGAATTATACACGTTTAAATCAATAATGTATAGAATATTCAGGCAAAAAAACAAATTATATGCTTTGATCAAAAATCTTTTTTGTTCCTTAAAAGTCGACTTTTGACTTTAAACAACTTTTGACCATGGTGTATGTAAACAGTGAAGTTGTCAAGTGAGTCCAGCCCCTACCTTGACGGGGACACTTTGTTGACTGACCAAGACATCAATACAGAGGGTGATGTCTAAATGTCCGACAAGGGTGTCTTTTCACTCCCCTCCCCAGAGGACGAGGGTCACTGATTGTGAAGGGAGAGGAGAAGTGGGCAGATTCCTCCTTCCCTTCAGTGTCAGCCCAACACCTTCCCTCTCCTGTCTGTCTGCTTACGTTCGAAAAACAGGGATGATGCTGTTTTGTTCTGAATAACAAACAGTTTTCGAGTAATTTTCTAACGGGAACAATATTTTTTATCACAAAATATTTCATAAATTAAACTTATGATACCTGAAGAGGGTTTCTTTAATATTTTACGGAGATCGTTTTTAAAACAAAATGTATGTTTTAAATTGAGTGTGAAATGTAATTTAACATGTCAGGATGGCCGAGCGGTCTAAGGCGCTGCGTTCAGGTCGCAGTCCACTTCTGTGGGCGTGGGTTCGAATCCCACTTCTGACAATTAGTTTTGACTTTCCTTATGTTTGATTTGTTGTTACAATAAAGTAATAAATAATAGTAAAAGTTGGTTTGTTTGTTTGTAAAAATTTAAATTTTCTTTCAAATTACTTTGTTGCCAGTAGTTACATTACAGTGGTTATACTGCACTTAAATAATGAAACACTAAAATACTCCGGTATGAGATTCTAGCGTCATTCAATGATTTGTAACTTAACTTCATGTACACGGTTACAAATAATGTGTTACAAATAATAAATTGTTCAGTTTCTAACCGGTTCCATTTTGTAATGGTTATCACTCTGGAATCAAGCGATCTCATAACTTATGTAACAAATAAACATAAATAGTGACCTGCTAAAGGAAAATTATGTAGCCTATTATAAAACCCCTTTAAAAATGTCTTTTGTTTAAATTGTAAATTCCCTTCTCTACCCGAACATCCAGCTTTTCCAACACGTTTCCGAAAAAAATGAAGCAATTAGCCTAAAACGAGGCCAAAAAAGAGATTTTTATAAGAGACATACCGTTAAATAAATAAATTTAGTTCAGAAAAATACAATACTTGCACACAATTTGTTTACAGCAATAAATCAATAAAATTATAGAAATTAAGTAGTAGATTTTTACATCTTAAAAATGCGTTATTAAATATGAAGAAATGAACAGTAATTTTCCAAGATGCTAATTTTAAATAGGACCCGAAATTGAGTAGACTTGAAACAGCCGGCTATAAGTTTCCGGCTTTGGGCCTACGAAAAGATAATAAGATTGGGAGAGTTGAAAATAGAACTGGCTAGAATGAATGCGAGACAAGAATAGCTAGAGTCAGTCATGTGCAAGACAAAGACAGAGATGGTCCATGTACCATGAGAGGGACTGAGAGAGCAACAGTACGAAGGAGAACATGCGGCTGGAATAATAATGGAGGTTGATTGCCTTTTTCGCTGGGTTTCATCTCTTGAAACTCGGACGAATTGCTTTTACGTCTATTTCTTACGCAACTGTTTTCTGATTCTATTTTCGTGGTATTTTATTGCAACCGTGAAAAATATGCAACTAACTGAAATAAATACTTAAGAAATCGCCTTTGTTATTGCACAGCATTTACTGTAGGCTAGACTAGATCATTTAGAATAAGTCTAACTATAAAAGTTTAAATTTTAATAGTTTAAAAAGTTATCACTGTAAAAGAATATAGATATTTTTTCTTAATATGGTTCTTTTTAACAACATTATTTTCTTGCCTTCGAACCTAAATTGGCTCTTCTCTGAATTAAACGTAATTAGCTGAAATTTTTTTTAAAATACAGTAATACATGCTTTCCGTTCATGGGGTCTGTCTACGTTTATTTGTGGAGGCAATAACAATTCTGTTTTTATATATACTATATTTTTAATTCTCATCATTGTCTTGTTTAAAATTCAGATCTTCTGTGCTTTCTCATTTAAGGAGTAAGTATAATATCACAATATTATTTAAAAAATATAAGTATTTAATGTGTAACTCAAAAACTTTAGGTTCCACCGAGATTTGAACTCGGATCGCTGGATTCAGAGTCCAGAGTGCTAACCGTTACACCATGGAACCGGTTGTGGATTACTAATTATTTTTGGTTAATTACTTAATTTACTACGTTCCGAAATTTCATACTGGACGAAAGTGTCAAAAAGAAAATAATTTTTATTCTCTAATACTAGTTATATTTCTTTTCACACAAAAGTGGAAAATACATGATTGAACCTTTAGAAAAAAGGGTAAAAGACGTTACCCTTAAGTCTAAAAATAATGCTGTACAACACGGGGCCAGAATAATAACAGAGGGCTGATTGGCCTGTCCCTTGAAACTTGACAAATTGCAACATTTATGTGTTAAGAAATTACATTTTCACCGCACCTTGGCAATAGAATGTGTTTCCCGTAAACCTTAGGAAAATAAAAATATAATATACAGGGAAAATTTGCTGTGTCCTTTGCTTTTTTTCTAATGCATTATTTTTTAATGAGATTTTACGAATAAAAACAACTATAACTCATTGGTTACCTAATAATATTTTTCTAAATAGGCTACAAAAGCTGTCTAAAATCTTCCTATACTTACTGCATTTAATGTTTGTCATTGAGTTAAGATTCTAGTACAGTAGGTTAAGTTTGGTCAAAATTTTGAGGAATACTAATGATAGGTATTTGTTCATGCAATCTGTTTCCATTTAATGAACAATATTATTTGATATTTACTTTCAAATCCCTTTTAAAGTTAAAAAAGTTATGTTAAGTTTTTAATCAGTTTAAAGCTTTCTGTAAAGTAGTAATGATGTGGTAATGGTTAAAAGAATTAGGTTCCACCGAGATTTGAACTCGGATCGCTGGATTCAAAGTCCAGAGTGCTAACCATTACACCATGGAACCGCTTGTACATGTCTCACTGCAGCCCAATCAGTTAGATTTTTTTTCTTAAACATGTACAGTACAAAAGTGTTTACCACTGGATATAAAAATTTCTTTATTAGTTTCAAATTTACCACATTTATGTGTATAGTTTTTCCCACTAGTACCTAGTGGCGAAACTGTTTTAAAGTGATTTTATCAACGAATTTTACTTGTGTTTATGATGAGGGTTTATAAAAAGCTAGTGAAGTAACTGACGCCTAAAGTGAAATTTGTGAAACTGGGAAGTGAAATGTCTAATTGCCCCCAACGAACTGCTTTACGGATATAAGTGTTTTTCTTCATTGTATACAGGGTGAACAACTTAACTGTGCCACCATTGGCATATCCTAAACTATGAGATTTAGAGAAAACTTTAAGTAGGGAACATCACCTATTTTTGTAAGATGATAAAAAATATTAATTCCATTGTCTTCTAAATTGCTGCTATTTTCCAATATGGCGTCCAACTTTAAAATTTCTTATGGAACACCCTACATTTTATGGTGTTTGTGGAATGTACATGTAATTTTGAGACATTTTTATTCCTTGACATTTTTCTCTAAACCTAACGGTTATTCAGCTACAGGTAATTAAAGTTCATTTTTAGTTCCATAAGAATAACATGGGCCAAACTTTATCTGCTAATATCTCCGAGACCATTCAGTAAAATAAAAAATACTCAAGAATAAAAATGTCTTAAACTGATGTTTTAATGCCATTTTTTCATAATAACACCAATTTGCTACAAAATTTTTTTGACCGCCATATTGGAAACATTTAATTTATGTGTAAATGATAATTTTTATGTGTAATATGTTCTTCAAACATAATTTTAAGACATTTTTATACTTGAGTATTTTTTATTTTACCTAATGGTTTTGGAGATGTGGACAGATAAAGTTTTTCCTATGTTATTCTTATGGAACTAAAAATGAACTTTAATTGCCTGTAGCTCAATAACCGTTAGGTTTAGAGAAAAATGTTAAAGTATAAAAATGTCTTAAAATTACATGTACATTCCAAAAACACCATAAAATGTAGGGTGTTCCTTAAGAAATTTTAAAGTTGGACGCCATATTGGAAAATAGCGGCAATTTAGAAGAAAATGGAATTAATATTTTTTATCATCTTACAAAAATAGGTGATGTTCCTTACTTAAAGTTTTCTCTAAATCTCATAGTTTAGGATATGCCAATGGTGGCACAGTTAAGTTGTTCACCCTGTATACCTACGAATAAGTCATCTAAACCGATAATTTTTTACCAAATACTTTGATATCATTGTAAAAATAAATGCAAGAGAGTTGAAATTTTTACCTTTTTAATTGTAAAAAGCAGATTTCAGTTGTTTTACAAGATTAAGCTTGACATTTTCGAGGAAAATACAGCTAAAAACAGCTTTATATAATGATATATACAGAAATATATAAAGATATACATGTTAGATTATACCAATAACTCGCCTGCGGCTCGATGGGGGCTCCGCCCCCATGCCCCCTTAGGGGTTGCCCTGAATTCGTAGAATAATTAAGTCAAGAATGAAATAGGTTAGTTCCACAGAAGAACTAGTCAGCTAAGACAGCAAAAAAGGGACTAAAATGCTTTGTTTAGGCACCAGCTGCTTGACCCCCTAAAGGGATGCCCCGAAATTATAAATTTAAAAAAGTCAAGTATTACATAGGTTAGTTTTACTACAGAGTAAAGAAGCTTAATTAAAGCATTTTGCGTCACCGCGTCAGTAGCGCCACTACGAGGCGCGTCATGACTGACGCAAAAACGCAGCGCAGCGAGCACTCTGTAAAGGTTCCTTACTCTGTGGTTTTACTGAAGAACTGGAAAACCAAGATATTAACAAAACCGGCAACAATTACGACAATAATAACGAAAAGCTTTTAAAATCGCCTACTGCTCTTTTTTAAAATACCCTTCTTAGTTTCCCTCATTTCGTTATAAATAAAAATTGTGAGTAGTGAAATAATACTTTCAACTATGCATCATTCTAGGTATTACGCTCAATATTGGTTGTGTCAATATTTTGGAGTTACGATTATGATAATTAATGATTGAAGTAATTAATTGGTGTATTCCAGAAAGAATGGAAGTAGAAAAAATATCAGTTTCGATTGCAATATGTTGTACCACAAAACAAGAAGGCAAACGAAAGATATTTGTAGTTAATAAAATGTATACTTTATGTTAAGATGATTGTATTTAAGCTTTAGTGTTAGATGAAAAAAGTGTCAATTTAGGTTATTGTTATATTTATAGTTAGAAGAAATAGTTATAGAAACAAAGGTTTCCGTATTTATTGACCATCTCTTAAGGGTTTCAATCTGGCGTATCCAATTCCTTCACGGGAAGCCCGGAAAAGGAACCCTGTATATGTAAATGTTTACAAATCCCTACTTAACCAACAATCCATGGGCTCACTCACAAAAATACTAACAGGTTAAGGTTATAAGTTACAGTTTGGTTTTCTGTATGAAAGCTCAGAGACACACCGGGCAGTATGAAACGCAGTAACCCAAGCCTCCTCTATGTCCCCACCCTCACGCCAGGCCAGGAACGTCAAAAAGTTTAGGTGCGGCTCAGAAAGAATGTTAAGGGCTAAACTAGTAATCTAACTTAAGAATCTTTAAATAATAATTTCAGATTACAAAAAAAAAAAACATTGTAAATTACTAATAAGATTAAATATAATTGCAATTATGGTGTTTGAAATAAATTTTACTCAGATAAATATATGTATGTTGGAGAGGTTTATTTTTTCTAAGTTGTAGTATAAAATAAAATAAAAATTTAATATTTTCGGTATTATATTAAATTTGAAAAAAGTTGTAAAATTCTAAAAGTTTCAAATAAAAGAGTTATAGTTGTGGCTATCGTTATAGTTAGGAGTAGTAGTTATTCAAATGATGTGTTCAAAACTGATGAGTGAGGCCGTTTCTAGAAAAAAATCATAGTAACAGTGAAGTTTTAACTGGTGTTACAAAATCAATATGATGCAATCCCATTTTTTTTTTTTTTTTTTTTTAAGATAAATATTTTGGTTTCTAGAGAAGAAACCTGCCATTAAGAAATGTTTATAATATGATACAAATTGGTTGCTAGTGCAAAGAAAAAATCAATTAAAAGGGTGAATAAACCATACAAACGATAAAATTAATAAATCAAGCAACTACAATAAATAAATGAAATAAACTTAAAATGCCATATGAAATAACAGAAAAATACAAATAATATCAAAATAAACAATAATAGCGAAATAATAGCCAAAAGAAGAATTATTTGATCAATGTTAGGGTTTTAATAATCACATAAAATTAAATAGTACATCTAACTTTTAATTACTGTACAACTATTATTAAAGAAACAGCAATATTTTAAACTGATTATGTGCAAATAGAAGTCAAGCTTTTGGGTCTGGGTTTAGTTATTATTATTGGTTATAATAAAATTACCTAGTCTGCTGAACTGACCAAGCATGAAAAATGTCTAAGAACCTTATTTAGAATAATATTTCATTACAAAACATCACTTATCACATTATTAGTTTCACTATTCCATACATTAAAAAAAAAAATCTCCATCATATTGTTAATTCTACGAGTATGACAAAACTAAAACTTTGTATTGAAAAATATTTAAAAGAGAGTCGTAAGACATTTTTGAGCTGAGTCATGTTTGTTTAACCATAAATAATCAGAGAAGATTTAAAAATTTTGTCCATGATATTCTTATAGAAAAATCTAAATTTCAACCGCCAATGTTCACACAATATTAGCTTGCATTAAGTTATGAATATTTTGAGTTATATTTTGAAATATAATTAAAATATAATAGTAATGATATTTTGAGTGTTACACTTCTAAATGTAATGAATTAAATTTTAACATCACTGTCAGTCGAGCTAAGTTAGTACCAATCTTCAAGCTTATGGGGAAGCAATGCAGCTAAACTAAATAATACGTTTCGCAGTGGATAAAAAAACCTCTTTAAATTAGGAAAAGTTCACTTCTTCAAGCTCCGTATATCCCCTTAGGTATATTTTAAAGCAAGTTGTAGTAAAATGAAAGATGTTCGCTGTGATTGTCCCAATTATTTTAGAGGACAAACAGTTTTAACCGCTAGAGCAGACACCTTCACATAGATCGCAATTGTATGAGTACTAAACACTACGTAGGTCTCAGGCATATAGTAAATTAAAGTATATGAAACTACGACAGCTCGAACTCATTCTAAGTAAGCGCTAAATGTACAGTAAAGAGACAGTTTCAAACACGGGTGTAGTTGAAAGAGATTATTTAAACACGAGCGAGAACTAAACCATCAAAGTGATCTACGATACCGTCACGGTGATATACGCTAACACGGCTGAACTACATTACCGACAAATTATATTTTTTACCTTTTTCATGGATTAAAAGTTAAAAATTGCTAGTTTTTAGAATTTTTTATGAATGTTAATCATGTAAGCTAAGAAAATGCCAAATTTCAAGTCTCTAGCTTGAACGGTTGCGTCCGAACTTTTATATACATCAGTGAGTTACACCTGCGGGAGTATATATGTTAGAATCGTTAATTAACTAATGTTATATTTATTATAACGTAATGCACATTGTTCGTATTGTCTAAAAATGTCAAGCCATCCAATTAAATTGGTTAAAAACAGGTTTTCTTTTTAAAATCTAAAAGGTAAAGTAGATACCGTAACCGACACAGTAAGGCTACTAAGTTTCTATATCAATAGAATTAGATTTGATTTACCGTTGTGGACCTATTGACCTACATAACCTGGCGGCCTTACCATTGTCCCCGCCCTTGTCGGCAGAGCCCTTTTGTTGCCATCTGAAACGTACACAATAGAACTGAAATACTCTTTCGTTCTTTGCTTTAATGGAACAGTTGCTTGCAAATAAATCTTCGCATTAAATTACACATTCTTTTCTAAATTATTAGGACGTTTAAATTCATTATTAACATACCTAAGCTCAAAATATAATAAAAAATATGTTTTAGATGAGTTTAAGTGTATTTGTGATGATGGTTAATAACAGAACCATTCCTAATTGTGCGATTGCGATTATTGAAAAAACCTTTTGACCCTCGGAGTACCATTATAAGATCATTGGACTAATTAAAGGAAACATCTGCTTGGAATATCTGTGTTCTGTTGGATAACATGGGTCCATCGACTAAAAAAACCTTGATATGGAAGATAATTGATAATAGAAGGCGAAAAATCTTCATTGTTGTAATGATACATATCCTACACTTATATTATCTCTCTGAAAATGAACCAATGTTTGTTTACTCTTGCTCACCCTGGCAACCCAGTTTTCGTTTAGGTATTGTTTACCTTTACAAAACATTTGGACGTTTATGCGAAGCTATTATTGATAACGATTAAAAGTATTGAGTTCCTACAGATAATAAATTTTCATCTGTAAAGTAATATTTAAACATAGATATCGGACGAAATGCAGCTTAACGCAGCCTTTAAAAGTGATAAATGACTTATTAACTCACCTATATTGCCTCAACGATGCGATAAATAAGCTTTTGGTAAGCTTTTAGGAGCGCTAAACGAGAACGTATGTGATGCTATTTATATTCTGGCTTAGTGGAACAGTAACCACTCGTTTTCATCAATGTAATATGTTTTCTACAAGACTCCATAGCATATTTGTTAATTACTGTTAAATTATTGAAACTAATGACCAATGAGCTAAATTATTTAAAAAAAGAAATTAGTAGGCCCTACTGTTTTATCTTGCAACAGAAGTTTGCAAAAAAAATGAAATTTCTTATATGCCCAAGTTAAACAAATACGTGGATTGAATAACAAATTGACTGATTTTCTCCGACGACTTACAAAAAATTTCCGTTATCAAGTTTAAGTTGGGTTTTGAAGTAACTTAAGTCTTGTTTTTAAAATGAAGCTAACCAAAACACTATTTAGTTTAGCAAACTGTAGTTAGATTAGCTTCAATTATATTTTTAATTCTGTATCTATATCAACCAGACTTTTTTATGTCCCACAACAATGAATACAGAACGAATAAGTAGGGAAATCCTTATGGTGAAGTGAGGAACACCGCCCTTAAAACACAGATAGTACCAACAAGATGCTATTTTTTTTATTATTATTCAATAAGGATTAATGATGATTGGTTGAATAGAAACAGATAACTAGAATAATTTTGCAGAAGTTTGTTATTGTTTTGATTTTTTGTACACAAATATGTTCATTTTGACATTTCTTCAAAGATAGTAAGAGCGCCCCCCCGTGACAATAAGGAGAAGTAATCAACAACAGCGCTTTATTTACCTCTGTTTTTCGATTTATAAACTAAACTTTTTTTAACATGGAATGCCCCTACTTATTCGGTTCTGTATACATTGCGCATAATCTTCTCGGTTTTTCAATAAATAATGGTCACTTGTGACATTCAAAGCTACACGGGATGGAAACCACTTATCATTAACATTCACGTTGCACGTTCAACTAATAGTGTTGCTTTGATAGAAAAGTGTTTCTTAGAATATGTTGTGTACTTTAGTAAGCTTTGTAATCGCAAAGTTATATAATATTGATACACAAATCCAGACATCATTTATATTGAAGCAATAAATTAGTATCTAAAATACGGGCTTTTTTAGCTAAGCACTGTTTTTTATCTTTACTTTATAAAAAAAAATGTTCCCTATAGTGTAATAAAAGTGGGGCCTACGAGTAGTTAGATTTGGTTACTTCTGGCTCAGGTCAGCTGCCCCCGGAAGCCACGTGCCGGGGCACATAGCTTCCGGGTCGTATATTAAATGAGGGGCGAGGAGGTGGGGGTGAGCGTTTGAAGTAGATCTGCGCATAAATTAAAAAGTTAGTTCAAAACTGAAATTCAACAATTTGGGGTTGAACAAAATGTGCGCATAAATTAACCGGGTTCAACTAAAACTTCGCATAAATTAAAAGTTAGTTCAAAACTGAAATTCAAACAGTTGAACAAAAGTAGAAGTTAGTTGAAAAGGAGAGGGATAATTGCTTCAAGGTCATCCGGAGGAAGTTTTAAAAAAAGACTGAACTTCTAAGAGTTCAGTTAACGGCGATCGTCGTACAGGTCAGGTCGAAACCGACGGAGCGACCGAAGAATAGCTTCAAGATCATTCCTCGCCGTCGAAGACACATCCGAAACTTGGACAGGGTCCTGTGGATTCGGTGAAGGCGAAGTTCTCGGAGGATTCTCCCTCGGGTGAGTAGTAGACGATATTTCGTGAACTTGTACTTGTTCTTGGTTTGTATCCATCTTCGTGCAGTGTAACTTAGAGTGGAGTAGTTGTCGGTCGAAGAGCGTATAGAAGAATGAAACAGGAATTGTCGTGAGCGCACTTATATAAAGAATGGTGGGGATGAAATAGAAAAACCTGTTGAACACAGTCGATAGGTGTAACAAGTTCGAAGTTGTGGAAACGTAACATTGAACGCAAAATGTTTGTGAATAACACTATCATCAACGTTGAACCTGCGAAGTTCTAGCAGAGTATAACGGGTTAAAACTCAATTTCTTCCTCACTTTTGTTAAATTAGTTTTAGGTCTTTGAAACCGATGGTTTGGAATTATTTCGTAATATATGTTGTGTCCGCAAAAGTTTCAATTTCAAACATTGCGTATCCATCACGAGAAGTATGTCAGATGTGTAGAAGTCAGAAACAAGACAGATGAATGAGATATAACGTCAAACACGCGAAGGTGATTCAAACAGGGACGACATGTGCTAATGTAAATGAAACTCCAGGTTAGTAGCAATTAGACCTTGTATAATGAAGTTGGCGAAACGTATATGTAATGAGTAGGAAGGATGCGAACAACTCAAATGCGAGTTAATTAATGGTCGCGGTGCGATGAACAATCTCCTTTTTATAACGGCTATCGCGTGGGAAGATCAGTTCCGCATGAGGCGTCCAAGTGGAACCTCCCGTGTTCACTCAAGCGGAACCCCCCCCCCCCGTGACTAATCAAGCGGAACCCCCCCCCCCGTGACTAATCAAGCGGAACCCCCCCCCCCCCATAAAAAATGGAGATTAAATCCCCCCCCCGGTGTTCACTCAAGCGGAACCCCGCCGGGTCGATGATCGGTCAATGGCCGGTCACGACCGGTTGCTAACCCCATCTAATTACCACACTTCACATCCCATGCCAGCCATCAACTACTATTGTTTCAATGAAACAGAATTAAACATGGCAGCCCACCATGGAAAATTCTAACCTCAAACCTTGGTTTTACGTCACTGCGCATGCGCCGCTCCCACTCTTTCGTTTCATTTTTATGCTGCTATAACTTGTACTGGAGTGAGCCAACTTCACGCTACGGCGCCTAGTCCTGTATTACTCACTTTAAGCGCTACTGCGAATGCGCCTAGTCTGTATTACTCACTTTAGCGCTGCTGCGAATGCAAACGAGTTCTCCGGATCGGAATCACTCCTCGCTATTGCGCATGCGCCTAGTCCTGTATTACTCAATTTAGCTCTACTGTGCACGGAAAGTTCTAACCTCAAACCTTGGATTTTACGTCCGCTGCGCATGCGTCACCCCCCACTCCTTCGTTTCATTTTTTACACTGCTGCGAACTGGAGTGGATTTAAGACCGTACTGGAGTAAAACAATTCCCCCACCACTGCATTAATTACCCCCACCACTCGAAAACCCGAGGAGCGCGATACGAGCCCGATTTTCGCGTCAGTCGTCAACGAGTTTTCATAGCGAAAAGTCGTTGGCGACTCGGTAAGAGGTTCAAATATATAGTAGGCCTATATATATTTGAACTTCTTATACTACGTTGCGTTTCTTTAATGCAATGTGGTATGTGTGGTGTGTGTGTAAATATTAGTTGTAAGTTGCACTTAATTTAAGAATTAATTTGCGCATTGCGATGTTAGTTATAAGTTGTGTTTAGCGTTAAGGTGTATTAATTTTAAAAATAATGATGGTATTTGGTTGTGTTGAATTATTTGATATTTAATAATGATGTGTTGTTAGTTTTAAGTGTTTGGTATTAATAATTAAATGTTGTTTGTTTTGCCTTTCAGCTAGATGATAGGGGGGTAGATTAACTGTAAATTCAGAAGTTCTGTTGAACTTCACTTAGAAGGGGTGGGACATCCGCACTAGCGGACTAGGTTTTTGAATTTTGTTTAGGAATATGATGGGTGGGATTAGCTTGGGTGGGTGTTAGAGTTGCGTGTCTGCATCAGCTGTTCCAGTTTCCCTTGTAATTAGTGGTTACGCTTGAATGCGGGCCGGGACGTTACGCTTGAATGCGGACGGACCAAACAAAATTGCGTCGATGTCCCTCGCAGAACGCAACTAGTGGGGTTGGGAGTGGGAACCGTTAGGGCAAACAGGGTGGTGGGAACAGTTACTACTGTTCCCATCACCTTGGTTCATTATAAGTCTTGAATGACCTTGACCCACTTTTTGGAAGGGTCAATGACCCCCCCCCCCCCGTGTTCACCTCAAGCGGAACCCCCCCCCCCCTCCCCCACCAAAATAATGGAGTCGATCCCCCCCTCCACCTCTCTTTCCCCTTCCATCTCCCCTTCCACCTCCCGGGTCCAATGACCGGTCACGGCTTGTCGCTAACCTTTCTCTCATTAGCATACCGTTATAAAAGACCGCGACGACCACGGCTAGAGTTTCATTCTGATTCCAGACGTTTACGCTGCAAACAGAACTACCACGATGTCATCCCTGCCGACTACAACTTCCACTACAGCCCGCTCTTCTATTACAAGTTCAACTTCTACTTCTACTACGGCTTTCGACTCCAGTCAAGAAAACTCTTCGATTGAAAAAATGGCTCCCGACTGGTATAAGAAGCAACAAGACTCGAAACCTTCAACTTCTGGAGCTCTTCTTCCACTCACTATGACTACTATACTTGGCAGCATATTTTCACCGCCTCTATCTTCAAACGACTCCACACCATCTCAACAACAATCACCGCCGCCATCAAACAACATGCCGCCGCCACAAACAGTTCATCGTTTTGATACCACTTCATTTGAAGCTTTTGTTCATGAACTAAGTACACCTATCACTCCACTGTCACCAATACCTCCTACTCCACCACTTATTATGCATAAAGACCCACGCCTATCCAAAAAATAAATCCTTTAAACCTGCCTCCTAAACCTGCTCCTAAACCTGCTCCTTCAGAGCGCTTTCAATTATTAAAAGAAGAGCGTCGTAGGGCATTTAGGCCGTCCCACTACTTGCCCTGAAGTGCTCACTAGGGGAATTAAGAAAGGATCAGCTTGTGGAGGAAATGTGTTAAGAACGAACATTTCTGCCGTGTACATGTTGGTGAAACATCTTTCCGAACCACAACTGACAGAAACCCCCACTGTTTGAATACCAATCCGAAATTATTGCTGTGAAAGGAAATAGGATTAAGAGAGGTTGTCTATATTTTTTTGAAAGTGTTATTGACAACGAACACATTTTAGCAAATTGTAACGGCAAAAAATATAATATTAAAGTTATTGAATCCTTGCGTAAAGAAAAATCTGTTTTATGAGTTAGACTCTAAAGACTATCTCCTCAGGCATAAAATGGATTGGTATTACAAGGTGGGGGGCGTACAAAGTAAATTCACATAGATTTTCCAAATTTTGCTAAAAATAATGGGGGAGAAACACAATGCGTTATAGCGTTGTGTTTCTCCCCCATTATTTTTTAACAATCTAAGTCTCGTGACCTACTTTTCAGAGGGTCGTTGTACAGTTATATGACCGCTCTGACTTGCATAGCCAGTGTAGCTTCATATAGCGTGCAAAAGAATGGTTCCTAATGAAATCTCATCAGCATTCAAAGACAGAGACTGTTGTTTTGCAAGTTAATTAGTCTTGAAAATAAATGAAGTAGGAAACGTATATATAATGAGTAGGAAAGATATGAAACACGGCAAATGCGAGTTAATTAGTGGTCGCGGCGCGATGAACATTTGTCTTCATTATCACGCAACGACTATCTCGTGAGAAGATCAGTTCCGCATGAGCACCCAAGGTGGAACCCCCCCCCCCCGTGTTCACTCAAGCGGAACCCCCCCCCCCCCGTGTTCACTCAAGCGGAACCGAAGCAAGCATTGTTCACTCCTTCATTCTGCTTTCACGCGCCACACTTGTTGTTTCGTCTCTCTGCCGTTATTATTTGCTTTAAAAAATGCTTCCTCACCATAGTGAAAACTTCAATCCTTCCGAAATTGCTGATGTTTTCCAACAGCCTGAAGAAGATGTGATAGATTATTATGATAGTAGCAGTGACAATGAAAAATGATAGTAGCAGTGACAGTGAAGATGAAGGTGAAGATGTAATATAACTTGATGAACAAATGAGACCAATCTACATCGATGAACAATTTCCTTTTGATACAATAGAAAGATTTATTATGGAAGCACACAAATGGCTAAATTTAGGATTCAATGTTATAATTGGTTCAGCTATTGTGTATAATGACAGTAGGTTCTTCTGTGTAACACCAAATACTAGAGAACGTATGTTGACTTGGCAGGATGATGTTATGAAGTGTTATGAGCTCGAAGTTAGCATTGGTGGCTACTTTGTCGCACAAGTGGTCTAATAACCACATTACCCTTCCCTCACCCCCACCCTATCCCCTCCCAATCCTTATTCCTTCCCCCTCCCCATTTTTAAAACTCATAAAAGGCGGACTATGAACCTCCAGGTTTTTTAGTCTGTACTTGCACCGTCAAGATGAGTACTAGACTTGATGGTTTTATAGCCAATGATATTAATATATGGGAGTTTGATAACAAACTTGCGTATTAAAATTGAAGAAACAATTATGGCAAACAATGGGATAGGAGTTATTGTTATTGTTTCATTACTAAGACATATTGATTTTTTGTATGATATAAAAGTAACAATCAACAATATTAATGACCTATTTCCCTGGACAATATTTATTCGCGATAAAGTTGAAGAGCAGAAAATTACAGTAGATGTGCTAGCAATGAAATATAACCTAGATAGAGAAGAATAACTACGAAACGCTCTCCCCCCCACCTTCCTTTATGTTGTGCAAAAGAGTGGGGAGTAAAAGAATATAAGACTAAGAAAGCAATACATAGTTCGTTATTCGAGGTAAAAGAAGTGGTAAACAAATATGTTGTCTAAAGATACTCCATTTGTTAAATATTTTGAAGTTAAAAATGTTTATATTAGTACAAATGAAATGGAAGAAGACAATATAGAGGAAAATGATAACGAAACTGATAATGATTCCACGATGGAAGAAGAAGAAATGGTAACAGTTTGAACAAGAACTCTTTGAAGAAATGATAAACGATAGTGACGAAGATATAGTTAGGGAAGCTATTGATACATTTATATTAGATTCATCGTTGGATTCACCCATATCACCTTTATTGTCTTCTGAATCCGAATCCGAATTGGACTAAGGTAGTTCCCCCACTTTATTATTCAAACAAGTCTTATAAATTGTGAGTTTTTGTCATTAGTAAGTCAGCATTTGTTGGAGCTACATGTATGGTTAATAATGTCTCCTAGAGATACTTCTTTTATACAATTAATTGAAATTGTGAGGACAACGAAATATTATGTTAGTTCAAGAAGAAGATGAAGTTGAAACAACCGACATAATACAAGATCCTGTAGAAGAAGCAATGGAAATAACAGAAATTGATCAAGAACCTTCAATGATGGAAATGGTTGAAACACAAAATGAATCTCAAGATGTAGAAGAAACTGTTTCATATTCAGTTTTTTTGGGAATTTGTGTCAAATATATTTGTTATAATTCAAATTGAAGCTATTAATTCTGAAGAAGTGGTGGGGGAAACTTCTCCCCACCACTAGCTTAAAAGTTGGTGGGGGAATGTTCATAAATGTGTTGGTTATTTGCGTAGAAGCTTATTCGTCAGGAAACTGTTGACTAAAAAATGTTCAATCCTAACGCAACTACAGAACCTTCTTCGAGTAACTGTCGAGTACAAACGTTTCGTGCTGTACCTTTTGAACCTTCGTACTATAAAATGATAGGTATTCATGAGATTGCAGTCAATGATCAGAAAATGTTCAAAATATTCTGTTCTCGACTTAATAGAACCTTACGTCTACCACCAAATACGTTTACTTACAGGCTACCTCTGATAGACAAAGATGATGTAAGCAAAATACCAATGATTCAAGTGAAATTTCTGGAAGATGGAATTCTTGTTAATTTAAGAGAAGTATATCATAATGACTATTCGAAAAGAATAGCTTTCAACTTTCTTAAGGAAAACATAGGACGTGAAATATACCAGTATCCAGAACCATTTTACAGATACCTTTTTGAAAATGGAGCAAGTGTAACGGTGGAAATAAGTATTAAATTAATGTAATTCTCCCCACCACTAGCCTAAAGTTGGAGGGGGAAGTGCATAAATGTGTTGGTTTTCTGCGTAGAAGCTTATTCTTAGAGATATCGTTGACCAAAATGTTTCGTCATATTCCTTATGATCCAACTTCTTCGTTCAGGGAGAATCAAAGATTGAAAAGACTAGAAAAGGAAAAACAAGACCGACAAGATATGAACATGGAGTTCAATCGACTACAATTTCAAATACCTGGAATTGCAATGGGAGCACCAAAATTGAAAACCCTACACTGGGCTGGAAGTTACATAAAGTATTTAAAACTACAAGTTGAAGCAAGAGATTTAAAATTGAAGAAATTGGAAATGGAAAATCGAGAAATGAAAAAACTAATATCACACATGTCTGGTAATACAACAGTTCAAAAAGGTGAAGAAGAAGGAAAAGAAATATTAGGAATCTAAATTATCAACAATCTTCTTAGAGAATGGGGAATAGATCACTTTGTGGTAATGGAATAACATGCCACTTAGTGATCTATTCCCAGTTCTCGCTTGATATACAATGACCTTGACCTATATAAAAGTGGTGGGGGGAAAATCATATAAGAAAGAGGTTTTAGATGTAACTATCAGTATAAGTCTAACACGATGGATAGGTTGTTGGTTCTGTGTTTACAAGAAATTATCAATAATGGGTTTCTTTACCATTATATTATGAGATCAAATGAGTGTAAAATACCTAAAGCAATTCGTGAAATGCTCATTGAATTTAAAAGAGACAATTATGGATTTGCTATCTATCTTGCTTATACTTTTAAAGATGGTACAAAAATGTGTCATGATTGTGGAAAAGCGTCTGTTTTAGATTTTGAACAATTCCAAGATGATGGAGGTAGGTTAGTTCATCTTGTAAAAGGTCAAATAATGAAATTCGAAACATGTAATAACACCTGCGACATTTGTGCACAGTGTTTGTTTGAATTTATTAAGTATCGTGCATTCAAACCATAATACCCCTTCCACATATAAAGGAGAGGGGGAAAAGAGTGGGGGGTTATAACTAGGTGGGGGAACGTGTATAAATGCAGGTTGTTTGAAGAGAGTTTTATTATTGTTGCGGCATTGTAAGAAACATCATGGAATTCGAAGTGCGTCATTTCAAGATTAAATATGAAGAGTGGACCTCTGTTGCAAATTTCATATCATCGAAAGAAGAAGAAAACAAGTTAATGCAAGTTTATTGTTACATAGAAAATGAGGAAAGCCATCACAAGGTGATGAGCTATCTAAACAGACCGAATGTATCGTCGAGGAGTCCTGAATTTGTCAAATACTTGAAAGAGGAAGACGCAAATGTCATATTGGAAGTATGGTATAAAATTTTAAATGTGGAAAAACAAGTATAAATAATTATGGTGGGGGGAAGAATTTATAAGTCGGTGGTGGGGGAAATGTGATAAAAGAAGTAAAACTTAAAAAAAAAGAGTTCACTCTGTACGACAACAGTGAAAGATGACTGATCCTTCTGCAACACCAGTATTTTCAACTACAGATTGCCACCAAAACTTAGAACCGAAGATGTATTGCAATACTCCAACAACAAATTATTATCAAGCTCAACGGCCGCAAGTATCTCATTGTACTTCAACATCAGTGTTAAAAATGTCAAAACCATATCCAGATTGTATGTACGAGCCTATAACACCATCTTCGGCAAGACTAAGGAAAAACCTAAAAATGAGAGAAAGGTGCAAGAAAGAAAAGATAGAATTTGCAAAATTGCAACTAATAGTGCCTTCCATTCAAGTTGGATGTAGCAGACTGAAAACTTTAGAAAAAACTAACGCATATTTGTTACAATTGTTGGAAACTATTGAAGATTTGAAGAAGAAAAATGGACATTCTACCAAGTAATATTCAAACACTCATTCCCCCAGAAAAACCAAAAAAAAAAGATAAAAATAACAAAAACCCAAAAAAATTAGATGTAGAATAGAGAGCGAGGAATAGATCACTTTGTGGTAATGGACTAACATGCCACTTAGTGCTCTATTCCTCGTTCTCGCGTTAATACCATATGACCTTGACCTATATTAGTAGGGTGGGGGAAATTGAAAGTGGTGGGGGAAAGTGTATAAAAGACGAGTGTACTATAGTCGAATTATTCTGAAAGCGAACTTGTCACGAGTATGGACTTGACTACAAGTAAAGACAATAAGAAACAAAGGCTTCGGGAAATGGCTAAGGCAAGAGAGTCTAGAATAAAGTTTAAGTTTTACAGACTACAGAGATTGATTCCTGGTGTTATGTTAGGTGAAATACGAACAAGAACGGTGGATAAAGCAGCTGATTACATTAATGAGTTACATACAGAACTAATGATAAAACAAGCAAAAATAGAAGAATTGGAACAAATAATAAGACGACACATTGAAATTTCAAACAGTCAACCAATAAACTATGTAACAAAAGATTCAAATTAAACAAAAAAAAAGGAAATGGATTTGGACTTTGGTTATTGATTGAACACTTCTTAGAGAATGGGGAATAGATCACTTTGTGGTAATGAAATAACATGCCGCTTAGTCATCTATTCCCAGTTCTCGCTTAATCTAAAATGACCTTGACATACTTATCAAAATATCATATAAGCCGAATCACAAAGAGTTATTCCTCATTTACTTGAAATGGCTCCTGTGGACAACACCGATTATCCAAGGAAACCTCTTATTGAAATATTGTATAAAATTCAACTAGACGATTTTAATATGGAAGAAGATGATAATAACAGTGAAACATCAGAAGTAGAAAGTGTAAATGATATGGATGTAGATCTAACAACATCAGAAGTAGGAAGTGTAAATGATGTGGAGAATGAAAATTTGGATATGGATGTAGTAATGTCAGAATCTTCATCATCGTTTGAATATGAAGAAGTACATACTGAAACCCCAACTGGAATAGAGAACACAAATGAACAATCAGTTAGTAGAAGATTAATGTTTCGTCCAAGACGTTTGTTTTCCTCGGATAGTGAAGAAGAAGAAGAGGATGATGATGATGAAATAGTGGTGGGGGAACCGTTATAAAAGCGGGACCGTCAGAGCCCATTTCATTTCTCGGCGAAATTTCGAAGAGTAAACATCGTCAACATGTATCATTGCGTTAATGTTCGGAATCGTTTCACGATGAAATTCTACTAGATATACATAAAGAACTAATTCACAACAACACAGAAGAAGATCAAGAACAACAAGAAGAACAAGAAGAACAAGAAGAACAAGAAGAAATAACAGCAACATCTTCAACTACTTTACCGAATCTACAAGTATTTGCTTTACCCGGTAAAGTAGTAATGCATCATAAGATTCATAATGAAAACTTGAACTTAGAAGAATTTATTAGAGAAGCAAAACCAATCGTAAGTAAAACTTTAAAAGAAGAATTGAAAAGATTGAACTTTCTTAAATTTGGTTTACTACTAGAAGCTATGTTTATAAATGCACAAGAAGAATTATCACCAAGAGGATTCATAACAAAAAACCGAACCATCATGGAAAGTTCAAACATTGATTCAATAGTCGAGAATTGTATAGAAGAAATATTAACTAAACTTCAGGAACACGAAGGAAGAGGATCCGGATGGAGTCTTACAAGTATTGAAGTATTAGATATAAGAGTTCACAAACACGGATATGGACTAATGGGATCTAGTTACATTCCTTTGCCAAAAATAATTGAAAATACAAAATCTTGTATTAATGTTCAAAATGAAGATAATGAATGTTTTCGCTATGCTATGACGACAAAGTTTGTATCACAAAATCCATGTAGACCCAACCAAGAATATGAAGACGCAAGACACAGGTACAATTTTCAAGGAATAACATATCCCGTTTCTACGAAAGATATATCAAAATTTGAAAAGAAAAATCCCGGCACGTCTATTAATGTTTTTGCATTAGATAGTTCAAACAAAGTGTATCCTTTACGTATTGCAAAAGAAGAGCTACCAGATCATACGGATTTACTACTACTAACGCGAGGAGATGTGTCTCACTATGTGTACATAAAGCAATTCGATCGTCTTGTTAATAAGCAACTTTCAAAAAATCGAAACAAAAAGTTGATTTGTAAGAGATGTTTTAATTTTCAACGAGAAGGAAGACAAGGAAGAGAATGGTTACAAGAACACAAAAGATTATGTAACAATAATTATGAAGCAAAGATTAATTTACCTTCGGAAAACAGAGCATTCGTTACATTTGAAAAGGTTCATCATCAATACCGTATCCCTTTAGTTGTGTATGCGGATTTTGAATCAACACTTGTTCCAGTTGAAGATGAAAATTGTGAAGCAAGAAAAAGTGTAAAGTATCAAATGCACAAACCAAACAGTTTTTGTTTAATGGTCAAATCAACATTATCAGAAGAACATTTAAACAGATATGGATTAACTTCAGAACCTCTAGTATATCGTGGTGAAAATGCGGAAAAAATATTTCTTGATCACCTATATTCAATAGCTGGAAATACACAAAGATTATATACAAATATTGTACCAATGAAACCGATGGACGAAGAAGAAGAAATTCAACATGAAAATGCGACTCACTGTTTCTTGTGCAAAAATGATTTTACTATTGAGAATTATAAAGTTAAAGATCACGACCACCTCACAGGATATTACAGGGGTGCTGCTTGTAATAAATGCAACTTGAGCTATCGTTTACCACTATTTATCCCTGTGGTTCTGCATAATCTTAGTGGGTACGACGCTCATTTTATAATACCTGAATTAGGAAGAGACGACGGTAAAATCGATGTGTTAGCTGAAACTTCAGAGAAGTTCATAAGTTTTTCCAAAGAAGTTGGAAATGTAAAACTAAGATTCTTGGACTCCTACCGATTTTTGCCGTCGAGTTTGTCTAAACTTTCTGAAAACCTAAGGAAACAAGATTTAATCGAAACAAAGAAGATTGTAAATAGCGACAAACTGGATCTGGTACTTCGAAAAGGTGTTTTCCCATATGATTACATAGACAGTTTAGAAAGATTTAATGAAACATCACTACCTCCAAAAGAAGAATTTAAAAATAAACTGTACGACATGGATATATCTCAAGAGGATTATGATCATGCATGCAAAGTATGGAACGAATTAGGATTTAGAACATTGGGGGAATATTCAGATTTCTACGTTAAATTAGATGTGACTTTATTATGTGATGTGATGGAAGAATTTAGAAATACATGTTTTGCGTCATATGGATTAGACCCTCTTCATTCGTACACTTCGCCTGGACTAGCGTGGCAAGCCATGTTAAAAGAAACAAATTGTAAAATACAACTTCTTACAGATATAGATATGGTGTTGATGTTAGAATCAGGAGTTCGAGGAGGATTGACGCAAAGTGTAACACGTCATGTCAAGGCGAACAATAAATATTTGCCCGATTATGATGCATCAAAACCAACAACATTCCTGGGTTATTTTGATGCAAATAACTTGTACGGATGGGCAATGTCGAATCCCCTTCCATATGATAATTTCAAATGGATAGACCCAGAATCAATTGGAAACATAATGGATATACCGAAATATGGAGAAACTGGTTATATATTCGACGTCGATTTTGAATATCCCGAACATCTTCACGACGAACATTATGATTTACCACTTCTTCCGAAGACTGAAATTTCTCCAACTGGAAGATGGCCGAAATTATTGATGACTTTAACCAACAAGTCTCGGTATGTTGGACACTACTGGATGATACAACAGGCCTTAGACTTGGGATTGAAAATTACAAAAATTAATCGAGTACTACAATTCTCTCAATCTTGTTGGTTAAAACCGTACATTGACAACAACACAAGAAGAAGAGCCGCCGCTACATCAAGTTTTCAAAAAGATTTCTTCAAACTAATGAACAACGCAATATTTGGCAAGACTTTGGAAAACAAAAAGAAACATAAGGATATCAAATTGGTAACTGATCCAGTAAAACTACAGAAATTAGTGCAACAACCAAACTTTGGTTCATCTGTAATTATTAATGAAAATCTAGTTGTTATTTCCATGAACAAGAAGTCAGTTCTAATGGATCGTCCTTTGTATCTAGGAATGTCAATCTTGGATATTTCTAAAACACACATGTACGAGTTTCATTATAAGAAGATGGTTAACTATTATGGAAGAGAGAACATTGGTATTGCATATATGGATACGGATGCACTAATTTACTGGATTAAAACAAATGACATGTACGAAGATCTACGCACTTTTATGTATAAAGATGATTTCGACTTTTCCGATTATCCCAAGGACCATCCAAATTACGACTACGACAGAAACAAGAAAGTATTGGGAAAATTTAAAGATGAAACAAATGGTGTGCCGATGATGGAAATTGTAGCATTAATGTCCAAACTATATTCATTTCAACTGTACATAAGCGAAAGGAACGAACATCAAGTCACGAAGAAAGCCAAAGGAATAAAAACCTCTTTCCTGAAGAAGAACGTACAGTTTGAACATTATAAAAGATGTTTATTTGAAAATGTTGAAACAACTGCAACATTTAACACCATAAGAAGCTTCAACCATCGTCTTTTCAGTGTGAAGCAAACCAAATCGGCATTGAGCTATAAGGATGACAAGAGATACATCCTTGAAGACAACATAAGAACTCTGCCATTTGGACATTACTCTCTAAACCCTATCGACCAGTAAACCTATTCTTCGTCCTCTGCCTTCTTCCTTTTTTCCTTTCCGTAAAGAAGAGGGGACATGGCAAGCCTAATGCCATGTTCCCTCTTTTTTACACTAATATGAAATGGCCTTGACCTATATTCAAACTATATAAAAGAGAATGAACTGTTGTACGGATCAGTATTTTTACAAGCGATGTGCAAGCAACACCTGAAGATGGAAAGTGTGAAGGACAAGATTGTAAATGAACTACATAAACCAGCAAGAAGAAGATTTCCAAGAAGAAGTACAATTATTAAGGGAATGAATGATCTGTATCAAGCTGATCTCATTGAAATGATACCGCACAGTAAATTAAACAAAGGTTTCAAATATATTTTAACAATTATAGACTGTTTTACTAAAATAGCTGACGCTTTACCATTGAAGGATAAGACTGGTAAAAGTGTTACAAAAGCTATGGAAACAACGATACAAAGAAATAAATTCAAAATCAAACATCTACAGACCGATGATGGAAAAGAATATTTTAATAAAGACTTTGGAGCTTTAATGAAGAAATATCAAATAAATCATTATTCTACAAATTCTGAAGTTAAAGCTTCAATAATTGAAAGATTCAATAGAACATTAAAAGGAGCGATGTACAAACAATTTTCAAAACGAGGATCATACGTGTGGTATGACATATTACCACAACTTATAAAAGAGTATAACAACAAATATCATCGTACCATCGGAATGAAACCTATCCAAGTAAACAGCGCAAATGCTAAGGTTGTATTACAACGCATCAGAAATAATACGACACCTAAATTGGAAAAGTTGCAACCAAAAAAGTTTAAAGTCAACGATAAAGTTCGTATAAGCAAATACAAAGGTGTATTTAGTAAAAGATATCTACCAAATTGGACTAATGAAGTATTTACAGTTTATAAAGTGCAACCAACTATACCTGAAACTTACTTATTAAAGGATAACAAGGGTGAATTACTTCAAGGTGGATTCTACGGACATGAATTGTTGAAATCAACAGTCGGTGATGTATATCTTGTTGAAAAGGTATTACAAAGGAAAAAGGATATGGTTAAAGTCCGGTGGTTAGGATTCGATAAAAGTGAAGACTCTTGGATTCCTTCAAAAGACTTGGTATAGTAATTTAATAGCTCATTGTGTGTTTAACCTTGACACAAGATGGAGATTGTACAACAAAAAGATCGATTTAATATCAATAATATTGATGAATTGACGGTTGACAATGATAAGTTAAATCATGGTAAACATGGTGAATTACTACCAAATACGATAAGATGTTTAATAACTGGTCCTTCAAATTGTGGAAAAACAAATGTTGTTTTTAACCTTATAACTAATCCTAAAGGATAGCGCTTTAACAATATATACATTTTTTCAAAATCATTGCAACAACCGAAATATCAATTATTGGATAAAGTACTTGCAAGTGTACCTGAAGTGAATTTCTACAAGTTTAATGCCAGTGAAACAATTATGCAACCAAATGAAGCAAAACCATTTTCTATTTTTATTTTTGACGATGTGTCTTGTGAAAATCACGACACTATAAGAAATTACTTCGCTATGGGAAGACATCATAATATCGATAGCATTTATATTGGTCAAACATACAGTAAGATTCCCAAACAACTCATAAGAGACAATGCAAATATGTTGATCATCTTCAAGCAAGATGAAACAAATTTAAAACATATATATAATGATCATGTAAATGCGGATATGGCATTTGAGAAATTTAAAGAGATGTGTGGCAAAGCATGGAATGAGAAATATGGCTTTCTCGTTATTATGAAGGAAGAAGATATTAAAAATGGTAGATATCGTATAGGGTTGGATAAATTTGTATTTATGCGTTGAACTACCGATGCTACATCTAGTTACACGCTGAACTTCACAGTGTAAACATGGTGAATCAAGAAAAACTATTGAAAGAAATAAAATCACTCAGTGATTCTATTAGGGAGAAGAATCGTGCATTGAGGATGGGTTTAAGTGAAAGAGAAGAATTTCTAGAGACTACATTTAAACCTATTACGGAACCTTTAAAACAGATATCAGAAACTATTGGTAAACCTCGTTATGAAGGAGATGTTTTACTACCAGTTTCTAAACAAGAAGTACAAGCATTAAAAAAAGAAGAAGATGATGATTCATATACAAGTGCTAGTGAGCAAGAAGAAACAAAAGAAGAAGAAGAACCAATTGTTGAAAAGGAAGAAGAACAGCCAATACCTGAAGCTGAACAATCTATTCCAAATTTAACTCAATTGAGTAGCGATATATTACAACACGGACCTCTTGGAAGAAAATATATAATGAAAATGCTACATGACATGAAATCAAACCCGAATTTGAGTAAATCACACGTATACGGAGCAAGAATTGATGGGAATGAATTAAAGATCGGCGATTCAAAGCTTGAAATAACACAAGACGATTACATCATTATTGGTGAGCATAGATATAAAGGAACAAAAGGACTATATGAATTAATTTTTAAAAACATACCACTAAGATATTCATCCAAAGATTTAAGTGTTTTTAAGGAGATACTACAAAATACTAACGCTCATAAAAGAAACTACTTAAAGGATTTAATGATTAATCGTTCACGTGCAACAAAATATAACATCGTTATAAAAAAGTTGTTTCCTCCACGAAAATTGCCAACATTACGTACTGCACCAGCGGTGAGACAACCACTGAAAAGAAAATCTTTATCACTTATGGATTTATCACTTCTTGAACAACATGGTAAAAAGAGTAAAGGAGATACTTCAACATCTGGCAAAGGATTGATGAAAAATCTATACAATACGAATGTGATTTACTACAACGACATCAATAAATTGGTTGATAGAATGAGACTATTGCATGAAGCCATGGAAGCCGGTCATACAGGTTTAAATAATGAATGGGTAGCTCTGATTGACGAACTCAGGAATCGCGGCATAATCGTATAATTGTCCGCGGATATATAAGAGTTGCAGGCGTATAATGTGTCAGTTCTAACATGAGCGTCGACAAGTTCGGACGATACTCCGCGTTAGGAGTGCAAGTTGGAGAAAACAGAAAAAGAAGTGGATTACCGCAAACACCCGAAGGTGACTATAACATAAATAATAAACGTTTAAAGTTTGTTAGAGATCCGGAAGAAGATGGAGATGCAACAAATTTAAAAACAGTTAAGGAGGTAACATCTACAAGTTTAAAACTCGACAACAACCAACTGTATGATGCAAAATCTCACAGGGTTATTAACGTTGCAAAACCAGTCAACAATGGAGATGTTGTTAATAAAGGCTATTTTCTATCTGCGATGGAATACGCTTTACTGTTGGAAAAGACTAAAAGTGGAAAAAAGTACAATGCTTTAAATTATAAAATAACTAATGTGGCAGATCCAACCGAGGATACAGATACAATCAATAAGCGTTATTTGCACTCTGTAATACCAGAAAAGAAAAAAGATGGATTTTCCTTCTATAAATATACTATAAACGATATTGGATATCCTAAAGAAGAAAGTGATGGTGTTAATATAAAATACATTAAAGATAATTGTATTTTATATAATGGTGCTGTTATTGATTGTCATGGAAAAGTGTTGTCCAATCTGAAAGATGGTTCAACTCCATCGGATGCTGCTACCGTGAGACAAATGAATGAAAGCTTGAAGAAAGGAACATCCGCTTTTGTTAAACAAAATCAGGTGGTGTCAAAGAAAGGTGATGAGTTTATGCAAGGAAGTGAAAAGTTTACCTTACTACAACTACAAAATGACAAGTGGGATGGAAAAAATAAAAGATTGTCAAATATAAGTTTAGGCACGGAAGAACATGATGCTGTTATTTTAACACAAGTACCACAACTATCAGCTACTGGTGTTAATTTTATATGTAAAGGTAGACGATTAACCCAAGTTAAATCTGGTATAGATGATCAGGATTGTGTTGTTGTAAAACAAACTATAGTTAGAGATAAAATAAATAACGTATATGATGGAAAAAATAGAAGAATATCTAACATATCAGAAGGAATAGCTCCGAATGATGTTGCTACTATTAATCAAGTTATAGCAACCTCTAAAAACGATCCATCTGTGTATACATGTAATGGTAAACGTATCACAAATCTTGATAATCCAACAGATTACAAAGATGCTACTAATGTAGAGTATGTAATGAATCTTGTAGGTAATGCAGTTATTGATATGCATAATCATTTGATTAATGCATCGATGAAACACAATAAAATCGAAGATTCTCGGAGAAACCAATGGATTAAAGATGAAATCATTGATAGATATTAGTAAAACTTTTGAATATTTAAGTATGGAATACACAAAAAAGGATTCATTATCATAAAGTATTTCATAGAGTGAAGACGTTGGTTACATAAAACAGCATAATGAAGACCGTATCGCTCAGTCGTCGTCAAGACAGCGGCAAGAGAGGACGTGGTTTAACATCAGCTGCATTATCCCTGCTCAGACGGATTCCAATTGGTGCTGTTGTGAATCGAGCGATAGACGCTTTACCATACGAATTACATCTGCCCGGAGGTTATCAATATTGTGGACCTGGAACTAAGTTGGCAAAACGTTTAGCAAGAGGAGATCCTGGAATTAATAGATTAGATCAAGCTTGCAAGGAACACGATATAGCATATTCAAAGTATAAAGATTCAACAAATAGATCAATAGCGGATAAAATTCTAGCGGAAAAAGCTTGGCAAAGAGTAAAATCAAGTGACGCAAGTATTGCAGAAAAAGCATCGGCTTGGGCAGTAACTACAACCATGAAGACGAAAGCTAAATTTGGTGCTGGAAGACGACGTCGCAGAGGAAGACCTGCAAAGAGAAGAGCTCCCAAAAGAGGTGGAAACATTAAGAAGAGACGTCGTAGAACTCGTAAAGCAACAGTAAAGAAAGCTTCTATTTGGTCAATGGTAAAAAACGGAGCAGGTTTATACCTAAGACCATACCGTGTGTACTAAATAAAAAGAATCAATTGATAATTCCAAATAAAGCTTTAACAAATCATCAGTTAAATGATTATGTAAAATGTTTAAAAATACCATTTTTTCGAGGAGTTTTTATGAAAGATGCATTACCAACTAAAATATGGGAAAATGAAACTGGAATAGTAAATTTGGATTCCACCTATGGTCCAGGCACTCATTGGGTATGCTATAAAAAGCTCGGACAAACCGTTTACTACTTTGACAGTTTTGGCAATCTACCACCACCAAAAGAACTGCAACATTATTTTCGAAACTCCAAAAACATTTTTTACAATTACAAAAGAGAACAACCTAACAATACTGAAATATGTGGGCATTTATGTTTGGAGTTTCTAGCAAAAAGTGTCAGTCAGCTTTAAGATGTCATCGTATACAGTGTCACTGAGTGGAAATTCATCCACATTGAAAAGTACGCTGTTCCCAGCATTGCGTCTATCCAAGGAAAGATTATGGGAAGCGGCATTACTTGATTTGACTACCTACAACTCAATTCCCAATGTTACGGAAGGAAAAAACAATTTACTACATTATTATGAAACTATGGATGCTTCAGGAAAATACTCAGAATTGAAAATAATTACATTTCCTACTGGAGCTTATGAAATCGATGATATAAACCAATTACTACAGAAACAACTCGGAGAAGATAATATCACCGTTAAAGGAAACAATAATACTTTAAAAGCAGAAATAACTTCGAAATATTATATCGATGTCAGCTTGGAAAACTCCATTGGCAGTTTACTTGGATTTACAGATACAAAAAAGAAAATCTTAACTCCTGGAACTACTCATTCAGGTGATACAACTGTTACAATATTGAAAGTCAATAGTATCGATGTAACGTGTAATATTATACACGGATCGTATAGAGAAGGAGTGAATCAGCATATTTTACATACATTTTATCCAACAGTGGCTCCCGGTTTTAAAATTGTTGAGAAGCCACAAAACTTGATATACCTACCGTTAAACACCAGTTTCATTTCAGACATCGTACTGAACATATTGGATCAAGACGGTGTTAGTGTTGACTTTAGAGGAGAAACGATAACTATACGGATACACATCAGAGCGGCAACATAAAAGTCGACATGGGATTATCATTTAAACCGCAACGGAAGAGTCGGGAGCTCAGTAGCTCCTCGACATTGGAAGAGTTAACATCGGACAACATTCGTTTTCTACAGAAGATTGGATTGAAACTTAACAACGATGGATATCCTGGATATATCTCAAGGACCGACATTCGACGAAACACTATGGGAGAAGGAATATCACACGCACAACCCTTACACTTCATCAAAATTAAACAATAACGATGAAATAAGGATTCCCATTCAACAACAAGATATTTACACATTACCGTGTGAAAGTTATTTATACATCGAAGGACGAGTATTAAAATTGGATGGAAAAACTGCTTCAACAGTTCCTTTTATAAATAACCCGATGGCATATCTTTTTGATGAAATAAGATATGAGATATCAGGGGTGACAGTTGATTCGACAAAAAAGGTTGGTATAACAACGACATTGAAAGGATTAACATCATTAACACCGCATGAGAAGAATTCAATAGTCACCGCCGGATGGGTTGCCCCTGATAAAGACACTATAACACCGGATTCCAACGGTCACTTTGATTTTCATGTGCCCTTACGATTGCTTTTGGGATTCGCTGAAGATTATAAACGAATAATAATAAATGTCAAACAAGAATTGGTATTACTCAGATCTTCAACTAACAAGGACTTGATACTTGCGGACCCTACAACTACGGAGGATAAACTGGAATGGCAACTACAATTGGATAAAGTTGTTTGGAGAGTACCTCATGTAAGATTGGCCGATGAACATAGAATTGTATTATTGAGAAAATTAAAATCTGACCGTGATATTGTGATGCCATTCCGAAGTTGGGAATTCCATGAATATCCTACACTACCTCAGACAGAACGACAAACATGGACCGTCAAGACATCAACTTACTTGGAACGAGCAAGGTACATAATACTCGGTTTTCAAACTAAGCGAAAAGATGTTATCACTGCAAATGCCGGTCAATTTGATCACTGTAAAATAAAGAATTGTAAAGTTTTCCTAAACTCTCAATTCTTTCCGTATGACAATTTGAATGTCATGTTCAGCAAAAAACGTTTTTCCATTTTATACGATATGTATGCAAGATTTCAATCGTCATATTATGGAAAGACTAATACACCACTATTATCACCTGACCAGTATTATTCCAAGGCTCCGATAATTGTAATCGATTGTTCAAAACAAAATGAATCGGTAAAATCATCAAGTGTGGATATAAAAATTGAAATGGAATTTGAATAACCGGTAGAGGATGGAACTTCAGCATACTGTCTAATTCTACATGATAAAATAGTTACTTACACACCGCTGACCGGAATTGTGAAGAATGTACTTTAAAAAGAATTAGTACAACGACTGCAGATTTTTGAGGTTAGAATTATCTGTCTCAATTTTTGAGGTTAGAATTTAGTTTGTGAAAGACAAGTTAAAGACAAACATTAATGTGAGCGTATAAATTTCAAGGATTCCACGAAAACATAAAAGTGAGAAAATCATGAGTGGAAAATTCATTATATCTTCGACCGTCGTATGGGAAACATCGTTCGCAAGATGAGTTCTACTAACGGAGAAGAAAATACACCTCTAATGGATGATAATAGTTCAGATATAGAAAAACAAGTTGAACGAGAAATGGACGAGTTCCTCAAGTTTAACAAACATAAGAAGAGAGAAGAAGAAAAAGAAGAAGGAGAAGCTGAAAAAGAAGTAAAAAGAAAAAAGGTTGAACTTAACATTACAACTAATATTTTAACAGAAGTATTTCTTCGGATTTTCTACCCCATTTCATCATGCATGACGAAAAGTATTTCAGTTGGAATTTTAAAATCATTGGATTATTCACCGATTGTTATTTTAAATCATGGAAATAAAATGGTTACATTCACTGAAACTTCTTGGGAATCATTTATGAAACATTTACATCTTTTGGAATGTTATTTGAGTAACAACACATTTGGAAGAAGAACAAGATTAAGTTTATTGGAATCAAATATTGAAGTTGATATAGTGAAACATCGTGGGGGACAAATGGTTCGCTTCAGAGATTTAACTAGACATGATATAAAATTACATTTGACTAAAGAAGAATTTTACACTTTAAGTTGTACTACCGGTCCCGTCACCAGATATTTGAAACAACTAATATTTTCAAGTGCAATAATCAAAGACTATCTAATCGATACATTGGACAGACAACCTTTCGTCGCAATTCTATACGGTCCTGTGGATACTTCAATTTTTAATCGAATACCTCAAGAAGTGGATATGTGGAGACAATTGAACAACTATCACACCAACTTTAATATCGACGAAGAAGCGCAAGAAGTTAAAGAAGAACAATCGTGTTTGTAATACAAGTCAGTTGCTGACGAGACTTCATCATGGACAAACGGGTTTCGTTTTCTAATGCGCCACATATAATGGAAGTTAAAAAAGGTATAATTGAATTTCAAGCTTTTCGAGGAAATGATGGAAATTTTATTATAAAAGAATTAGTAATTTTGGATATGAACACATCTGTAGTTTATCATTACTTATTCAAACCTCCATTACCATTCAATAGACTAACAACTAAAGCGAAAGTTACAAACAAATGGTTGTACAAACATTTTCACAACTTAAGATGGGATGAAGGTTTTATTAATTATAACATGATGCCGCACATTATGAATCATTACTGCAAAGAGTTCAAAACTATCTACACAAGAGGATTGGAAAAAGCTAATTGGATACAATCATTTACAAGCAACGAAGTGATAAATGCAATAATAGATAGAGATTTCCAATGCTATTTCAATGAACTTTGTATTTCATCAAAGAGTTTTAAACATCGAAGGTCACAGTGCGCTTTGAAGAATGCCTACCGCTTGAATAATTTCCTTCAACAGAATGGTGGGGGTAATGTCGGTAATAAAAGTGAGAGCGCTACCATGACGCAGCATGAGTATTACTCGAACCTCCGAAGAGACAACATCTCCGACGGACATTATTATTAACAAGAAGATTAACAATAACATCAAGATGGCATCGCAGAACTTTCTTCAAAATTTGGTTGATCAATTCAACGCTCATTCAAAATCAACAATCTTACCGACGAAGAGATGTTCTGAACTAAAAGAAGAAAAACATTACATCATACATACAATCAAGAAGATGGACACTTCAGTTGGTGATGCTATTAATTGCACATTGAGCGAGGCGCCGTATACAGTTGGTGACGAACCGAAGTTTCAAATCTTCCTACCGAAACGGTTTGTACAACTTCTACAAAATGAAGATCTTCGAGTTATTCAACCTGGCGCACTCTATTTAGTTTCACACGGACCGAGTGGAAACAACTCAACTGAACTAACTATTCATGTAACACCTACTACTAACTAGTTTGTACATAACTTTGTAAATATATATGTTTGTAATGGTTTCTCAATAAAGATGATATAAAACAAAAAAAAAATAAATAAAAGAAGCAACATATTGTTATGTCTTTGTACATAGCAATATGTTGCTTTTTTTTAAAAATTCCACGGGATGACCTTGACCCAATTTTGTGTGATAATAAAAGTGAAAATCAACTTGTGAAATTCATCAGTCTACGACTACCTTTCGTACCGTACACATCTCGCTCTCTATAACTAAATACAAAACTTCAACATGTCCCTAAAGGTCAAGTGTGCATCTTACGATACCAACACCATTACGAGTTTTGAACAACTTGAAGATTTAACCAACGAAATGCGAGTTTTACTTACCGGTGGTTATCACTTAACTGTTGATGTTAGTGCTACTAATGTAAGGATGTTTACTAAAACAAAATACTGTGATGATGAAGTATTTCTTTCAACACAACCTACAACATCTTCATCACCGACTGGTCAACATAACATCAAGTTCCACAAGTATTACCAATGTTAAATAACTTTTAACAAATAAAACTAAGGAATCACGTGATCAATGTCAAGTTGATAAAAAGGGAATGATACTTGTATAACTAATCATTCGCTTCCCGACTCTCGCTGCGTCAACACCTAATTTTAAAGATGTTATACAGAATGATGATCGAACTTGATGGAAAAATCTATGGAAAAGATTACAACACCGTTGAACAAATGACTGAAGATTTAAATATATTAACTAAAGAAGGATATCAAGCTAAATTAATTTTAAAATTTCCTGAAGTACATCCACTATCGACTGAAGAACTTATCGCTATGGCTAAAGCGGAGAGAGAGAAAAAGGCTGAAGAAAACAAACAGAAACAGACAAAGTCTGAAGAAGATAAACAGAAATAAACTTCTTAAGTATAAACATTCCTTACATTAGTAAGGTATAATTTTTTAAAACTTCGTTTGGATGACCTTGAAATTATCCCCACCACTTTTTGTAGTACATAAAACTGACTATTCAACACTATACACTCTTATTCTTTCACTGGACTCAGCAGCGTCAACATGGAAGAACAAAAGTACAAGTACGAACCTCGTTACTGTTGTGAACAACAGTGTACAGATTTAGGACCAATGATGGTGGACGGGTTAGCTTGCACTAAATGTGAATTTTTTGGATCTTGTTACTGCAAGTGCAAAACAAAACAACTACCGCCACCGGAATTGCGAACTTTCAAATTTTACAAATCAAGATATTTTCATACATGCTGTCCTCAAAGATGTTTCAAATTTCATCCTCTCGATCTAGCTCATTGTCAACGCACCAAGTCTCATCAAGATGATTTTTGTACACATATGATAAAAAGATGTAAATACAGATCAGATTGGTATTCCGATCCTGTAGAACCATCGAATGTGTAATTTCAGTTTTACACTCTTTTTTAAAACTTCAATTGGATGACCTTGAGATTTCCCCCACCATTGGTTTTTAGACTTCCCCCCACCATTAGTTTAAGTTTTGTATCTTATTGAATCCACCTTTGAATTATTTCACTTCCAACACTCTAACTAACAACATGGGATCGCCTTTCGTCAAGTTTCAACATATAATAACTGACAGAGAAGAATTGGAGGAAATATTTCAAAATTTGCTTTCTGTCATGGATAGATATCCTATGAGATGGATCAGACTTGATGTTCACTATTTACGTCCTCGTGATTCTTCATCATCGAGTGAAGACGAAACAACGACTACTACTTCAGCTAGGATATTTCAATTTTCTTCATCATCGAGTGAAGACGAAACAACGCCTACTACTTCAGCTAAGATATTTGAATTGAAAGACGAAGAAGAGGAACTTAGCTATTTACTTGGTCACAAGCTCATGCTCACCGACAAATAAGCGTCCTTCCTAAGCGCCGATCTTCATTCAATCACCGACTCTCGCACGATGAACAACTCTCCGTTGGCACGAATGAATTCTAGTTTCGAAGTAAATTCTAAAGAAGATTTGCAAGAAATATTTAATACTTTACACGAAATTGTTAGTAAATTCAACACTGTTAAAATGAATCTGGAAATAACTTACGCCTGTCCTATTTGTGATAAGGTTGAAAGTTCTGATGAAGATAGTTTGCTGAATCTTACTCCACTTACACCTCTACAATCAGACACGACAACAACAAGTACGGAAGCAAATGGTGAGCAACCTCCTTCCCCCACCACTTCATTGTGATTCAACTTCCCCCACCACCTCTTTGTAATTCAACTTCCCCCCACCACTTCTTCGTTTAACTAACGTTCCTCGCTTTCACTTCTCATTCCGTCTCCAACATTTGAACTATCAACATCACTTGTTTCAAAATTTCAAACACCAAAAAACAACACTAATGATGGATATGATGGATGAAGTTTCCTTTGTCACAAGGATGGAAGAGGAAAAGATGAAAGAAGAAAAATTGAAATTGGAAATTAAACGTTTGCAATTGGAACGGGAAAACCAACTCGAGATATTACGTTTCTTCAAACTTGTCAAATACGTCATCTGGGGACTCTGCCTTTACCTTATCCTCGTCGTCGGCGTTTGCTTTTACAACTCCGTGTTTCATCACAAAAATTCAACTTGTATTGCACATTGATTGTATTTGTTTTTGCACATTGATTGTATTTGTTTTTACGAATAAAGCTCAAAACTTAAATCTACCTATCCCGCTATCACCGGGTAGTTCAACTCTCAGAACTATTTCCTGTGCTAGCGGGATAGGCTTTTTTAAAACTTACTCGGGATGACCTTGACATACTTTCCGTAACCCAATTATCAAGTTGAATTTCAGTTTTGAACTAACTTTTAATTTATGCATACCTCCCCCTCATTTAATATACGACCGGAAGCTATGTGCCCCGGCACGTGGCTTCCGGGGCAGCTGACCTGAGCCAGAAGTAACCAAATCTAACTACTCCTACGGTTGGCCCATTTAATGAATTCCAATGGTCAAAGCTCAAACTTCATTCACACTAAATACTGTTACAAAATTAAAACTGTTTGAAAACCCGTTATTCATCACAACAAAACAATCTGAAAAAACTGTTAAAAAAAAGTAGGCTATGTTCTCAACAATCACGACTAGCTGAAGTCCGTCTCGTCGCGTTGTCCCGTTGTCCGCGTGTCGTCTGCAGCGCACAACGCAAAATCTTATTTAAAGAACCTTGAAGGACCATAATTCCTACTAACCATAACACAATTTTTTAATATCACTTAACGTAAATGTAAATTTAAGTGTTATGTAAAAATACACTTATAAAAGGATAAAACTTTTATAAATAGACATATCTTGTAAATGAATATAATGGTTTTTTTTACTCTTAAAAAAATTTACTGACAAAACTTTTTTGAGGGGCCATGTCCCCCATGACTCCCCTTCCTTTGAAGCCGTCATTGGTGTTTTACGTTTAAGCATTAGTTATTCAATATTTGTAAGTATAAACTTTCTAAATAGTAAAAATGCTTGTCACTCGAGCACACATTTAAGTAAATGTGTCAACTCAGCACATTACTGAAATAGGTAGTCAGGATGGCCGAGCGGTCTAAGGCGCTGCGTTCAGGTCGCAGTCCACTTCTGTGGGCTTGGGTTCGAATCCCACTTCTGACAACCCGTTTTTAAATATTCTTCCTTTTGTCTAACTGTCGTATGAAATACTGACAATCGCTGCTACGTTGATTTAATAATAAAAAAATTTTTATGGGCTTATACATTTTTTTCTAAGAATATTATTAACCAAAAAGTATATAGAAAAGTGGGATAGACGTGTAGACAAATAAATATTGACAGTAATTTTTTGTTTACAGGAGGGCCAGAGAGGCTACCTTGAAGGACTAGCGTCCCGCTACGCGGACCTCTTCAACACCCACTACCGGGATGTCCTGGAGCACCTGGAGGAGCTGAGGAAGCGGGAGTGGGCGGAGCTGTCCCCCAGGATACGAGTCCTGGGCACCCCCACCACGCCGCCCGGACCTGCCCCCTCCACTCCCCTCACCAGGGTGCCGCTCACCACGTCCCACTCGCAGCCGATCTACGTGCCTGGCAAATACTCGGTACGTACCTCACAGTTGTCTATAGGAGCTGTCCCCCAGGATACGAGTCCTGGGCACCCCCACCTTGCCGTCTGGACCTGCCCCCTCCACTCCCCTCACCAGGGTGCCGCTCACCACGTCCCACTGGCAGCCGATCTACGTGCCTGGCAAATACTCGGTACGTACCTCACAGTTGTCTATAGGAGCTGTCCCCCAGGATACGAGTCCTGGGCACCCCCACCTTGCCGTCTGGACCTACCCCCTCCACTCCCCTCACCAGGGTGTCGCTCACCACGTCCCACTCGCAGCCGATCTACGTGCCTGGCAAATACTCGGTACGTACCTCACAGTTGTCTACAGGAGCTGTCTCCAGAATAGGAGTCCTGGGCACCCCCACCTCGCCGCCTCGACCTACCCCCTCAACTCGCTTCTACCAGAAAGTATCATACACAGCAGGCTGCACAAAAAATTATCCTTTATAAAAGAGACTTGTCCTGTGGTTCAGTAAGTGTTTTCAACAGGAAAACAATCTTAATGGTATTACAGTCGAACTTTTTTAATCATCGAACTGAATTATCACCAACTTTCTTTTAAGTTATACTACAGTATTCTGTTTTGAAAAAAGCTCCAAGGGAATGAAACACACGTAACGTTATTATCAGGAAACCCCACATAAAAACCCCAACGATACATACATGAAACCTCCATATACCCACACAAACATTTTATATCATGAACTTATACAGTTACGAAACATTTTCTGACCAGGCTTAGTTCATGTTCTCGTAGGTGCCCACCCACTTCGTCACCCCCCATTTCGTCACCTATCATAAAAATCACTGAGCCGTACTAATGAGGGTCGGCCGCCGTCCCATCCCCATCGGGGCCTGCTATCTGAACTGATCGGTGTGAAGTATAGGATCCCGTTCCCAATCACAAGAGGGAACGGTATTCACCGTTCATGACTCGTTCACCTCCGTGCAGAGAAAAGTGTCCAAGCAGATTAATACTATAGTACTGTATAAACATTCCATTATCCTGTATATCATAAAAGAGTGCACATTATTGTCTAGAGAGGAAACTACTGTACAGAGCATGGTCATTTTCGTTTACGATGAATTTTGCATAGCTTCTAGATATTAGGAATAATATAGGTTAGAACTCATCGATTGGTTTACTCCTCTGATATGACTACTCCATTCCGTCGTATACGTGTTTAGTTAAACAACTCAATATTTAGGTAACACAATTTATAAAACCCCTTAAAACATAATAACTTTGCCGTTTCTCTTTAGCTCTTAGAGAGATTTTATAACAATGAAGTTGTCATTTATTCTTTGATATATGCATAATAATGCTATGGATTTTTAATTCGTATGGTTTTACAAGACAGTATTTTGTTAATTTACAAAAATAAAATATAAAACAGCAGTGTTTACAATATTTCCATTTATGTTATAATTTATTTTATTTACATTATTTCCTTGATCTCCAATTACCTAAGTTACTATTACTATACTAACATTTATGGACAATGAAATGTTTATACAGTACTATAGGATTAATCTGCTTGGACACTCTTCTCTGCACGGAGGTGAACGAGTCATGAAAGGTGAACACCGTTCCCTCTTGTGATTGAGAACGGGATCCTATACTTCACAACGATCAGTTCAGGTAGCAGGCCCTGAGGGGGACGGGAGGGCGGCCGACCCTCATTAGTACGGCTCAGTGATTTTTATGATAGGTGACGAAATGGGGGGTGACGAAGTGGGTGCACACGTTCTCGTATAACCTTATCCAGACCTTTTATGGCCATGACCGTATCGCTTACACCAGATCAAATTTTGACCTTGATCTGATATAGCCAAGTCAGGTGACATTGTATATTAAATGTTCAGGACTGATATAGGCCTACACTTATCAGGACCTGATGTAGCCTGATAATGACCGATGTTGTTAGATAAGGCCTTGCCTGTTCAAGATCTCATTCAACAAGATAAGGACACTTCCCTCATTTACTATTTTTGCGTTGATTAATTATCCAATAAGTTTGCATTTGCAATGGCTCATCCACAGGCCTACTCATTCCTAGGTCCGTTGTTTTCCCACAGTTGATGATATGCACTTGTGTTTGTCGCAGCCGTCGAGCTGTCTGAGCGACAAGGAGGAGGACGAGATCTACGGGTTCGCCGGATACGGCGTCTACGGCAAGCAGATGCTTCAGCAGCGGCAGCAGCAGGCGAAGCTAGTCATCACCCCCCGCCACAACTACCAGAAGTATGTCCTTGAAAATTATTAGATTTGATAGTAATTCTTTAGCTTGTGTTTTTGGTATTTATTTAGTTAAAACACAGTAGTTTGATTGCATTTTGCCAACCAGCCCGATTTCCGCTATGTACTAGGCAATGAACAATAAAATTGAACAATTCTAGGTCAAAGGTCAAGCGATTGATGGCGCCACGCAGCTTCGTTTGCTATGTGGTTTTTACTCCCAAAACTTATTGTATATTTATTTTTTACTGTTTTTGTCTTGTTTACTTTATTGCTGTTTCTATCACACAAACCTAATGTGTTTTTCGTACTGCTGCAATTGGAGACTTGATGACGTTCAGTGGACTGATTCCTTCTGTAGCCTGGTAGTGCAAACGCATTAAAAATCTCTCATTACAGTCACTCTTTACTGGGTTTTAAGGTTATCGTATAAAAGTATTCACCCTACATTGAATCATCTTGTCTTCCTTATTGTAATTTTTTTCAAACATCAAAAGTTCGCAATATTCATAAAAATTCAATGGCTCTTAAAGAAAAAGGATGGGATAGCTAGGTATAAATAACATTTCTTTCCAATTTGACAGTTTTAATATTCCCAAAAGGGCACGGCCAATAATGTTTGGCTGCAAATAGCAATTACGTTAGGTAATTACTGTTTGCAATCAACACCTCCCCTCTCCGTGCCCCCCCCCTTGTCCACCCTTCTTTGATGGCCCTCTCGTTTGAACGGTGTTTAAATATTGACCACCGTGAAATAATTTATTGGACACCAAGTAATAATTTGGCACTTTATGCAGAGCTTAAATTTAAATGTATATTTATCTTTATAATGTGTTTCCCTGTTTCCGTAATTTTACATGGGTAATTAACTGCTTGCTCGATGAACTTTGATTGATTTGTATTAACATTAGTAACACTGTTTTTTGTGTGTATGTATTTTCAAATTATCTAGTAGTGCAGTAAATGATTACCTAATTTTGTAATGTTTTTTTTTTCAGCTGTTTAAGTCCAAGATCTGCTTACTTTTACGAGTTTCCACCAAATGGTGAGTAATAAATTTATCTATTACTTTTTTTCATTTTAGATCATAAATCTCATTGTACCGCTCTTAAATTCAAACATACAAATATATTTAGAGTATGGATTATTAACTATTCGACGACTTAATTTTCAGTTTCATATTTACAGTAATTTTAGGTATAAAAATTCTATTTAGGAACGTGTTAATCAGTAGGTCTGTTAATTTTCAGAGCGGCCAGGAAAGAAGAGGACGAGTTTCACGAGGTTTCTAAGGCATTTGACGACGCACAGGAAAGAAAAATCTTCATCGCCTAGACAGCAACAGCAGCAGCAACATATGACGATGAGCAGAGTAAGTTATGCTGATAAGTTATCTTAAATAGTTAATAGTTCTGTAAATAGTTTATTTTAGATTTCTATTTACTCAAAATCGTAGTGTACATAGCCTTGCTTGGTTGAAAATTAGCCCTAGAAAGGCCTTGGCTGAATATACAGTTATATTGCATAAGTCATTTGGATTCAGTCTGTCAATTGCAATCTGGTTTCACTAATTGCTATTTTAAACACGAGTGATTCCGTTTTGCACTGTAGTAGCCCATTTGTTGCTGTTTATAGGGTGGCACGCCCGACAACCTAGACACTCCCCCCACCCTCCTCCCCCCTATGGACTACGACCGACTCAGGTACCTGCCCAAGAACCAAAGCTCCCCCAACACCTTCGAGGAGACGATACACAGGGTGAGTGGACGATAAATTGTACAAATAATCTTTCGCATTTGTGCATTTCAATTTCGGGGTTACATTTTTTTATATTTATGTTTATATTTGTATGCGAAAAATAAAACATAACTTTAGGATAAGTAAAGGAAAACAAATGTTAAAGCAGTGTTTCACTCAAGATGTAGCTTAAATAAATGTATTCTTTGTGTCTTATAGCCAAATTGCAAAGTGATTGCAATTAAAAAACGTGTATGTCAGAGTTTACTTTTTTAGTTTATTGAATAAAATATATTTTCATCAAGATCCTGCTGCTAAAGATAGACAGCAGAAGGTACTGTGGATGTTTATTTTTAAGTAAATTCCTCTACCTCTTCGGAATGAACTTGTGGATAAAGATATGATGGCTTTGAGATAGTTTGGAATTTTATAACTTTTGGAGAAATATGAATATAACAACTTTTAAAATTGTTTTAAACGGCTATTCAATAGTAGGAGACAACATGAATTTTAGGTCAGCCGATTTTTAACAAAACACTTTGTTCTGTTTCCTGATTAAATCTTAGTACGTGTAAAATTGATTACAATTTTATAATTCATGTGCTTCACACACAAAACATAAGAATGTATCATCAAATATATTTTTATTTTAAATTTACTCTAACATAAAAGCTAAGCCTAGCACACGTTAAACATTTTTAATAATTTTACAAGCCGACAGCCCTTACTCAGATAAAATTTCGGTATTTTTATATCAAATTTTACGCGTGATTTTGTAAAATAAGAAAACATATTTTGAACAGCGGTTTTTATGCTATTTGAAAGATGTTTAAGGTGATGACTTTTATTTTGAGCATAACGTTATTACTGAGTAACATTCCCTAATCCTACACTAATTCGTTATTTTTATTTTCAGTTAAAAGTCCAAGAAGCCCTGAAAAAGAAGGAACGATTCGACCGGGAACACGAAGAGGTAAGAGAAGAATCACTCGTAAAACTTTGCTCTACAGTTTTAACCTGCCAATGTAATTTTGATCCAAATTACAAAACTATAGTAATTAATTTACTTTTTAATACATAAAACCCTGATATCCTATACTCTTATACGAGCAATGTTTGCTTGCTTGCACAATTATCTCAAAAACGGCTCCGACGATTTCCTTCAAATTTTGGAATAAACTTAGTTTTACCTTAAAAATACGATTGAGATGGGTCTCGCCCCCAGGGAAAATCTAATTTTGCTAAAAATTAAAGTTTAAAATTACAAAATTTTAACATTGGGCTTATGGGTTGCCATGTTGGCAACGAATTAACAACATATAAACAAGAAGTACATTCAGAACTTCAAAAAGAAATGTAACAGCTGTTTATGTTCTGATATTTAAATTTACTAATATTTCACCGAGCAACGCTCGGTCCTCCTGGTACTTACAAATTTATGTAAATAAGTAAACTCTTCTAAACAGAACACAACTTTGATAGAAAGACCAACAAATGAATCCGGACTGAATATCTACAACAAACTCTGTGTTTAACTAATTGAACGAGAAGTTTGATTAAGTTTGATTACGAAGATCAAAATTTCTTAATCTCTCCGGAAATCCTCACTTCATTTTTTTATCGTAGACCTATGTATAAATACAGTAAATCAAATATCTGTATATATGATTGATTCGTATTCCTGTTATTACTCAGTATTTATTTGTTTAGTTTTCATTCCTTGGCAGTGGTGTCATGGCAATTTTTGCAGATGCGGAACGGTATTTTATTTTGACTCGAGCAATTTATTTTGATACATTACAAAATTTACATTTAGTTCTAAGTCAATGACATCCGGCCAATCCAATATTGTGAATATCAGTAATCATTGAAAACTACAGCTGCACGTTAACAGATGTTTAAAATGCTCAAATCAATCTCAATGTTATTCTAATGAAAAATTTTCAAATTTAATTTGCGGATAGTGCCCTTATTTTAAGTCAGATTCTCATCAATGTTTGGCGGAAACAACTACAGACAAAGCCCTATCCAACCACACCAAAAACTTGAAAATCGGTTTAGAATTGTAGGAGTAGTTTCAACACAAAAAAAAAAAAAAAAAAAAAAAAACCCTTAGCGTATTGAATAAGTATAGATGACTCTACTTGGTCAGCAAGGTTCGTGTTCCTTACTATATAGCTAACAACCCCTAATTGTTCACTTATCCTTCCAACAGCATATTTCAAATTATATAAAAATGGGTCTTGGAAGTATTTTGAGGAAATATAAATTCTAGAAGTTAAACAAATAGGTTCTAAAGTTAGCCGATTACAATTGAAACTTATTTACCAGATCTTGATGGTAATTTGTTCAAACCAAAACAGCCGTCTTGATAACGATTCAAGGTAAATCCTTACTGTTCAACCTCCAATGTACGACCCTCATCTCTTGCACGTCGTTTTGCCGCCAGATTCTGCGCGACATCCGACAGGGGCTGCTGCAGCTAGGGAGGGGCGGCGCGGGCCGGGGGCGCTCCAACGACGACACGTACATGTACGACGACGAGATGCAGCGGCTGGGGCAGCACTGGTACGACGAACCGCCGTACGAGAGCGACCCCGAGGACTTCCTCATGGCCGACACCGCCAACAACAGCAGGTAACAACCTCACTTAGCTAATATCTTATCAGTGGACTCGTTCACGTTTTTGTATCACGTTAAAAATTCCCAAAAGTAATGTATCTGGAATTTGTAACATAAATTTGTAACATGTTTGTAATTTGTATTTGCAAAAAGATAAACAAACCAGTTTGCGGTGGGTGATCGTGAACGAGCCCATTTGCAGGTATACCCAAGAAATATAGAATGAGAAGTAATATAGAATGAGAAGGAGGTAGGTGACATAAACAAAAACAATAACAAAATCGATGACGTCAAAGGTGCAGCACTTAAAATATTCAAATCAAACTGCTCATGTGTCAAGATAAATAACATGACGTCAAAGGTGCAGGAGCTACTTTAAAATGCTTCAATCAGCTGTTGGTGTCACCTACCTTGATTTGTTCTAGATACATTAGGTATACCAAACTCACTTATCCAACAGCTGATCAGCTAGTTGTATCATCAAATAGCTGATCATCTATAGTTGTAATGCATCAGTAATTGTTGCATTAATGATTCATACTTTTAGTCTTATTGTTTTACCCTCTTATCACGTCTTACAAAGTATTAAATGACCTTATGCAATTTTAATCTAGTGTCATTATGTGTACAAGTATTTATTTATTAGTTTTATTTTTTGTGGATTTTAAATTATGAAGCCTTTCATTGTAATAAGTTAATACTTGCACGTCTAAATGATACGGGCATACGAAACTACTTTAGTATGTTGTTTCATTACAATTTTGTTCAAGGTTGTTCATTTCGATACTTAGGATACTATAACAAATATTTTATTCATATACAAAAAAAAGAAGAAAAAACTGTAAATTCTTGAGTCTACTAAGGAATTTGATTAATTACTTGCGTAATGCCTTTAGACAAAAGATATCTTCATAGACGTAATCAGTTGATTGCTGTACATGTAGAATGCTTTTCCCCTCATATAGAGCAGAAAATCTTTTCATCATACCATTGCGATAAACGTTGTTTTCGGAACGGTCAGCTGTGATCGAAACTAGTTGATTCCCGGTGGGTTGGATAAACGCGTTGGTAAACAAAGTTTTCGGGACTAGACCTCGAAACAGTGGTTTTCGGGACTAGGCCGGAAAAAACTTCCAATGTTTGACACCACTAGCGCTGCTATTCTGCTTAGAGTAACTTAAACCTCGTTGCCTCCAATATATAAATGTCAAACAGCTGATTGTTTAGTTGTAAATAGTTCAAATACTAGATAAACAAATAACAACGTAAGAGGGGGTATATAGATTAAAATTTATTAATTTTTATCCATACTGTATATTTATTAAAGGTGGTATGATGAAAAGTAGCCTACTGTTCGTAACTCGTCCGAAAGTGGTATATCGGTGCTCGATCGAATTCAAGTACTCGGCTTCGCCTCGTACTAGAAACTCAATCTTGCACCGATAACGACCACTTTCCGGACTAGTGACGAAATATACTATTTCATCACACTACATCGATATCACCTGTTTTCGACCCTCGCTTCTACCGACGAAACACTTGTTTTGCCGGCCTAGGGCGGTAATGGAAACGGTAGCAGAGAAATCTAGGAAATAAGAAGATAGGTGACAACAACAACAACAAATAAAGAATCAGTGACGTATTTGGTAGTTCAGCTGATAGCAACTGTTAAATATATATGACGTAGAATGACGTAGATGGGAAAATAGTGATTTTCCCCTTGGAAACAGCTGTAGTTGTCACCTACCGTTAAAGTACTCTAGTTTCGGTGGCCTTAGCTGATGTGAAGTGGTTGCATAGAACAGCAGGCACACAACTCGCTAGGTTAGTTGAGGTTATGTTTTAATGTTATGAACGAAAAAGTAATTTTTTAACTTGTTTAAAATTTATTGAATTGTGTAGTGTGATGAAAAATATCGTTCGTAACTCGGGCCGAAAGCGTTTCGCCAACCCTCGATAGTTTTATGTTCTCGACTTCGTCTCGAACTTGAAACACGATCTTGGGGCCGGCAAAACGCCACTTTTGGCCCTTGTGACGAAGTATTTTTTCACCCGTTTTCTGACTTCAGGAAGTAGATATAATTTTGTACGTAAGGTTCTGAGATTTTGCTAACTTGTTTTTGCACTATTAAAGTTTGTACTCTTATCAATGCGGGATTCCAGAGGTGTTGCTAATTGTTTGCAGAGTGTGCTTCACGCTGAACGTGCGCACGGACGGCCGCAGCTCGGGCGAGAGCGCGGTCATCTCGTTACGCAGCGCCGGTGACATCTCCATGCCTCACCACCAGAGGTGTTGCTAATTGTTGCAATGTTTGTTCGCAGAGTGTGCTTCACGCTGAACGTGCGCACGGACGGCCGCAGCTCGGGCGAGAGCGCGGTCATCTCGTTACGCAGCGCCGGTGACATCTCCATGCCTCACCACCAGAGGTGTTGCTAATTGTTGCAATGTTTGTTCGCAGAGTGTGCTTCACGCTGAACGTGCGCACGGACGGCCGCAGCTCGGGCGAGAGCGCGGTCATCTCGTTACGCAGCGCCGGTGACATCTCCATGCCTCACCACCAGAGGTGTTGCTAATTGTTGCAATGTTTGTTCGCAGAGTGTGCTTCACGCTGAACGTGCGCACGGACGGCGGCAGCTCGGGCGAGAGCGCGGTCATCTCGTTACGCAGCGCCGGTGACATCTCCCTGCCTCACCACCAGAGGTGTTGCTAATTGTTGCAATGTTTGTTTGCAGAGTGTGCTTCACGCTGAACGTGCGCACGGACGGCCGCAGCTCGGGCGAGAGCGCGGTTATCTCGTTACGCAGCGCCGGTGACATCTCCCTGCCCCACCACCAGAGAGGGTTGCTGCTGCCCCAGTCCGGCCCCTACCCGCCCACGCTCATACCGCTCACGCACTCGCGCAACCACCGGGAGAGCGGCGACTACGCCGCATCAGACGTGCAGAGCATCTGGTCAGCAAAATTATTGGCTCTAAGAATTTTCAAAACTATTTTGTATACTATAATTTTATGCAATTACAATTTTCGAATTGCAATACTGTTTTTGCCTTAGTAAATTTAAAACTACAGTAGACTCCCTCTTAGCCGGCCACCTTTTAACCGGGCTTCGTTGTCACAAAACCAACTTCCTTTTTACTGGCCATTTTATGCATAACATCACTTTAACCGGTCTTGTTTCATTAGAAATGTTTTTTTCTCAATCTCTCAAATGATTTTCACTTCATATTGAGGTCAGCTCTAGAAAAAAATTCAAACGAACTTCCCTGAATGGAAGTGAATACATTTGTGTATACAAATTCCACTATCTATACAAAAACCTCCATTCCACAAGATCACAATACCTATATTTTTTTATGTTTAGTCTTGCCTGTATATGTTTGGATGTGATGTTGATATGATACACCGGAAAAATAAGTTTAGAACGTGGGTAGGTAGCTATAAATTCCATATAGTGTATTGTATTTCTCCCATAATATTCCGGCCAACTCGTTATCCGGCCACTGTTGGTCCCGAGGAGGCCGGTTAAGAGGGAGTCTACTGTACACAAATATCAACTAATATAATATATTTTTATACTTTTTCATTCTGTTTGGAGATTTAAAGTTGTACACATTTAGAGGTTGAAGAAGTTCAACATTTGGCTCATTTTAGAGATTTGTAAAAAAATAATAGTAATTTTTCATGGTAATACCATAGATGAAATATAATACAGAGATTGGCAGCCGCATGCGAATTTCCGTGCTTAGTTTAGTTCGGCCCACCCGAGTTAGTTGGGTGGGCCGATGGTTCGCCGCGCCACCGTCGCGCGCCGCGTGGTAACGCAGTACACATTCCACTGTCTCCTCACAGCGCTTCGGCTTGGGCCCACCTCGCGCCGGCCCACCGCTCCAGCGCCGCGCCGCGCTGGCCCACCCGTCCTCAACAGTCAACGCGATCTCGCGTCTGTCCGGCTGGTACCATAATATTCACATAAAACGATAATGTTGAACTAAACAGTAAATTTTTCTTCCAAATATTTATAAGAATATATTTTATAATATAGTATTAATATATTTGTAAGAACCCCAGGGAAAGTTAAAAAAAGTATCAAACTGGATAGCTTCCATAACATAATTATGTTAAAACAGTTTCGGTATTTTATAATGAATAATGAGTGCCGGTGGATATTAGTTTAAAGCCCTGTTACTGCGTCAAAGTTTCCACCTTTAACAGGGAACTTCTTTTTTTGGATAAGAAGTTCTCTTAGAGATAGGCACTAATCGCTCTAAGAGACGAAAAACCATTAGTATGTCGTTAAAACATTTAAATTTAAGTTAAATTGACATTTAGTTTTCGTTATAAAAATTTCAACAAAAGTAAAAATGTTACGCCTAATACACAAATACAGCAGACGAAAAATACACATAACAGCCAGAACAATAAGTAAAAAATAATTAATGAGTTTAAATAGACAAAAAATGTAATGAAATAATGATCAAGCTTAAATTATTTTAGTCCTACGAATTACATGACAGGTTATGTCAAAAATCCATTACCTTTGAGGCCATTGTTCGTTATGATTGAGTGAGTTTTTACCCAAAGTAATTGAAAATTTGGATTCCTCGCAAAAAGTACTATTAGGGACCTGTGCTAACTCAATTTCGGTAATATTAGCGAATTTCCCTATAGGGAATACGCTATTACAGTAGTAGCCATGGTAAGACCTAAGCCCAGGACCACTTTACTTTTTCATTTTGAGGTCCCCAGAAGCCAAAAACACCATTCGTTCATTTTCATATATATGTATATATATATATATATATCTATATATATATATATATCTATATATCTATGTGTCCGTGGTACTGATAACTTTTGAAGGGGACCTCCGATTTTGATGAAATTTGGTATGAAGGTGTAAGACCAGGTCTATTTTCATGAGTTCGCGAACCAGCATGATCGGGTTATGGGAACGGGGTTTTATGGGGTTTCAAAGGGGTAAAAAATGGGTTTTAGGGATTTTTGGACCTTAATTTTTAAAATTTGACAATTTTAACTGAAACCATTTTAAAGAGCTTAAAAAAACAAACAATTTTGTATTTTGAATTTTTAACTTGGCTTAACAGGTTACGGAGAAAAGCTAAAAATAGGTTTCCAATGTTAATCTTATGGGAAATCAGCAAAACCCTGTATCTCGCTTATTTATTAGAATAACTTGATACAATTTGGTATGTACATTCACTAGGTAGGATTTAACTGATATTTGCTTTTAACACCCATATGGCGGCAAACCTGCATACTCACCCCCATGGGGTTTATGGGGAAAATTTAAAAGTGTCCAATATTGATAAAATTTGATATTTACATTACCTATTACATTTTTTAACAAAACTAACATTTTCTAACAACTTCCAATGGCAGCAAACCTACATACTCATTACTATGGTGTTTATGGGGAAAATAAACAATCTCAAGACCCTTTGGAAATTCGCTGAGTACGCAGGTCTGCTGCGACGGGGGGTATTTTATTTTGTTAATTTTGATTTCCCCCCTCATATATACAACTACATTATATACAATAATTAATTTTGTAAATAAACTGAATAGCTTTCAAGTAAATTTGATGAATTGACATCTACAAACGAATAAGATCGATCATATGCAACTCTTAAAATACAACGGCATACAAGCGCAAACATATAAAAAAACACATCACACAGAAATACACACATACTGTACAGACACCAGTATCAATAAATTCAATAAATAGAATTTTCTTGATAAATTATCATTGATTTATGTATGTAGGGGCCGTTAAATATGCAATAATATATACATACAAAGACACGACAGCAATATATACAAACACCTACCCACCCATCTACACACACAAGAAAAAAAATCATCAGCGAGAGAGTTCATTCTTCATTATGCTTTGTAACAAAAAATGACTCTTGGCAAAGTAGACAAGTTACAAGTTTTGAACAGTTTTAAGTTTTTGTTCAAAAGGTGAGGAACGAGAGAGCGTAGATCTAGGCATTCTGAGGTCTTTCGATTGCCACAAAACAGTTTTCATAGTTTTCAATCTCACCAAAAAATTTACAATGAACCGACGATGATCGAGGCACGGATGTATTTCATCAAACCATTTTGGGTTCTTCTTCTTAATTTCTACTACAGCACGTTCCACAAGAGCACTTTTAACACCTATTTTACACACGATGCTTGGGAAGTGTTTTTGAAAACAGTTTAGTACGATTTCAGTAATGGAAACCATAACTGGCGAAGGGGCGGTCAAATGTGAAATACCTTCCTTGGTTCCGTATGATCTATAAAGGATCAACAGCTGGTTCGGTTCATCTAGGACTACGGGTTTCAAGGTCAAATCAGCTGTACAAGTTTCACAGTGATACTTGTCAATGACAACCTTTGCCAAGTATCCAGCAACGTATCTGAAATAAATAAATTTGTTTTAAAACGATAAATTTATTTGTGGACAAGTTCTTTTTTTATTTTACAAATAGCGTGGGTGTGCTCATAAAACAATAACTATTGAAAACTATAAGCACGCAGTATTGAGGTTTTAATTAGATTAGAAAAATATCTGTAAGTGTTTAAATATTTTGTGCAATAATTGAAAGACATATTCATTATCTGCATTCTAACTCAAATCTAAATTTTTAAAATATTTTCAAAATTATTTTATTTTTATTATCTTAGTTTTTATTTATCTTTTTAGATGAGAAGCAAGGACTTTTTCGACATCTATATACGCTCTCTATTATAGGTAGAAAAAAATATTCCTACTACAATAACCAAAGAGTGCTATGAAGGCCTAAAAAATTAATTATTCACAATAGGCTAAATTGTTTTAAATGACCGCTTTAATTTTTTACATCGTTTTAGTCTTTTATTTTAATTTTACATATTTGGCATGATAAGAATAATAATTAGATAGACCCTAAATACCATTTTAATTAAAACCATCCACTAAAACTTTATAAAATCTTATATTATCCTTGACACTTTAAATTAGGAAAAAATTCAAATTTCTTTTCCTTAAGTAAAAAAGATGGATTTTTGAAATTTTAATGCTACTTTATGTCAGTACAATAAATTTGAATTGTTTTTTAACAAATTACATCATTACGCTATTTTTATACTTACTCAACAGAACACGTTTCCAGATTAAGGGATTTTTCGCTCGGAACAGAGGCTGCTAGAGGCGGGATCACCGTTGCCTCGACATCAGAGTCCTCCGCGTCGTCAGCGTCCACTGGCAGAGGCTCGTCATCGCTGGACAGTACTTCGGTGACGTCATCAGCGTCTTCCTCAGTGTCTGTCGCTTGGTGGACATCTTCTGCTGTGGAGCAAGCTTCGGATGAAATCGACACTAATTCCTCTTCGTCTTGCTCACAGTTTGTTGTTGAAGGCGGCTTCATCAAGGAGACTTGAATCCTGTGCCTGAGATTTTGCCTGAATTTCATCGCAGAGGGATTTCTATCAAAGCCCCCTCTTTGGCGACACATTGAAAATTCATTTTCAATGGCGTCTTGTGTCAGTCTGTTGGTCATGAGGAAGCTGACTCCCTCGGCGCTCAAGCACTCCCACAGCTGCAAGACAGCGGAAACGGTCTGCTCAAATCCGTGGAAACTGGGAGGTTTACAAAGTTCTCTCTTAAGTTGATTTTTCACTTTTTTAAACTTTTCAACTTGCCACTGTGGGATTGACACCAGTGCACTCTTAAGAGTATCTTCAACCATCTTTCCCTGAGGTTGGTTGGATATAGCAGATTTAAGTGGATTGCTGTCACTCAATCCTTTGCTGTTTAGGCAATCAAATATATTATTCAATTCACCCAAGAAGTCTGCCGTTTGGGATGCTTCTGAAGGAAGTTGATTTGTTGAAACAGCGGTCTTCATGGCTGCCTTAACCGAATGGCTAAAAACTTGAGCAGCGAATTTCACTTTCATTTTGTCAAAAGCATTCGGTGCAATATGTCTTGCAGACAGCATACAGAGGGCTCGGGCTTTGCTAGACGAGACATCTATGTCATAGAGTGTCTTGACATGTTGCCACGAAGCTTTACCTTCCTTGAAAATTATATCATGTTTGAGAAGGTTGTTTCTTACACACTTTAATAAGTGAGGTGCGTCATAAATTGAAAAATCTTCTCTCCCTCATGATAAAAAAATGGGGTTTCCTTGCTTACACTTAGGGAACGAATGGCTTTGGCATTGTTATTCCCCTGGTCACACACCAACACTCTCACACGGAGGCCCACATTTCTTACGGCATTCAGCACATCTTTGATGATTTTAGAAAGAATTGTTCCTTCTGTTACACTGCCGCTTAAATAGTAGGCAACAGGCATTTTCCATTTATGGTAAATACCTCGCACCAAGAACATGAGGACATGTGTAGCAATACGAGCTGAACGCCCGTGTGAACCCAAGTCCTCAAACCCTTCAATGACGTCATGTTTCTCATTATACGCCAGGTGTTTCTTGATGGACATTTCGTCAAACATTAACACAACTTGCCGTTCCTTGGAGTTCATAGTGTTAACCTTTAATTTAAGTCTGTCAAGGACATCAACAGACACACCTGGCATCAAATCAATTACGCTAAGCCAACTTGAAATTGTTCGGCGACTTGGCAAACTGAAATCTTTATCCGAAATGAAATTTAAATATAATGCTGGTGACCTGTAATGGAGCTCGATGGAAAGTCTCTTTTCACTTTCAGTCCACTGAGTGCCCTTTTTGTGGAGCATTTGCATTCTAAATAGTGTTTTGAATGCATCACTGTGGATGTATTCCGAGGCAATTAAAAATGCTTTCTCTTTAGGTATTTTCTTCATTTTATCACGCCTTGCCTGCTCTGATTTCCTGTGAAGTAGCTGTTTGTGTTTGAAAAGTCTTTTTTTCAGTTTTATTTTTCGAGGTGTATCAGGGGACAAAATTTTAACTGGAGCTATTCGTTTGGTGGCCGGGGTGGTAGGGGATGGCGTGGGCATAGAGGTTTTTTGCTCACCTTCATCTTCTTAGAGCTTGGCGGTGATGCTAGTGGGGTCGGTGGTGATCGGGGGGATGGTGCTGCAGGCGGCTGTGGCCGGGGGGATGGTGCTGCGGGCGGCTGCGACCGGGGGGATGGTGCTGCGGGCGGCTGCAACTGGGGGGATGGTGCTGCGGGCGGCTGCGACCGGGGGGATGGTGCTGCGGGCGGCTGCGACCGGGGGGATGGTGCTGCGGGCGGCTGCGACCGGGGGGATGGTGCTGCAGGCGGCTGCGACCGGGGGGATGGTGCTGCGGGCGGCTGCGACCGGGGGGATGGTGCTGCGGGCGGCTGTGGCCGGGGGGATGGTGCTGCGGGCGGCTGCGACCGGGGGGATGGTGCTGCGGGCGGCTGCAACTGGGGGGATGGTGCTGCGGGCGGCTGCGACCGGGGGGATGGTGTTGCGGGCGGCTGCGACTGGGGTGTTGATGCTGCCGGCAGTGGCGGCGGGGGCGCGTGTGATGTGCTTGGTTGGGAAGGAAGTGCATGTTGCTGCTCAAACCATGTTAGTTGTGGTTGAGGATTAGGGGACACATCAGGGACAAATAATGTGGGCACAGCCTCAGGTTTAAGCTTGCCTGTTCTTAAAGGGTTATTAAAACAGGACTCTTCAAAATGTCTGTCACATACAACCCTTGAACGGAGAGCAGATTGAGGTAAATCTACAAGCTGTTCATTTGCACAGTTTACTACCCACAAGTCACAAACATCAGGATTATTTACAGGAAACTTAAAAAATCTTACATTCGAGTTTTTTGTCTGCATAGAAGAACACGAAATAAAAGAACACTTTTTAACTCCAGGCATATTTTTTAACACATTTGTTGATTATAACTAGAAAAAACTGCAAACCCGTTTAAAAAAAATACTACCAATATCACAGAAACACTAATCCACTAAAAATAATTAACTGTCAATAGAAAATATGCAAAGAATTATTAAACTATGAAGAATTATTAAACTAATATTTCACAATGGAGATCACAACCGAGAGCTTACGAACAAAATACGCCGAACCACTGCGTTCAAAGCTCGGCAGAAGACTGAATGTTTAAACATTTTCATTCGTCCCTAAAATGTGCGAATGGAGTAGTAGCAGATTTACAACCCGTCATAAAGAGACAGCCCTCTTTGAACTACCCTTCGCCGCCGCGCTCAAGCGATGACTCATAGACCACCCTGACTGCCCTGCCTAGAGACGGTGGCGAGAGCTACGTTTGACAATTCAGCGTATAATATTACTGAACTTGCGGCATTGATTAATGACAGATGTTTAATGTTAAATCACACAAAAAAATTACATAGTTACAATAAAATTTTCGTGTTTTAAGGTAATTAAGATTTACATTACATTGTAACTTTTAGCCCTAAGTCACTCAGGCGATAAAGGTTGATAAAAACATTTACACAACTTAAGTTAATAATATAATTAAAATCATCCAGAAAAGTCGTTTTATTCTAACAAGCGAACATTAGCGTCACCGAAAAACACACAAACAGTCAGGCAAAAAATGAGATAACACTTGTTTTGGTAAATTCCGTTTTTTTGTTAGCCATTGAAATTTAGTGGCGATATTAACAAGAAAACTGTAGAATCTCTTAACATTCTATAGCACATTCAACATTATTGTAGAAAATGATAATTTATGTAAGTATACAAACTAAATTGCTTCATTTCGAGCAACGGATACCGGTAACACTATTAAAGTATTTTAATTAATACCTTAGTCTATCATCAGTTTTAATAATTAAAAATATAAATGTAATGAACATTATTTTTCATTGCAATATCGAAAAACTTGAAAACAACATGAATATTTTTGTTTCTTCAACTTGGTATCAAGAAATCCCATAACGGTTATTTTCCGTGCACCTAAAATGCGCAGTAAGTTAACGTTATGTAATTTTGCCATTCAGTAGCGGGAATAACCTATTTTCTTAGCTCATTATACGTTTAGAATGTGTACGTTCGTGTGTAGAGTAATGAAAAATGCTTTTTAATCATACTGCACGCAGACGAGCCGTTTTCTGGCCTGTATTTAGTCCACAAAGTTGGCCTTTTCTCTAGTCTTTTAAAAGTGCGCCGAAAAAACGTCTGTTAATTTTTATCGTGCGCTAAGCTCAAAAGTTGTTTTTCTTAAGAAAAAAGAATCATATTAATCCAAAACAAATAAGGCCAATGTAAATAAAAACTACTTGCAGCCTACAGTTTTTATTTAAGATTTTGACATTTCTTTAATTCAAATTATATATCAGCTGTTTATAAAGAATAATTGAGTTAGGATGGAAGTCAGCTGCTAAACGTAAACAGATAATGAAATTTTAACTGATTTAATTTTAAATTAGCTATCCAATTTTTTGCAGTAGGTATGATGAAAAACGTTGTACATCACTCGGACGAAAAGTGTTTTCTCTATGTCGCTATTTCCGAGTTTGTAAAATGCGATTGCGCACAGAAAAAGCCACTTTTCGTCTTAGTGATGAAAAGTATACTAAAAAACCTCTTGGGTCCAGATCAACTGTAAGTTTGGTCGGATTTCGATCAGAAGGCGATCTCTAGTATTTATTATAACGTATTAAATTAAGTCATTTAAAATATCTTACGTATAGTAGTTAACTACACGTATACTTCAGTAGGCCTACATTTATTCGTTTACAAGAGACAACTCACATAGCAGGAAATGGTAAAAATGATTTAGAAAGAGATACACGGTAGTCATTTGCAAGACACTCTGTGACCATTAAAACTTGTAATACCCTATGCAACATATTCATAAATTGCTGTATAAATCACTCTAAAGATTACTCGCTGTGTTTGAAGGACCATTAGTTAATAAATATTATAAACGAATATTCAGTGGCAAAATAGTATTGCCATCATTCCAGTTAGATAGACTCTCTTTAAGGTGAATTTATTAATTATATTCTGGCGTTTTTTTTATATTTTATTAATTACTTCCATTAATCCTAAATTTATCACATCATTTAATTGAGCTTCTCTAATGCAACATCAATTTCTTATCTGACATGATCGTGTGGAAGAAATGACCCTCAATTATTTTGCTCATAACAGGAACATTGGATAGGTGTTGTATACGCGCGAAACAATGAGGCACAGTCACAACGGACAATATAATTCGAAATCTCACACAGACGGTGGACGGAAGGGCCGCGCCACGCCGGCGCGGCGCCGCGGCCTACAGTCGCCCCCTACCCTACGGTAATGCAGATTGGTAGCGCTCAAGGTGGCCGTGTGGCAGCAGCACGTTACTGAGGCTAGTTCGCATACTTTCCGCCAGACCGCAGGACTAAAACGGCGCATGCAACCGCCCATATGGTTGCCAATCTCTGTATTATATTTCATCTATGGTAATACCAAAGTATTGTATTTAGAAATTTCTTTATTTTACATCTAATAAAATATATTTGATTAAATTAATAATTGTTTGAATAAAATAATTCGTTTTAACAGATTATTGAAGTTATTTTAACATATTCAATTTCTTTAATGTTTTTATAGTAGGCCTAAATATGCAATGAGGTAGTACCTAATATAAAGTCTTTCTTCATATATTTGGTTTTTTGTGCTGGTATTTATTTATTTTATTTTTTTTTTTTAATTTACTTAAGATTCATAAATTGACTCTAATTGAATCATGCATGTTACCCAATATTAGCCAACTCAAGAAAGTTTAAGAAATTTAATTTGTTTAGATGACTGTTTAATAATACTGTAAATTTTTACTTACAGTATTGCGATGTGTTTATATTTTTGTAATACTATTGATACAAAACTTTGCCATAGTAAATGGTGCTAATTCAAACCACCTCCTCCCACTTCTCTTTAGATAGAATGTATTCTTCTTCATTTATATCTGAAAAGGAGCTACAGTTTTTAAATATCATTTTTTTTACTTTGTGATGCGTGAGTGAATCATAATCTATCACAATATTTTTATGTAACTATTAAAACATTTTGTTATCTTTTTAGCTCAAGACTTTCTTCCTTGTCCATGGAAACAAGCAGATCGGAAACCACCGATCCTTACCAAAGGCTAAGAACATACAATGTGAGTATTTTGAAGTTAATTAAGCTTTTAATTAAAATAGTCTTAAATGTGACAGTATACATTTTTCTGGGAGATTGTTACTAAACTTAAGTTAACATTGTTACTATGTAAATTAATAAAAAACGAGTTTGAAGTTCTATGTGTTATTAAAAATTCATTTGATAAATATTTGCATTATATTGTATTGTAGGTATGGCTGTAAAAAATATACTTATAATGTATTTTTTATAAATAATATATCGATTAAAAAATTAACTACAAAAATTCACTCCAAAAAGTAGTTTTTCAATTTATAAATGGTGAGATTTTTGTATCATATAAACATTTAAAAAAAGACTACAAACAATCTCTTATAAAAACTGTTAAATTTTATTTTATACTCCAATTGTTAGTCAAAGTAAAACTATTACTGTTGTCTCTTGCACAAAGAGACACATAGTTGCTTGGTTGAACAAATCTCATTTTCAAACATTACGTGTTTGCAATATGTTTCATCAAAATGAATTCTGCTCAAAGAGATAACTTTGTCAATAACTTTACTCACATGGGTCTTATTCATCAAAGTCGCCCTTGTTTCAAAAGCATCGTCACATAACTAAGAGTCAGGTCGGGCCATAGTAAATGATGCCTCCGCCAAGTTATGAGAGGGTGAAGTTGGTGAGTAGTAAAGCAGTTTATGACATTGCGGTTATAACAAGACTCTAATAAACTGTCACAGAACAGTCTTGCTGCCATCCACTGAGATTCCTTGTAATAAAGACTTACGAATCTGTGTTACTCACTGACATTTATGTGCGACTTGTTTCTTATCTCTCTTGAATGCACTAAGTTTCTGTAACTCTCTTGGGTTTCAATTGGGTTTATGACTTTATTCAAAGCAATAGATTAATAATTTATTACATTTATTGTTGTAACATCTGTTTGTTTTTTATATTCTACTTTCTTCTTGATTAATGTGTTCAGGGAGGTGAATCTGCTGTATCCCCGGGTCACAGTTCAGACTATGCTGAACAAGATGAGCTCGTCACGGTTCATTCCTCGGTAAGAGTTAAAGTTTAACAAATTAATGAACAATTAATTATTTATTCAATTAACTGGCTGGCTTCCGCTTAGCTTACTGGTTCCCAGAATGTTCAAAGTAAAAACTACACTGGTGTAAACATGAAAACAAATTAGATTTATATAGTTTTTTGGAAAACTGCAAGTATGAACACACTAGTCTTATGAGAGAGCTGGGAATTATTTAGATGGTTTAAGATATTTTAACTATTGAAGAAGATTACAATTCTGTAAAACCATTGTTCTATAAATTATGTTTTTTTTTTTTCAAAAGTTCACAGTAATTAAATTATTCAACTCTTGTGGAAGCCAGCACAGAAGAAGCCAGTATAAAATCTCTAATATAAGCTTAAGTAATCTAAGACCTTCACTTACATAGCTGGACTCAGATCATATAGAGTTTGCAGTATGTGTAGTGATTCCCCTTTAGTCTGTTTGCAAAAAATGTATCTTATATTCTAAATCAAGGACTATGGGTAATTGTATGGGTAATTTTTTGTCCAGGATTTTTTTTTTCTATGTGGGTGTTTTGGCCACCTATTGGAGTTGGTCACATGGCTGGGAAAAATCCGGTTTCGCTAGAGCCCTTCAAAGCTTTCATGTTATCCTTATGTAGATTTTTTGTAGTTACTAAATTGAACAAAAATCATCTGATAATTGACAATCTAAACCAATGTTTTACATCTTCAACTAATTTATACCAAAGTGCAGCACCCTTCGGCCCAGCGAGTGAGCGAAGCGAACCAGCTCGTCTAAAAAAGGAAGAGGGTGAGTGAGCGTAGCTGATGAGCCTTGTCTTAGAAAGGGAAGTGGTTCACTGAGTAATTTTACCGAGCTGAACTGACCTGAAATTAATTAATAATTTTCCCATTACTCCACAGTAATGTATGACCATATTAACACTTAATACCCTAATGCGTTTTGAAACTACAACTTTACATTGATTCCAGTGCGGGAACAGCTCGATGGCCCACAGAGTGCGCGGGCTTAAGGGCGACAACCCGACGGGGAAGGTGATCTCGTCCCGACACCCCCACCACCACCACCATCACCACCACCACCACAACCACAGCCACAACCACCACCCGCACCACAACCGCAAGGAGAGGTCACCCGAGGTGCCGCACCATAGCTCCGCTGAGAGTCTCCCCAGTGGATCCAGTCAGTATACAAAGTGACAAACATCTTGCTATTACTCTCTTCTAATTTCTTTTTTTTTAATTTTTCTAATATCTTTGCTTAATTTTTTAAAATCATTTCTCTAAGTCCGATGGACTAACATTTCTCTTTATTGTTAAATATTTTTACCAAATACATTACATATTATACAAAAATAATCTAATTAAAGTCACCTGTGTTCTGTGTATGAAGAAAACCAATTATTCTGTCTTTTGTTTGTGGGAAAGGTCAAGAGATGAAGAGTTACTAACCGAAATGTATCTCAAAACCTGTGTTTATTGATGAAACTATGTTTATAAGCTGGGGACCTCCTATGTGAGCTTGATTCTTGGCAATACACCTTTTGGAAATTAACATTAGCATCGAGTAAAATTTAACTTTAGTTGACGGGAGGTGGATTGGAAGCTTTGGTGGTACATCCACTTATAAAAGATAAACCAAATCCATCTCACAATCTCCATTTCATTAATATTTTATCCATTTCCACAGGGTTTTCCAGTTGTTTATGTAGCCAGCTGATTTAACAACATGAAGTTAAAAACCTAACCTTAGATAAAAAAATGCTAAACCAAGAAATAGTTTGTTACCATTGATTATAAATAAAATAACAAACAACATTTTTATCAGCACTTTTTTTTATCAGCACCAATAAAAAAGTGTTTACCATTGATTCTACCATATAATCATTACCACTAGTGTGAATAATAATAAAAAAATTGAACATCCAATTTTTAAAACATTAACAATTTCTTTGCTAACCCAATAAATTAAATGGTACAAATTATCACATTGTGTTTTCTACAGAATTGTTGTTAATTAGCTAATATTTTTATCACAGTTTATGTACAAAGGGAGTGTTTCACAGGTACGCAAGCCCTAGTCCCTCCTTCGTCCAATCACAGTTCGGAAGAATCAGCCAGTCCGTCTGAGAAGCTTGCCGTCATTGCCAAAGCCAGGGCCCTTGTTGACTACACACCAAGTCCTTATGACAAGGATGTTCTCAAGTTTAAGGTAATTTACGACAAAAACAAGATGCAATCACATTCATTGCAACTCTAATGCCATCCTGGTGGGTGAGATCTCCCCTAATCTACAATTTTATGACAATTAATTTGCTTATTTCAAGCTAGGATTTGAACTTGAAATTTATAGGACTGCTTAATAGTACTCAAATATTCTCCGACCAAGTAGAATTCTTCGGACGATGTTTATTTTATGGTTCGTAGTGATTACGTTGTCAATTTCCATAGCTCCCTCCCTGCTGGCAAGGCTGGTTTCAAGATGTATTCTAAAAAATACTTGTAGTGGCAAAAGTGTAAGGGAAAGATTTTGAATTCTAGCTGCTGAAACCAGTCCTAATTTTCTGAAACAGGATAGAATTTTCTTCTGAAAATATTTAATTTCATAATCTTTCTTTATACAAATTAAGTACAATAGTAGTTTTTATTACTAGTCTTGAAAGTGACTAGTTGAAAAGGCTATCGAGCCCCGCAATGGCACTTTTGAGATGAGTTTTGAACATTATTTTTCATTACGATATCGAAAAGCTTGTAAACAACATGAATATTTTTGTTTATTTAACTTAGTAAGAAAAAAAACCTAACTCATAACGCTGAGTTTCTGTGCTTATGTCAAGGTACATATGCATGGAAACTCAATGCAACAGCAAATAATGGAATTGTTGTCTCCAAGTAGACTTACTCTTAATCTCAGTACAGTACAATCTGGTTCATCTAATGAGTCAAACGGAGGGTTTAGATGTTCAAAAATTAGGATGAAGGGGGTTGGACGAAGGTCATCTTTTTGACACTGCAGCAAACAATTATGGTTATATTCACTATACCTTTAAATACCTTTATTGAAATGGCGACCTAACTCAGTAGGTAGTTTAAAGCCAAGTGTGAATGAGAGATGAGTGCTATTATTGATAAGCCAATATTACAAAAGATCTTATGATATAGCAATATTATATTGAAACTGGCATAATGCTAAAGTATAATAGTGGAAAAGTTGGATGAAATAAAGCATAAAATCCTTCACTAAAACATATAAAATTCAGTACTCTATACACACTAAACTATAAATGATGTTATAGTACAGTAATGCATGAAAAATGAGACACACGGTAAAGGCCGTTACTGTATAAAAATCAATATTACCGCTAAAAAGAAGACCTATCATCCCAGTTTCACATAGCAATACTCTTTGGACTCAGCAGTCGTTGAAAGTTTTCAGTGTTCATTAGCAAGGATGTTACGAAATTAACTTGTTTATTATTGGTTGATGTGTAAAAAAAACAAAACATCCCGAGCTTGGCCCACTCGGGCCGAGCATCGCCTCGGCCCTCATACTCTATCATCTCAATTCTCTGTTTATTTTTCTTGTGGGAGGAGAAAGAGGGGTAATCTAAACTATAACTTTATAGTTCCTTCCAGAGACAGGAAATGCAATGATATTGACTGTTTATATGTGAGTTAACACTGTAGGATAATCTCTGGGTTGCGGCATGGCTAAACTGCCTTCATAAATATTTTTAATTTATTTTGTTCGTATGTAAGTTTTGTATTAAGGCTGCGGTCTACCCCAACCAAAACAACAACAATGCCGAATGCCGCCTTGCGGCCGTAGCGCTAGGCGAGTTTGATGGCTGCAGAGGTTTACGGGGATCGTGTTTCAGAATTAACCGATTAAGATAGAGATAAGCTGTTAACTTTTTCTAAAATTAGAAAAAAAGGATCTAGTCAGCTATCTTTTTAGAATTTTTAAATAAAATTTCTAATTTCAGTAATAACTGTCTAAAATCATCTGTTTTTTAGTTTTGTAAATGCAAAGGTTTACGGGGATCGTGTTTTAAAAATAACCTCTTAAGATAGAGATTGGCTGTTAACTTTTTTTTAACGTAGAAAAAAGGATCTAGTCGGCTATCTTTTTAGAATTTTGAAATAAAATTTCTTATTTCAGCTATAACTGTCTAAAATCATCTGTTTTTTATTGATTTTTAACTGAAGTTTTTTATTGGTTTTAATGAACTAATTACAAAAGTGTAATAGATGAAAATTAGTACCTTTATTCTTCTTTAATATGACACCTTATTTATAGCTCTAGGCTTCATTTAGCAGAAGATAAAACGATTCTAAAAAAAACCCTTGCATTTGGGTGCACGTCAGGGGTAGACCGGGGTGGTCCCGGGCTCCGGTCTACCCCTGACGCGTCAAATGTTTTTCTATGATTGGAGTTAAATATGTAAAAATACCGGGTGTAAAAAGTATCATGTTGGTAAAATGATTTTATTATTCCTTCAATATTTAAACACAATGGCTCCTAAAGACCTTAGACCGATATCTAAATCCCTTTACCTCATCAGCTATCTCAAATACTAAAGATAAATGCTCAAGTCCAAATAAATGTCTCAAATTATCAAATGCTGAACAACATCCTTGAAAGGATCATACTGTTAATCTGTATAAATATATTTATTTTGATTATTTTCATGTCTAAAACCCATGAGCTCGTTAGCTAGCTCTAAAGTCAATGCTGAAGATTTCCTAGGAATCTGTATGGATCTGTATGGATAATTTTTAATATTTTTGTTATTGAAAGTACCTATTATAGAGTGCAAGAGAACTTGCCTTTTGGTTTGTCTTTTTAATTCATCTATTTACTAAAACACAAGTTTTCCACATCTCAGCTCCAATATATAATTATTTAATATGCTAAGATTAATTTGTACACTAGTAAAAATTACACCACAACTGATTGCCAACTATATTTGTAGTTGTTTTTATTGCAACAGATTCCTTGCTTGCGATAATTAAGCAATATAAACATAACCTGCAAATGAAATCTTAAATTGCCTTCTTTGGTTACTTCTCAAGGGATTTTAATCATCAGAACACTCCAGGTTTCTTGTATGTTCATTATTAGGGGTGGTGTTATTTCAGTTTCAAAACAGTGTCAGGGCTCCTCAATTATCTAACTAAATTACTTGGAGCCATTCCAGTTGGATGGACTGGGACGGTGGCGACGTCCTGTAATCCAGCTACTTGGAGGTCACGAATTGTGGATAGTTATGAGCGATGGCTTGTGGATGCGATATTCCCTGGTGGGGATTAACGTCCGCACTAGTGAATACTAGTTCATCCATAAGTACCATCCTCATAATTAGACCAATTTGTATATAGGAGGTTGAAATTGTGGTTCGGATCCCACGTTAAACTGTAGGTCCCTAGATACCATTGGCTGTTGGGCTATGAATTAACAGTCCTGTCTAAGGAGAATGTCGGCCTTACTCAGTAACAAGACTACAAGATCGCGCCACAATCATCCTACACTCATCCCTCATTCATACTTGGCTTTAAACTACCTATTGAGTTAGGTCGCCATTTCAATAAAGGTATTAAAGGTATTAAAGGCATTTGTTTGAAACCATCGATTGAATGAATAGTTGTGGTTGTTGTTTAAAGTTCAATCATTGAAACAAAGGAATTCAAATATTTATTTTATTAGTTTGTTCTTTGGTTCTTGATGGAAGCAAATTATTATAAATTATAATATTCACATGTTTAATTTCCAGAAAGGAGACATCATAGAGGTGTTATCGATGAACGCTAGCGGGCTCTGGCGAGGAAGGGCCCACGGTCGGGTGGGTAATTTCAAGTTCATCAACGTAGAACTGCTGACGGAATCATCGCTGAGGCCGCGACCTTGCAGACACCGACCCCAGACTCTGGAGCAAATGCTCAGGACCATCCACATGGAGGTGAGTTTACAGTTAGGTTGAATTTTCACTTTCATAGCTTATGCCATTCCAGAACATTCACGTAACCCAGTGATGTACAGGGACATTCTTTATTTTTCTCTACCTTGAGTGAACATAGTTTGCCCTTAATCTTTTTGAAACTTTGAAACTCATTTAAGAAATGTCGCTTTGTTATAGATCTAAAATTATTAAAACTCAACACAGTCGAAGCCTTCACGCAAATGACCCTGTAAGGATAATTAACATTTGACCCTGTAAGAGATCAAATTAACATTTCCAGAAGCGTATTTGTTAAATTTTCTAATTAAACTTTAAAAATTTAAACTGTTCTGACTACCAAGTGAGTGTTCGACTATCGTTATGAACACAAAGGCTCCGTTGGCAAACCTGCTTAGACTAAAAGAGTGTCTGATATACACCATGCTTGGTTTCATGTCACAAACTGTCAGTCCAGCCATGATAGTGATGTGGAATATGTGCTCTAGGCTCTGACTGTAATCTTGCTCTGTAGTCTTATGTTTTAACATTAATGCCGTTTGGGTTTTTCCTCATTATTTATTGCTCCTCCAGATATTAAACTTTTTGGTGGTTCCAACCATGGTCCGGTTCTATCATAGTCGGATATGAGATCTTCTACTGTCCATATAGAATATCAATATGCTATTCAGAACACTATTTCAATTAGTTTTTCTTAGAATTGATTAGAATTAGGTATGTTTGTGTTTGATTATATCCAAACAATATTTGATAACCCCGGTCCCAACCAGCACAATATATAATTAAAGCAGATTATTATATAAAAATTCAAAATTTATATGAAAATTTATAGGTGTTATTTATAAATATTGTTTTCACAGTCACAAAAGCTTATTACACTTTAAAATTTAAATTAATTTAACCTGCCAGGAACTTACTAATTTCCGCAAAACCTTATCTTTACATATTTAAGCAAAAACATTATTAGTCTCCTAATTTCCGCAAAACCTTATCTTTACATATTTAAGCAAAAACATTATTAGTCTCTTCTTACATCGTATAGAATGGTTTTGGTATACAGTACAGTATAGTCCCTGCACACCCGGATTTCTTGATAACTCTGAAAACCTGCCTAAGCTGGAAAGTTCACCGGTTTTCAAGGTCCTAAGCACCACGGTATAGGCCAGAGCACCAAGTAGTGCTGCCCCGTTTATTTTAACAGATCAAGTTTAAGTTTTTAGTTTTTGTGTTATGTAACTTACATTAAATAAATAATGTTTTTTATAGGAATAAAACACTATCACACTTTTGTAACACACTATTATTACTTTTGCCTATGTTTACTCCTTTCCCAATAACATAAAATTTTCACAAAACCGGCCACCATTCAATCCACATCAGTTTAAGTTTACGGAACTCAACTGTATTAGAACTCTGTATCAGTAATTTGAGAATACTAATACAGCCTCATCCCTAAATAACAACAAGCAAATCTTTTACGTTTTTTTTCTTTTTGACATTGAGTATAATTTTCCCTGTTGTTTCAGGATCACATGTCTCTGTTTGTTCTGAACGGTTACGAAGACTTGGATGCTTTCTGTGAAATCAAGGAGTCAGATCTAGACTACCTGAATATTCATGATTTGCAACAACGAGCTAAGATTCTAGCAGCAGTCCAGGTCCTCAATGAATATGAATGTAAGTTCCTAACAACAAATTATGGAAGTTAAGGATTATTAATTACATCATGGAAACTAATTATGTATATGTCTCAGAAATACCAGGTGTCCATAAAGTCTTGTCATGATAGAAACCCGATAGTATAAAAATAATTTGTGGGAAGATAACGATTTATATTCAGTTTTAACAAGTAACTTCTTAAGTTTGTTATAGCTAAGCACAAACTCAATACACTTCTATATGTGAACCTTGGGTTACCTGTAAATCTACTACGCAACTTTTTAATCAGATTTTTTTACACCAAAATTTTCTTAAAATGTCCTGAGTAATGGATGCCACTCCATTTATTATTCTCTCTTTTATAGTTTTTTTTAATTTGGAACTGTTGAGAAATAAAAGAAAATCTTTGGAAAAACCCCTACATAAATAAATTTAGAGACGTCAAGTGTCCTGAACAAGGTGACAATTCAGTCAGGCCATCAAGATTTTTTTGCAATGCATTAATATTCTAGATACTGTAAGTATTATAAGTAAACAGAATTGTTTTCATTCAGCTGAGATTAGATATTAACAAATTGATGAGGAAAAAACTAGACTTAGGTGGTGTCCATGCAGCAAAGCTAGAAATCAGGCCCAGACTTTGTGGACATTATGTATAATGAAAAAAATACTAAAAACTTTTTTGGATTAAAAATATGGGACACCTTATACAGTTTTAATACTGTTCCAGTTGTTTACAAATGGTACAAACTTGATTTAGGGGTATTAAATCGTGGTCTCACAATAAGTTTCTAACTAAAATTGCTTGAATGTTACTCAAATTATCTTTTTGTATAAAAAAGGTAAACAAAAAAAAATATCAGAACTCAAATTTTATTTGGAGGGTATTTTAACGCTAAAATTATTGATTGTACAAAATATTATGCAAATAAAGTAAATTATCACTAAAAATCCATAAAAAATTAAAAAATATTTAATTTAATTTGACTTTATTTCAGCGCCAGACGAGTGTACCAGTAGTGCAGACGAGGGACAGAACTCCCAGATGGGAACGGAAGGTGAAATCCCTGCGAATAATCTGGGAGGGAGCGACACCACAGCGACCATCAACTGTAAAGAAGCGGCTCAGATAATGCAGCAGAGCTACCTGCCGAACATTCCGCTGCGGCCCGGCCACACTCTGGAGATGGACGTGTTCAGCGAGAAAACCGCGGGCGACACGGTGGTGGAGAAGGTGGGGGTGGTGAAGTACATCGGGGCCGACCTCGGCTGCGAGAGCGGCAACCCGCAGAACCGCAACTGCTCCACACTCAGCGAGAAGTCGAGCGACTCGGGGGTAAGTTCCAGCTCTCTGTCCTCCTCACAGACGCACCACAACGCGACGAGAAACAAACAACGACGGAGCGGCAGCAAAGCAACGCTCATAGAGAGCCCCACGCGCAGCTACGTGGGACACTACATATCCGATCGGAAGGATTGATCCAATTTATTGACTTGTCTATGCAGGAAAATTTCAAAAGATTTGTTGGAAAGTATAAGGTTTAAAAGTTTAAAAAAGCATTTATTCTGATGCGACTTTCTGGGATAGTTTTTTTATTTAATGTAAGCGATTGATTGTTAAAAGGCTAATATTTTTAAGTAAAGTGGATTCATAATATTTTTGGCTTCATGTATTTGCCATCTCTTTCTTTCAAACTTGAACCGTACACCCTTCACCCCTTACTGTGAAAATTATTCACTTTTTTTAACTTTTTAAATTAAATTACATTTATTTTGTTTGTGATATTTTCGTGTTAAACAATTTTGCGACCAAAAAAAAAAAAAAAAAAAAAAAACATTTTACACTTAATACAGAATAAATATCTTTACTGTATTTACTGCAGTTTATATTTTGTGTTTTGCCTTCATTTTTTAATTTTCGGTCATCTGTTTTGTCCACAGATGATTTTTGAAGTAAACGAGAAAGCGTCCATTCCAGTTGGAAAAACATAACACCAGTTGGTGAAGAGGTTTAACAGAGATCTTTCTTCACCCCACTGACTGCGGTGTCAAATACAACAAGCCAATTAACCATTAAACCTATATTATTATATAATTTTTTCTGTTTAAAGCAATAAAGTCTTATACTATGTTTGTTGTTAAGTAAATTAAAAATCAAACTGTCTTAAGCTTCTTAAACTTCCATCCTCAACTTAAAACACTCTTGGTCATTAATAAAATAAACATGTTTGGTGATTATCCAATTTCAATTATTTTTTAGTCGCATTCATATCTTCTGTCTGAACTAAAGAATTGAATGTATAGAATAATCAATATAGTTTCCTTAGGAATATACACTGAAAAGAAGCAATACTGTATATTATTGTATCTTCCAAATTTAGTACTTTCAAACTTTTGGTACCTCAAACCTTGGGGATTTGGATTTCAAGAATCGGTTGTTTTGAACATCATTCATTCAAACAAGCCCCAAATTATATAAATTAAATTATTCATGATTTTATCTTGATTCTCATAAATAGTCTATTGAAACTAAATAATCCCAATAAAAAAAACTTGTGAACTTTCAAAATTTAATAAACTGTAACTACTGAATTTAAACTAAGCTATTAAATAAAATTATTGTAAAAGGTCATTATTTAACTGCCGGTAACATCAATTTGCAATGTAATGTAAGATAAAAAATTACACAAATTATAACCATCAGTGTTTCTATCTTATTAATGGCCGGATTTTATTGAAAAGTTCATAAATAAAATAACGACATTTCTGACTTTGGAAAGCTTCAATAACTGAATTTATTCTTCCTCCCCATTTTCAATTTTTAAATTCTTGAGTTCTGAGAATCGATCCATTGAAAATATTTGTCTTTAACACCTATTTGAGTTTGTCCCTTACTTGTATAGTTTGTATTTACTAGTTAGAAAAATTATTGTAAATTTTAGAGATTTATGGTAGATTTATTTTAGAAAATGTATACCAAAGTGATCCAAGAATATGTTAATTATTTATTATAGTAAAATATTAGTATTTATTGCGGTAGTTAAGATGTATTTAATTCCCTTTGTCGAAATATATCAATGTTTTTCACAGTGCTGTGAAACAAAGTAAAAATAAATTACTTTGTTATTAGTGAAAACATTTTTAAACCAAAAAATGTTTAAATATAAAGACATATACATCATTTAACGTTTCCAATATATTACTCATTTATTTAATAGCAACAAAATTGAAGGACTGCTGTGTACAGATGTGTTGAGGTTTTGGAACGATTACAATTATTTTTAAAGCAATGTGATATATAAATAATTTTATGATAAGTTATTTTTATTTTTAAAACAGACTTTTAGTTTTGCAAATAGTGTTTACATTAATGATTTTAATTGTCTGTAACCTTACAAGTACTTCTCATAACTGCCATCTGCTATCTGTAAGACAGCAACTGAAATAGAATCATAGTTCCTAGTATAATCCAATTTCTGCTATGGATGCCCCTGTACAATAGGCTATGTTTTTCTTAAAGGATTTTGTAATATTTTCTTACATGAGCTTTTTTTCTCATAGATATTTTACTAGCTGTGTGAAAGTGTATTTGATAATTTTTTATTTGATATTAAACAAAATATTTTTTAGGTAAAACTTTTGGAGTGTATTTACATACAATTTTTTAATTGGAGAATGTAATGGGCCTAAAATGAAATATGTAAGTTAATGTGTGGCGAGATCAAAAACTTTCAACACTAGAGATATTGTAACAATAAAAAACTAAAACATTGAATTACAACAACCTAAAGATGTAAAGAATTATATTGTTTGCTTTATAAAATTGGATATGGGCTTCAAGGAAAATTTTCTGTATTCCAATAATATATGTTGAAGAACGTATTGTGTATTGTGAAATATACACAAAAAATTAAAATTACTATTAGAGGAAGTGAGTAATTGTATTTTTTTAGGACAATCATCAAAATATATTTAATGTTTAGTAGTTGCAATAAATGTAAATTGTAGTTATATTATGTAAAAAGGTAAAATTTAATTATAATTTTTGTTAATCTGTGAAATAAATGTACATGTGTAATGCAAATGTCGGAGATAAAGAGGTCGATTATATTTTGTAGAAAAGTCTATCGGAGAATCAATGTGAGAGTGATAAATTGTTGAAGCAATCGTCTTGTGGTTACCAAATTTTCATTAGGTGAAATGCCGCCATTTAGTGTATACACCTTGTTACATTTTGGCTTGTGAAAAGGGTTATCATGTTACTCTGTTTAAAACCGTACTTGATGTATTTTAAAATTTCATTTCAATTGTATATTTCCTTTTAGTAATACATATTTCTTTGTTAAATTTGGTAGTCCTTTATAGTAAATTGTAAAAACAATTTTGTATAATCCCTGTATATAAGGAAGATTTATATCTGAAATAAACATGTTATATCTTTATATAACAACTTGTTTTTTACTACACCCTTTATGACAGTCTATTAGTTTTAGTCAAGTGCCTTATAAAAGATTTGTATAGACTAAACCATATCAAGTACAAATTTTAATGGTTTGAGAGAATACATATTTAAAGTATTTTTTATTTAGGTTCCAACTGATTTACATCAATAAATAGAGAATAATATCAAGGTTTCCCGACATAAAATTTTTTTCAAAGATTATTAGTAGTTTTGTGGCCAGTTTTTTCTCCGGTAATTTTTTTGTTATTATTGGTGCAGTTAGTGTCTTCCAGATTCCTAACCAATCAATACACATGCAAGCAAGGTCTATAACTTTAAACATTTTCACGACAGCATGGTTTTTCGTTTACCTCACTGGCATCCTGAAATCAGCCTTGTAACTAACGAGCAGTTATTAACACATGATAGTTGTTTGAACGAAAAGGGGGACAAAAGCTCTTTCTTGGCTAGAACTATCGATCATAGAACGCATTATACTGTTATTGAGTGTTATTCATGTTTCAATTTCCAGCTGAAATCTTTTCTTAACACGTTCACTGCTGAAATACACACAATTTATGTTGCTATATGCTGAATTTTCTTTGTTGTATTTTCACTTACTATTAAATATAAAAAGTCGGATATAGGTGAACTGAGGTCCTCCGACATTAAAACAGAAAGTTTCCGCCATTTTGAAAATGTGTATAAATACAACGCTCGTTCCTGGCGCCGGTATTCCTCCGAAAGGCACACAATATTCCCTCCATTTTTGCACCACTCTCTAATAATTACTCAGAAATATGTCTCAAAAGTATTTTATCGTAAAAATAATGAAAATTACAATATGTTTTTTAATTATACTATTTACAACCACACCAACCTACCCGAATGTATGTTGTACATTTATGCAATTTTTCAATCAAAATTACATATACATATGTGTAAAGATTTGTTACTTGATGATGAGATTATATTAAATAAGGGTAAGAACAAAATGGAACATATAAATAAAAATATATAAATTAATATACAAACAAAATTTTAAACAATGGCGGAAGCCGGAAACTACTAGTGCAAAAAAGTCATAAAATACCTTCCCTAAGAGTGACAACAGCAGCAAGCACATCGCCCAACTGCTGGACCCAAAATGGTTCCATTTGTCAACAATAACACAGCGTTGTACTTTTACAACGCTAGCTCCGGGTGCGGGGTAGTCATGTTGTATAAATACAACGCTAGCAGCAACAATGTTAAAAAATAAATCATTTTGTAAAGCATTGAACTTTGGGAGCAATTGCACCTACCAGAATCGCAATATGGTTAATATGGGAGCGATCGCTTCCAGACAACTAATTAAAAAGGTTTGTGGATAGGATTTGCTTTTTGAAGGTAGGGTTAGTAAAATTTCAATAAGTGACATGATGATTACAGACATCCTGAAGATGTGACTCCATGGAAAGAAACTCTGAAACTGTATTGTTTACGGTTTTGTAAGAATATAAATTTTTCAATATTTATTTATTTGATGACATAGCCATTTTCCATCATATAAGTCAAACAATGAACTCTAAGGTCTTAAATCAAATCAAATCATAATCGCTTTGTTCATAAATATTTCTTTAAAAAAAATTCAAATGGCATCAAATTTTGCGTCAAACTAATATTTTTATTAATATTATTTATTTTTCTTCTTTCACAGCTGTGAAAGAGGTTTATCTCAATTGCAGGAACTCCTTTAAAGAGGAAAAATAATTGTCAAAATCAATAAAAAAAGAATTTGAATAAATATCATGTTATTTAAATTTTTAGACCTGTACAGGAGTACTGTACTTTAATATTAAAAGTTAACTGACACTCGGCCATTATAGTTATTATTTTGTTTTAGTTAGTACCAAAAAAAGGTTACTTGTCTGAATTTCATAAATAGCACAATGACATCCAACATATGCAGATTTCATGAGGACTTAGATGATGTTGAATAGAGATGTCAATTTATCCCTTTTAAGGATTCTTAATGATTCTAAAGGGCTTTTGCCAAATGTTTTATTTGAAGAACTACAATATTACCCCAAAGAGTGGCTACATATCTCAAGTGGGGGTTAAAAAGTAAGTAGGGAACAATAAATTTTCAACATTTCTCCACTCACAGTTTGTTAGTCTACTCAAAAGGAAAATGAAACTAGCAAACATTGTTTTTTTTATTATTATTTTTTTTTAACATTGTGAAAAAATTTAAAACTTGACATTCCCACCTCAATTTACAATCTAAATATCCCATTTGCTACAACATCCTAGTACATCTGTTACAACATCTGATACATTATATGAGGGAGTTATCCTCCCCCCCCCCCCATTATAACAGGTAACTTACCTGTTGCAACTTTATTTCGCTATTCCTTTGTTCACTCACTGCCTTATTCAATAGAATGGAAAGAGGATTTTAAAATTAGTAGCCAAATTAGATACAGAATGATTCTTATTCCTCAGATAAACATAACCTTTTACAATTAATTATTTTATAAAAGAAAATTAATACATTTTCTAGACGACATTATAGGATTATAATATTTTTTATTATCAGAAAATTGGATGAATAGAGTTTTATATAGAATAAAAACTTAAAGAAAAAAGATTCACTGCTCATCTTATGACAACATTATATCAAGGAGTTAGTTTCCCCCATCATAACAGTTACCTGTCTACCCGGTAAAACTTTATTTAACAATAACATATCACACATACTTGTCTTTATTATTTCACTCAGTCTTTTTCTTTACAAGAACTTGGATGATATTGATAAACATATATGTCATGTTTGTAATTGCCCCTGATAACTATAGAAAAGCAATATTTATCACAGTGTTTCTATTCATCCCAAATAGCAAGAAAAAAACGGAAAAAGATATATTTGAATTTTTCTAATTAAATTGCTTTGGAAAAAAGTTTAACAAGTGGTTTAAGTAAAGGAGTCCAAGACTATAAAAATAAAGTAGCTTGGTCAATATAAACATGACAAATAAAGTAGGTGGAGAAGTTAAAAGAGTTTCTACTCAATAGAAAGTAGGCCTACTGTATGGTACCGTAACTATTCTTACTGCTTTAAGAACCAATAACATTACTAACAATTTGTAAGGTCTCATTAAGTTAAAAGAAAATACAAAATCATAAATCATCCAAATACCTCAAATTGAGCTATGAAATGTAAGAGAAGCTTTTATATTGATGCATTATTCAGCATAACCAACTTTTGCATCCAATTTTATGTTAATTCAGCAATATTTGTCAGCACTTACTCACAGAAAATTTCTATTCAATATCAGTTTTATTCTTCCATTAATGGAAGGAGGCCGCATGAATACAATTTACTTTAAAAATCAGTTTGTGAAATACTTTGTAAATTTACTTTTGAAATAAGTCATTCAACCTACGGTTAAAATAATTTCAATATTAATTTATGTGCCATACAGTAATCGCATCATCAGTCACTAAATTGGTGTATAAATGTAATTAGGAAAATATGGATTGTAGCTAAAGTAGTTTTATGTATTTATTTATTTTTTATAAAGTCAAATATTTTCCCCCAACATATTAACTTTAATTAAAATAAGGAGAAATATAATTAGATGTTTTCTAGGAAAATAGTATGAATAGATACAGTAATGTTGATTAAGCATCCTGATAATAATCAAATTACTGTATTTGAATCTTTGAAAGTTAAGGAAATCAATATGGAATATACAGGGTGTCCAGCTTTAAACTTTGCAAACTTTACCAGGTTATTCAACATACAAATAAATAATTAAATAAACGTCCTACAATTTTTCGCTAAGCCACTAGCCGCCATTTTGTTTTTACACTTAATAATTTGTATTTCCTTAACCGGTGGTTGTATTGAGTTCATATTTAGCCTGTATCTTTATCAAACCAATGCTCATTTTCCGGACAAAAATAATTTTTCCCCATGTGTATTTTCAAAATGGAGGCCATTTAAAATTTTTAACTCAAATATCTCAGTAGTTATGCAGTGGAGTATGGCCCCCACATGGGCTCTTACGGGGAATAGATTACAGGTAACCTAACCTAAGGCTATGTATTTAACCTCACATTATATGGTAATTACTGACTATTTTATGAATAGAAGGTGCCAATGGAATGTCCAGGAATTGTACCCGGGACCGTGAATTATGAATTTGATGATTTATTACCTGAGATAATATAGTATTGCGGGGGGATTTGATATAATTGTATTTTACGATGGGAGCGGTATGACTACATTTCCTGTTGACACATTTGGAGCTTCTTTTCCGGTTGTCTATTTAAATCCCGTCCCCCTGACTCAGTCCCACTGGCGCCTAATCGGAATGCAGCTATGGTCACCTTATGAACTATGCTTTAATGGCATTGTTAGGAAGTGATGTAATTGTGTTTTACGGTGATAGCGACTGTATTTCCTGTTGAGGTGACGCAGGGACACATCTGGTGCACATCTGCCGACTCCACCGTCTATTCCCCCTTAACTAGTCCCGCCCCCGCCCAATTGGAATGTAGCGATGGTTTCCTTGCGAACCAACCACGGTGACGACTTGAGGATTGTAAAATAATTAATGTGCTTATTGGTAGATGAGTGTGTCACCTCTTCCCCACAACTGAAGTGTTTTATTTTTATTTTAAATGAATGGTCTCTTTAGATGTGCTCCCTTGCCTATGGGTTTTAATTAGTTTTATCGTTAAAAGTGATGGAGTATAGTGTATTACGTAATATCCGGTGATATATTTGTTTGACTTATAACCCCACACTCCACCCCACGGCACATGTTTGGACTAGCAGAGGATAGTTTCCGTTCCCCTATGAGGTGATGTCTAAATATATTATTGTGTCATTTCCTCTAGGTATATAAAACCCCTACGCTTGTCGGAGTCCTTGCAATGTGTGTTGAGTCTATGCTGTGATCGGATGTCTAGTGTGTGCTCCATCTTCTGAATAATCGTTTGTGCGGTATATAAGTTTTTATGTTATACATACTTAATCTGATTATTCTATAATTATCTGTGAGTGTGTGTGAGTGTGTTTGTCTGAATGTGTTTTTAGATATTTGTTTTATTTTGAATGAAAACTATCCTAATAATTTAACAGTGGATGAGTAACTTGGTTGTAAATATTTGTTTGCGGTAAAAATAAATTATATTCTTCTATTACTATAAACTTTTTGATTTACCATTTTAATATAAAATTTGCTTTTTTAGCACTAATCTTTAGTATGCGCTAGCCGTTGCACTGGTAGACGAGTCCGTGCTTGCGAAACACAACTACACCATCTCTTGTATTTATTGTAACTTTGGTCAGTTAGTAGTCGGTGAATTAGATATTTTTAGATAAAACCAGAGTTATTAGCTCAATTGTTTTAGTTATTTTTAGCTGCTGTACTGTTAGCTTTTTTTATGTAACATAACGTCACTTTTTGTTAGCAGTATTATTAGCACTTTAGCGATATTTTTGTGAGTGTGAGTAATATTTTCCTACAAAAACTTGGGTTTTCAGCTCTATTGTTTTAGTTTGTTTTGAGTATTTTTAGCTTTTTGCGTATTTTATAATATTTTCAGCGTGATTTAAAATTTAGGTATCTCTATTATTTACAATTTAGCGATATATTTGTGAATGAATGGGTGACATTTCCCTATATAACTATCATTATCACCTCTTTATTGTTTTAGTTTTGTTTTTTGATAATTTTTAGGTTGCTTCTGGGTAATAATACCTTATTTCTGTTGTATTACCTGAAGTACAGTGATATATTTGCAAGTGAATGGTACATTTTCCTATAAACTAGGGGTTATTGGTTCTAAGGTTTTTGTTTGTTTTTAATTGTGGTACATTTAGCTTGCCTCTATGTAACATAACCTTAGTTTTTGTTGTATTACTTGCACTCTAGTGATATATTAGTGAGTTAAGGTGACATTTTCTTAATATACTAGAGGTATCAGCCTCATTGTTTCGTTTTTCTTAGCAGTTTTATTGGGAAGTTGTGTTGTACTTGCATTGAATAATCTTTTATTTTGTTTGCTGTACTACTTTTACTCTAGCAATATATTAGTGGGTAAAATCAGAGTGAGCCCCTAGTGAGCCCCAGTGAGCGTCTATAAAATCAGAGCCATTAACTCTATTTTTTAGTTTGGTTTCAGACTTTGTACTGTTCAGACCTAACTTTACTTGTGTAACATAACCTCACTTTTAAAACAATTTTAATCAAGTAATACGGTATATTAGTTAGTGAAACCAGAGTGAGCCCCTGGTGAGCCCTTATTGAGACTCTATAAAATTAGAGTTATTAATTTTATTGCTTCAGTTTGGTTTTAGACACGGTACTGTTTAGACGTATTTTTACTTGTGTAATATAACCTTACTTTTTCTGTATTAATTGCACTTTGCTCCAGTAATATAATATTGGCATATCTGTTATATAATAATAAAAAACTTTTGGCGTGGTATTGTGTTGTGTTATAAGGACAATGGAGTCTGTTTCTCAAAATGGTTCTGCGAACTCTAAAGAACCGATACATGTAATTAGTGAAGATCAAACTTACCTTAAAAAATTTAGATTGTATGGAATTAAAACAGTTTTTAAGTTTACTAATCCTCCATCCGGAATTTCTGAATTTGATTGGCTTAGACAGGGGTTTGCTAAAATTGTTGAAAAGGCAAAATCCCAGTGTCATCCTTCTGATTATCTTGGTTTTACCCTAGATAGTATAAATTTAAAAACAAAAGAGTCGGGGTATGTAGTTCCGCGTCCAGCTGTTGAAGTTGATAGCGATATATTGTGGAGTATTTTCGGAGGTATTGTTCAATCAAACTCTGAAACTATTAAATCAACTGACACATTTAGAGTTGATGTAACAAGAGTAAATGTTCCAGTAGGTAGGGGTCGAAAGCGGCCTGGATTTTATAATACTTTTGAAGAAGAGTGTAAGATGAGGCGGGGAATCATTGTTATAAATAATAAAGATAACTTGTGTCTTCCTCGAGCTTTGGTGGTGGGTAAAGCATATGCAAAAAATGATCCCCAATTGAAAGCTATTCGACTGGATAAAGGACTTAGGCAAACATTTAGAGCTAAGAAATTAATTGCAAAGGCGAGGGTAGAGATCCCTGAGGATGGTGCAGGCATTCCTCAGCTGGAAAAGTTTCAAGCTCACCTTAAGAAATATAGAATAACTGTTTATAATTATAACTCTAAAGGCCGTGATGTTTATTTTTCAGGTGGAAATGAAGATTCAAAATTTGAAATTAACTTACTTTTTCATAATGGTCATTATAATGTAATTACTAGCCTTACCGCTGCATTTGTTTGTGATTATTACTGTGAGGCATGTCATGTCCCTTACAATTTAAAGGGTGACCATCGCTGCTCTAACAAATGCACTTCATGTCATTCTATTTCTCCACCATGTAAAATTGAACATGGCGGAGTCACTTGTAGATTTTGTAAACGTCATTTTAAAAATGAACAGTGTTTGATAGCCCACCGTGGACAGGTTTGTAAAACTATAAAATTTTGCCATGATTGTCAAAAAATGGTATTTCCAGCGAAACGTAAGTCAACACATGTATGTGGTGAGGTGTTTTGTAACACTTGCAAAGACTATAAATCGGCTAATCATCAGTGTTTTATGCGTGTGGACAGACAAACCCCTAAAAATCGTGATTTTTTTGTTTATATTTTTTGACTTTGAGACTTGCCAAGATGATTCACTCCCCTCTGATCCTGAAGCTAAAGTTCATAAAGTAAACTTGTGTGTGTCCCAGCAGTACTGCTTTAAGTGTATCAACGGGAGTAAATGTGAAACTTGTTCTGAGCGACAAAATATATTTAAAGAAGACCCTGTCAAACAGTTTATGGACTATGTAATGCAAGTTAGGAAAAGTTTTAAGACAGTATGTGTGATTGCCCATAATGGACAGGGTTTTGACTTTCAGTTTATTTTAAAGTACTTGATGGAGGAAACAAAATTTATACCAAATGTTACTTCTAAGGGAAACTAAAGCAATCTTAATTGAAGTAGATAATGTAAGATTTATTGATTCACTCAGCTACTTCCCCATGTCCCTTTCTGCACTCCCTAAGGCATTTGATTTGCCTCCAGAGAAAAAGAAGGGCTATTTTCCACATCTATTTAATACATTGGCTAATCACAATTATGTAGGTCCTATGCCTGCCAAGGAGTTTTACTGTCCAGACTCGATGTTTGAAGAGTCCCACTCAGCTTTTGAAAAGTGGTATGATAATCGAGTTGCAGAAGATTATAAATTTGACTTTCAAAAAGAGATTTTAGAGTATTGTATATCAGATGTTGAGATTTTGGCTCAAGCTTGTATTAAATTTAGAGCTTTGCTTCTTGAGCAGTGTAACGTAGATCCGTTCCTTGAGGCAATAACTATAGCTAGTGCGTGCAACTTGGCGTTCCGGCGTAATTTTCTGAAACCAAATACTATTGGCTTGATCCCGAAAGGTGGGTACCGATGTTCTGATACTCAATCAGCTGCTGCATTGCAGTGGTTGACTTGGGAAGAAGAGAAACGTGGAATTAAGATACAGCATGCAGGTCGAGGTAAAGAAGTAAAAATTAATGGTATGAAAGTTGATGGGTTTGATGGAGAGAATGTTTATGAATTCCACGGATGCTATTGGCACGGCTGCCCTAAATGTTATCCTTACAGAAGAGAAGAACCTTTGAAGGAGGATCCTACTGAGACGCTTCACATACGCTATGAGAGAACAAAATCTAAAATTGAAAAACTTGCCGACTATGAAATCGTAGAAATGTGGGAATGCGAGTTTAGTAAGTTTAAGAAGGAAAATAAACTTGATTATCTCAATAAATTACCTATTTTGAACACCCTACCACTTAATCCCAGGGATTCATTCTTTGGGGGCAGAACAGGCAATGCTAAAACCTATCATAAATGTGAGGAGGGGGAAACAATTCAGTATGTAGATGTTTGTTCACTCTATCCGTATGTAAATAAGTACTGCAAATATCCTATTGGCCACCCAAAAATTTACATAGGCAATGAAGAGTGCCGAGCAAGAGGTCTTGACGTTGACGGATTGTTGAAATGTAAAATTTTGCCTCCTTGGGATCTCTACCATCCTGTACTCCCTGCTAAAATGAATAATAAGCTGATGTTTGTGTTATGTCGCACTTGTGGAGAAACGTTTAACCAGGGTGAGTGTCTTCATGAAAGTGAGGAACGCGCCCTAGTAGGGACGTGGACAATGGATGAGATACGGAAGGCTGTAGAGAAAGGATATACGATTCTAGACATGTATGAGTTATGGGAATATCAAGTAGCGACTTATGAAAACGGGGGATTGTTTACTGATTTCATCAATAAATTTTTAAAAATGAAACAAGAAGCGTCGGGTTTTCCTTCTTGATGCAAGACTGAGGAGGACAAAGACAAATATATTGAGGACTATTTTAAACACGAGGGTGTCCAGCTTGAGAAAGATAAGATAACTAAGAATGCGGGACTCCGATCAGTAGCAAAATTGATGTTGAATTCTTTTTGGGGAAAATTTGGTCAAAGAGAAAACATGACAAAAACTTCAATTTTAAGAGATTCTAAGGAATTTTTTAGGTTGTTGACCCAGCCTGGAGGACTAGTAAATTTAATACAAATCATAAACGAAGACGTCCTCCTTGTCAATTGGCAAACTGTTGATGAGGCTAGTGAGCCATTGAAAACCGTGAATGTTGTGATTGCGGCCTATACTACTGCCCATGCTAGGTTAAAGTTATATGAACATTTGGAAGCCCTAGGAGGCCAGGTATTATACTACGACACGGACAGCTGCGTTTATTACTACCGCGATGGCTTATACAGAGTTAATACAGGCGATTACCTGGGAGAAATGACAGACGAACTTGCCAAAGAATATGGTCCAGGATCTTATATAGTTGAGTTTGTATCTGGAGGCCCCAAAACCTATGCCTACATTGTGTTTTCAACAAATAAAAACAAGCTAGTCTCTGTTTGCAAAATTAAAGGCTTGACTCTAAATATTAAAACCTCAAATATAGTAAACTTTGAAACTTTGAAAGAAATGGTCCTTGGAGAAGCTGCGGAAGTATTGGAAATCAAAGAAAGTCGAATTAGGCGTACAAAAACCAGAGACATCATTACAGTCGACGAAGTTAAAAAGTTTCAAATTACTGGAGCAAAGCGTAAATTGAATGGTGATTACGATACCGTTCCATATGGTTATCGAAATAAAATTCAGAGAACAGTGTAGACAGAATCAGCACACATGCACCTGTGCTCCATCGATGTATTATATACTGTCCTCTCTATCTTATTGGATCATTCTGCTTTTAACTCTCTTACATGTTGGATGTTTTTAGACTTTTTCCGCTTTTGTAAATTTGTTAATACTAATTATTTGACATGGCCGTGTTTTTGAAGTTCTTGTCAAAGAGGAAGGTAAATGAAAACGTAAAATTTTGCATTGCATCCTATGAGTATGAGTTTTATCTTACAGATGCTATAGAGACGTGTGAATGGCCTTTAGTGTTTTCGGAGTATATTTTAGATCAAATTAAAGAGAACTCTCCTTCAAACACCCATATAGGGATAACCATAATGAATGGAGATTTTTCAGGTCATATACCACTAATGCCATTATTTAATTAACACCAACCGTTTTTGATGACCACTTTCAAAAAATATTTCATTATGTTCAGAAACTATCAGGTATTCTTAAATTAGATGTATTACTTGTTTCCATTCCACGTTGCTACATTCGATAGAGATTTTCTAGCTTGTGGTATTTTGCAGAAGAATTATTAGCCTAAAGTAGTGTGAGATGTATCTTTTTCGATATAATATTGGCATTGAGTACATATATGTTTAATAATAGATTTGTGTAAGCAGCGTTTATTTTAACATTTGAATTAAACTTTATAAATACATTTGTACAATCTGGCCTACACATTTGGTACACCTTGAGAATTCTCACCATGTTTGTTACCATAGTTATTTATGAATTAACGTGGCTTAGTGCTTCCTTCGCTGCCTGCCCCTCACATTTTATATATTAAAAGCAACTAATTAGGATGGTGGATATTATCTTCTATCAATAGGATTATGTTTGTGTGAATGTGAGTGTATGAGTGGGAAGTTAGTAAGGCAAAGTCTTGAAAGCTTCCGGTCTGTGGTGAGACCACCAGCTGAGGCATGGGTATATCCCCTGATAAGTCCTGGCTGATGAGTGGGTTGGAGTAAAATCCTTAAAAAATGTGTTTCCCATGGTCGCCATGGATTAAGGGCCTAATAAATTGAGACGCCCCGACCCGAGGAGGGTTGGGGCTACTCCTTGGAACAGCCTGGTATGAATGTATGGGCCTAGTAAATTGAGGCGCCCCGACCCGAGGAGGGTTGGGGCTACTCCTTGGAACAGCCTGGTATGAATGTAAGGGCCTAGTAAATTGAGGTGCCCCGACTTGAGGAGGGTTTGGGCTACTTTTTGGAACGGTCCGGTGTGAATGTGAGGACCTAGTAAATTGAGGCGCCCTGATCCGAGGAGGGTTTGGACTACTCTTTTGAACAGTCCTAAGGTCCCTGGCATGGCTAATAAAAAAGCCCACAAACCTGTGCCTCTGTATTTTTTATCAATTTCAATCACATGAAAAGTTGAAGAATTTTGTTTCCTTCAACCACCACAAAACTTAGTTTGAAGAAGGACTTTGTAGATTGAAAAGTTAGGGTCTGAGGAAGGTCCTGACAACTCATTTGAACAGTCTGGCTTGAATGATTTATTTTATATATAAATATCATAGAAAATAACAGTAATGATAGTGAGGGCTACCCTGGCAAAGGAAGCGCTATGCCAAAATTGTCCACCATATTGTAAATTTAGAGGTTGTCACTATTTTTAGCTTTGTATTCAAGGTAATTACCTAGTTATCAAGTTATGCTAAGTTTGAATTTGCTATTAACAGTTTTTATCACAGCATCTAACATTATGGTGTGAATATAAGAGTAATGCACTATATGTACCGCTTGATTGTATAAATGTAATTGCCATGTCGTAATATCTAAGACCAACATTTAGGCATGGAAACCTTCAGTATACCTACTATTGCCATTTTTACAGTTTGTATAGATTTCAGGCACACGGAGGTGGCTGCCAGATTATTTTTGGAGGCCATTACGTTGCTATGGCGGGGGAGGGGCCGTAGCATTTAAAAGCATTATAAAATATAGACATGTTTGAAGGAAAAGCAAGGCAAAACAGCTCATAGTGGATTATTGTGCCAAAACACCACTTTAAAAAAAGGCGTGGCTAGGCCCGTAGAGGAGAACCTAGACCCACAAAAGGGAACCTAGGCCCTCCTCGTAGGGGAACCACGTTAATTCATGGTTGATGTTTTTAACATTAACTATGATAAAGCTAACGCCATGGAGTTGGGAAGTACCACCTCGAAAGAGCTCTGGTCCTGGGAGGAAATCTTCCTGCTGTTTTATCCTTGAATTTGCAGTAACAAGGACTTATAATTAGTTAATAAACCCCCCAAATATAATACTAGTATATGTCATACATATGAACCAAACTAAATAATTTTATAAAGAGAACTCTAAAGACATACTAACAAGAAATGGCAGACGTACAGGTATCACATAATACGCAATTCAATTTGTATTGACTTATCAACGGTCGGCCTCTATTTTAGTTTGAATATAGCATTAGTGTTTGGTTTTTATTATTGATTGGTAGTGGTAATCTTAATGAATACAGTCTAAAAACCTGAATACACCAAATATACATGGTTGGGTTAGATTTTTTAGAACGATATTTGACAAAGGGTCATAGACACAGACAAAGATCAAGTATACTTATTCACTTAGACCTTATGAGATACCAGAATACTTTTTTGAATGATTATGTGTAGAGCGAGAATTCAATGCATTGAATCGCCTTTAAATTTAACAATAAAATCTGTTGATGGATTCAATGATGTTTGATGTATTTCCATACCTTAAAATACACTAAAGACATTTTATTACCGTCCAAACATCGAAATTCTAACATGCCCTAAGGTGTTAAAACCGAGTAGGTATAAAAATACATTACAATTTAATAATTACGGTGATTAAGATAATGCTTTCCTATACACTGTCCTGTATATTTTGAGGGTACATTGTGGATGTTATGATCAAAAACTTCTTTCCATGATTTTCATAGAGGCATCTAATCCAAGATATAATGGTCCGTTTAATCCATCTGACATAAAAACTTATTCTATGGATATCTTATGGTCGTTTAGAGACAACGTTTTGTAAAGAGTGACAGGTCACGTAAAGAAAGGATCACATTATCAGCAACCGTAACCAGCATCTTGATTGGCCTTTTTGTGAAGTATATGGATAGCACAACTACAGTCAGTTAGCAAAACACCCAAAAAAATTAAGGTAATCTGGAGAATCTAGATTGGCATGAATAGTAAGGTTGTTTATAGGAGTTGAAGTAAGGTTATCAAATTTCTAGCAAAAGAGTTAATGTCTTGATCTTGTTACCAATAAAGTCATTCTACGTGAAATATTCAGGTTAAGAGGTTCAGTTACACAAGTTTGTTTAGTTAAGCTCAAAATCCTGTTGTCACATATAGTAGAGTAAATCTAGTGAAAAAAGGGCCTTAACCTTAAACAAATTCCAACAAGCAATTTTTTTACTGTTTTTGAATGTTTGAAAGTTCTTTGTTAAGGAAAAAAAAGTTTACCAAAATTTGCCAACCGGAAGTTGGTTTTTTCAAGATGGCGACTTTTATTTTACTGAAATTTCTTACTTCTTCCATAGGTTGGTATTTTCTTTGTAATTCGCCAACTAATGTACATTGAGCTTTCACTTTGGTGTCATTTTGTTGGGAACAAACTAAGGAACAGTTCTAAGTTATATTTTATTGAAAACGAAGTAGCAGTGTCACTCACAATTTCTTAAAACATAAAAAAATGTTTTTCGTTTTCTTTTGGACACTCAACTGTTTTATATTTGAAACACTTAACCATATAATATTGTTATAATTTATTATTAAAATGAAAGAGCATTCATATACAAACATTTTGATTCATAAATCATAATTATATCGTCTTTAGATTCGGAGATATGGCCATTTTAGTATATAATGTAATTTTCATTTTTAAACCATTAATGCGTCATATGAGTACTTTAATAGAAGAGTAAAACAGCAAAAAAGCCTTAACCTGTACCTAATTCCAACAAGAGATTTTTTACATAGTGTCTTGATGAAAGAAAAAAAGTTTACCAAAATCGGCCAACCAAAAGTTGGTTTTTCAAGATGGCCGCCATAAATCATTAAAATTTTACAAGATCTTACAAATCTTGACGTAGCTACTGAACCAAGTTACATAGAACTTTAAATCTGGTGTCGTTTTATTCGCAATTAAACGATAAACAAATAAAAACCATAATATAATGAAAATATTGTGATAGATTGGTTTTAGATAGAGCTAAAGTAGAAAAATATTTTTTAAATGTGTAATTTCCTATTTGTCACACATTTTACCCTTACTGTATATAAATATGTTTGCCATTTTTTTATTACTGTTTTAGATAAAACGTCTTTTCACGAGTGATCAGAGACCAAAATTATGTTTCTATAAATTTTTAGTTGTAAAGGAAATCGTATTATTAATTATTAAATTATTTAAAAAATTAAATTATTTAAAGCTACATGACACTTTGTTTTAATTAAAATCTTTAGTTGAAGTTAATTTGTCAATTGGGTTAAACATGCATAATAGAGTGATAATAATAATTAATTGTAATAAAAAAAAAAAATAAACTCCAAATTATGGTCTGTGTACCTTGGAGAACACGAAAAATGGGATATGTCGTAAACATTGGTGGAGGTAACGTTTCTTTTCGGAGAGGGAGTAAGAGTTAGAAATCAATGCAAATATTTTGACCGCTCAAGCTAAAATAATCACCGTCGACTAATACTCCTCTAAATGCCATTTAAAATTAGGAAAATAATTAGGTTAACTATAAAATAATTAAAAAATAAATAGAAGACATAAAATATTAATTACAAAAATTTTCATATTAATTTTACAGTTATTTTGCTTTTACAGATCACATTACATTCATGGTGCATTCTTATATATTTATTCCATGTATTTTAAACTTGGAATTGTTTGAGACAGTAAAATCATAAATCATAAATAATTATGATATTTGTGCCATACTTCTCATTTTATAAATGAAGTATTTTAATTTCAGGCTTAAAAATAAGAATAAAAATTTAGGAATTAATAATTTAAATATCTTTAGTATATTACATTATTATAGAAAATTTCTTGCTCTAATCTGTCTGATTTATTACTATATACCACAGTTTAATACTTGAAAAGCCCCTTAGCCCCTATAGTGAAATATTAAAACGTTAAAAATTATTATTAATAATAACTAAAGAGAAATGAATAAAGGCATAATATTTTTACTATGATTTAACTTATTTTCATATCAGCTTTTACTGATAGTGTACAGTTCCAGCAAATCATACTAAGAATTTTTTTACACGTTTGAAATACTAGCTTTATATTAAGTTATAATCAGATTTATGTTATATGGTAAATATATCACTGGTTTTAGGTCATTTTTCTTTTTTCCGATAATGGTGATATGAAAATGTATATTTTAAAGTATAAATTTCCATTCAAGTTAAAAAAATGAGTTTATCCGTTTTAGGTACTGCTTTAAAAATAATATTGACTTTCTTAGAATGTTTTATAGTTTTTAAAATTAATTTTGTTTAACAGTGATGTTCGACTGCGTTCGTGGGTATGTGAAAATAACTAGAGACAAGTGAGCGGATTGAGAGAAATTGTATAGCGTATATTACTTTTAAAATGTCCCTGGGAATTTGTATGATTTTGTACAGTTTTATTCTAAAATCATTTAAAATATAAATATTTTATTGGCTCTTACTTTTTTAACCCCATTTTAATGTTAATATGGGTTTAATGTCGTTATAATAACTCGGAAAATTTGCTTTCAAAAGTTGAAAGCCTACTTAAGAATATTTTTGACTCGCTTAGTGCAACTTTCAGGGATCTTAAGCTGATTTACAGTTTATTTATACTTGTATTGTATTAGGCCTACTTTAGAGCTATAGTCAAATAAATTTAACATATTGTTGATATAAATTTTAAGTTCTTGTCAAATGTTCATTATGAAATAAATAGTAATTTTATGACGGGCAGACAAATTCAAATAATATATATACATATATATACATACAAATAATGTTTTTTATGTGATACAGTAGTTTTATGTTTCGTTTTGATGTAATATTAGGTATTAAAAGTTCTACTAGTTTCATGAGACAATTAGTGAAACATATTTTTCTTACATTTAAATCGTTATTGAGGAGTTAAGTAATTAATTTATTTTTACTATCATATGAATTTCACATCCAGTAATTAAAAACAAAAATAAAAAAGGAATCACAGAAACTGTGACAAAATTACTATTATAAATTGTCATAATTACGACATCCGTACCCACTTGTCGCTCTAAAATATTTGAATAATAATTTAAATCAGCAATGAGGAAAGTGTCACTTTGTTAGTTCAACACAACCCTATGAAGCATGAATAAATAAAAATGTATAAAAAAAAAATCCTACATAAGGTATTGCATGTCTTTGCTAGGGTAATGAATATTTTTGTATACCTTCAATTATTGTGATTACGCAATTATGCATAAAAAGTAAACACATTTGACAGGAAAGTAATATTTAAAGTATGTAGATAGAAAAAAGAGTATCCAATAAACTCAATAACACCAAGTATTAATTAATAACCATACTGTTCTTCAACTTTCAATATTGAAATAATATGAATAACAAATAACCACAAATTTATGATAATTTTCTGTTCAAAAAATTACTTATTATATGTATGATTAAATCTTGTGCATTTCAATACCAAGATAAATACTAAATTTGCTGTATTCAATATTACATCGTCATATGCACAACGTCATCTGCCTATCTGATATACTCAACTCTATTTTTCTTCTTTTTTTTCTTTAAGACTTAGTTTTCTAAACATTAAATTATCAATATACAGTATTGTTTCTGAAAAATTAAAAAAAAACATTTTCTCCAAAACTGTACTAGACCATAGTTAAATAAGTAAATTAAAGAATAATTTATTTATTCCTGTATTTTACTAATTAATTTAAATATGTTCCTCGTGTAAAAAAAAGAAATTTATTATAATTTATAATTTTTTATTATCCACTATTATACCGTAGTTTAAAATCGTAAAATGACCTAATTATTATTAATAGAATAACTCATAATAGTTATAATAAAAATAATAAGGGCTTATTTAATTTATAACGTGAAATCAAAATAACTCTAAAATTACCACATATAAATTGTTTATTATTTCAAATTTATGCATTTTATAAAATCTTTCTGCTATATTGTAGTTAATTAATTCATATGTTTTTCTTAATAGAAAATTTTATTTTAAGCGATATTATAAGTCAACGATAACTATAGCTTACGGTCACAGAGATTTGCCCAGATTTCTAACTCGAATCCCAAAAACAAAAGTTTCAATTTTTGGCCCTCTCCAAAGAAACTTTACCCCCACCAATGCTTGCAACAGTGTTTTCTAAGGTACTCAGAGCAACATTTAGAAGTTAATTATCATCACTCTCTCAAGCATTCTTAACCCAATAGATACCTTAAATACAATTAATTAATGATTTTGTTTAAACAAAGTGTCATGTAACTTTAAATTTAAAATGTGATTTTCTTTACAACGAAAAATGATAGAAACATAATTTTGGTCTCTAATTACTCGTAAAAGGACGTTTTATCTAAAACAGTAATAAAAAATGATAATTACTTGTATAAGAGTAAAAATTGTAAAAAAACTAGGAAAATTTCAATTTTTAAAAATATTTTTCTATTTTAACATTATGTACATCTAAGGTATCGCAATATTTTCATTATATTATGGTTTTTATTTGTTTATCGTTTAGTTACGAATAAAACGAAACCAGATTTAAAGTTCTATGTAACTTGGTTCAGTAGCTATGTCAAAATTTGTAAGATATTGTATTATTTTTTTTAATTTATGGCGGCCATCTTGAAAAACCAACTTCCGGTTGGCCGATTTTGGTAAACTTTTTTTTCCATCATAAAGACACTAGGTACAGTCAAAAAACATCATAACATCTCTTGTTGGAATTTGTTTAGGGTCAAACCTTATATTTACCCTACTAATAAGAAATTTGAATATTTATGATGATATATTTACATGAAAATTAAACTGAAAATTAAAGAAGAATACAGAAAAATAGGGAAACCCCGAAAACAGGGTGAAATATAAAAATACTAAAAGGGCAGAACTAGTAAATTTTGCGCGCAATGTATTCTTCTTTAATTTTCAGTTCCCCCTTTTATATTTTCCTTGTATTTTTTGAGTTTCCCCATTTTTCTATATTTTTATTGAATCTTCCGTTTTTTTCTTTTTGTATATTTTGTCCAGAATTTTCTGTATTTTCTATTATCTTAATTTTTTATATTTTATCTACAGTTTTTTTTGCCTTTTTGTCCTGTCTTTACAGTTTTTGTGTTTGTTTGTTTATTTTTTTTTTGTATTGTCTGTCATGCTTTTATTGTCTTAAATACTGTACAGTATCTTTACTATGTGACTGATAACGACCTCATTCATAGAAACTGTTGGGTAAGAGCTAAATGTCCTGCTAGTCATATACAATTACAAGAACAATAATAAAGATATTGATATTCGTATCTCGTTCTTTCCACTACTCCGTATGTAAATATATCATCATAAATATTCAAATTTCTTATGTGACAACAGGATTTTGAGCTTAACTAAACAAACTTGTGTAACTGAACCTCTTAACCTGAATATTTCACGTAGAATGACTTTATTGGTAACAAGATCAAGACATTAACTCTTTTGCTAGAAATTTGATAACCTTACTTCAACTCCTATAAACAACCTTACTATTCATGCCAATCTAGATTCTCCAGATTACCTTAATTTTTTTTGGGTGTTTTGCTAACTGACTGTAGTTGTGCTATCCATATACTTCACAAAAAGGCCAATCAAGATGCTGGTTACGGTTGCTGATAATGTGATCCTTTCTTTACGTGACCTGTCACTCTTTACAAAACGTTGTCTCTAAACGACCATAAGATATCCATAGAATAAGTTTTTATGTCAGATGGATTAAACGGACCATTATATCTTGGATTAGATGCCTCTATGAAAATCATGGAAAGAAGTTTTTGATCATAACATCCACAATGTACCCTCAAAATATACAGGACAGTGTATAGGAAAGCATTATCTTAATCACCGTAATTATTAAATTGTAATGTATTTTTATACCTACTCGGTTTTAACACCTTAGGGCATGTTAGAATTTCGATGTTTGGACGGTAATAAAATGTCTTTAGTGTATTTTAAGGTATGGAAATACATCAAACATCATTGAATCCATCAACAGATTTTATTGTTAAATTTAAAGGCGATTCAATGCATTGAATTCTCGCTCTACACATAATCATTCAAAAAAGTATTCTGGTATCTCATAAGGTCTAAGTGAATAAGTATACTTGATCTTTGTCTGTGTCTATGACCCTTTGTCAAATATCGTTCTAAAAAATCTAACCCAACCATGTATATTTGGTATATTCAGGTTTTTAGACTGTATTCATTAAGATTACCACTACCAATCAATAATAAAAACCAAACACTAATGCTATATTCAAACTAAAATAGAGGCCGACCGTTGATAAGTCAATACAAATTGAATTGCGTACTATGTGATACCTGTACGTCTGCCATTTCTTGTTAGTATGTCTTTAGAGTTCTCTTTATAAAATTATTTAGTTTGGTTCATATGTATGACATATACTAGTATTATATTTGGGGGGTTTATTAACTAATTATAAGTCCTTGTTACTGCAAATTCAAGGATAAAACAGCAGGAAGATTTCCTCCCAGGACCAGAGCTCTTTCGAGGTGGTACTTCCCAACTCCATGGCGTTAGCTTTATCATAGTTAATGTTAAAAACATCAACCATGAATTAACGTGGTTCCCCTACGAGGAGGGCCTAGGTTCCCTTTTGTGGGTCTAGGTTCTCCTCTACGGGCCTAGCCACGCCTTTTTTTAAAGTGGTGTTTTGGCACAATAATCCACTATGAGCTGTTTTGCCTTGCTTTTCCTTCAAACATGTCTATATTTTATAATGCTTTTAAATGCTACGGCCCCTCCCCCGCCATAGCAACGTAATGGCCTCCAAAAATAAACTGGCAGCCACCTCCGTGTGCCTGAAATCTATACAAACTGTAAAAATGGCAATAGTAGGTATACTGAAGGCTTCCATGCCTAAATGTTGGTCTTAGATATTACGACATGGCAATTACATTTATACAATCAAGCGGTACATATAGTGCATTACTCTTATATTCACACCATAATGTTAGATGCTGTGATAAAAACTGTTAATAGCAAATTCAAACTTAGCATAACTTGATAACTAGGTAATTACCTTGAATACAAAGCTAAAAATAGTGACAACCTCTAAATTTACAATATGGTGGACAATTTTGGCATAGCGCTTCCTTTGCCAGGGTAGCCCTCACTATCATTACTGTTATTTTCTATGATATTTATATATAAAATAAATCATTCAAGCCAGACTGTTCAAATGAGTTGTCAGGACCTTCCTCAGACCCTAACTTTTCAATCTACAAAGTCCTTCTTCAAACTAAGTTTTGTGGTGGTTGAAGGAAACAAAATGCTTCAACTTTTCATGTGATTGAAATTGATAAAAAATACAGAGGCACAGGTTTGTGGGCTTTTTTATTAGCCATGCCAGGGACCTTAGGACTGTTCAAAAGAGTAGTCCAAACCCTCCTCGGATCAGGGCGCCTCAATTTACTAGGTCCTCACATTCACACCGGACCGTTCCAAAAAGTAGCCCAAACCCTCCTCAAGTCGGGGCACCTCAATTTACTAGGCCCTTACATTCATACCAGGCTGTTCCAAGGAGTAGCCCCAACCCTCCTCGGGTCGGGGCGCCTCAATTTACTAGGCCCATACATTCATACCAGGCTGTTCCAAGGAGTAGCCCCAACCCTCCTCGGGTCGGGGCGTCTCAATTTATTAGGCCCTTAATCCATGGCGACCATGGGAAACACATTTTTTAAGGATTTTACTCCAACCCACTCATCAGCCAGGACTTATCAGGGGATATACCCATGCCTCAGCTGGTGGTCTCACCACAGACCGGAAGCTTTCAAGACTTTGCCTTACTAACTTCCCACTCATACACTCACATTCACACAAACATAATCCTATTGATAGAAGATAATATCCACCATCCTAATTAGTTGCTTTTAATATATAAAATGTGAGGGGCAGGCAGCGAAGGAAGCACTAAGCCACGTTAATTCATAAATAACTATGGTAACAAACATGGTGAGAATTCTCAAGGTGTACCAAATGTGTAGGCCAGATTGTACAAATGTATTTATAAAGTTTAATTCAAATGTTAAAATAAACGCTGCTTACACAAATCTATTATTAAACATATATGTACTCAATGCCAATATTATATCGAAAAAGATACATCTCACACTACTTTAGGCTAATAATTCTTCTGCAAAATACCACAAGCTAGAAAATCTCTATCGAATGTAGCAACGTGGAATGGAAACAAGTAATACATCTAATTTAAGAATACCTGATAGTTTCTGAACATAATGAAATATTTTTTGAAAGTGGTCATCAAAAACGGTTGGTGTTAATTTAAATAATGGCATTAGTGGTATATGACCTGAAAAATCTCCATTCATTATGGTTATCCCTATATGGGTGTTTGAAGGAGAGTTCTCTTTAATTTGATCTAAAATATACTCCGAAAACACTAAAGGCCATTCACACGTCTCTATAGCATCTGTAAGATAAAACTCATACTCATAGGATGCAATGCAAAATTTTACGTTTTCATTTACCTTCCTCTTTGACAAGAACTTCAAAAACACGGCCATGTCAAATAATTAGTATTAACAAATTTACAAAAGCGGAAAAAGTCTAAAAACATCCAACATGTAAGAGAGTTAAAAGCAGAATGATCCAATAAGATAGAGAGGACAGTATATAATACATCGATGGAGCACAGGTGCATGTGTGCTGATTCTGTCTACACTGTTCTCTGAATTTTATTTCGATAACCATATGGAACGGTATCGTAATCACCATTCAATTTACGCTTTGCTCCAGTAATTTGAAACTTTTTAACTTCGTCGACTGTAATGATGTCTCTGGTTTTTGTACGCCTAATTCGACTTCCTTTGATTTCCAATACTTCCGCAGCTTCTCCAAGGACCATTTCTTTCAAAGTTTCAAAGTTTACTATATTTGAGGTTTTAATATTTAGAGTCAAGCCTTTAATTTTGCAAACAGAGACTAGCTTGTTTTTATTTGTTGAAAACACAATGTAGGCATAGGTTTTGGGGCCTCCAGATACAAACTCAACTATATAAGATCCTGGACCATATTCTTTGGCAAGTTCGTCTGTCATTTCTCCCAGGTAATCGCCTGTATTAACTCTGTATAAGCCATCGCGGTAGTAATAAACGCAGCTGTCCGTGTCGTAGTATAATACCTGGCCTCCTAGGGCTTCCAAATGTTCATATAACTTTAACCTAGCATGGGCAGTAGTATAGGCCGCAATCACAACATTCACGGTTTTCAATGGCTCACTAGCCTCATCAACAGTTTGCCAATTGACAAGGAGGACGTCTTCGTTTATGATTTGTATTAAATTTACTAGTCCTCCAGGCTGGGTCAACAACCTAAAAAATTCCTTAGAATCTCTTAAAATTGAAGTTTTTGTCATGTTTTCTCTTTGACCAAATTTTCCCCAAAAAGAATTCAACATCAATTTTGCTACTGATCGGAGTCCCGCATTCTTAGTTATCTTATCTTTCTCAAGCTGGACACCCTCGTGTTTAAAATAGTCCTCAATATATTTGTCTTTGTCCTCCTCAGTCTTGCATCAAGAAGGAAAACCCGACGCTTCTTGTTTCATTTTTAAAAATTTATTGATGAAATCAGTAAACAATCCCCCGTTTTCATAAGTCGCTACTTGATATTCCCATAACTCATACATGTCTAGAATCGTATATCCTTTCTCTACAGCCTTCCGTATCTCATCCATTGTCCACGTCCCTACTAGGGCGCGTTCCTCACTTTCATGAAGACACTCACCCTGGTTAAACGTTTCTCCACAAGTGCGACATAACACAAACATCAGCTTATTATTCATTTTAGCAGGGAGTACAGGATGGTAGAGATCCCAAGGAGGCAAAATTTTACATTTCAACAATCCGTCAACGTCAAGACCTCTTGCTCGGCACTCTTCATTGCCTATGTAAATTTTTGGGTGGCCAATAGGATATTTGCAGTACTTATTTACATACGGATAGAGTGAACAAATATCTACATACTGAATTGTTTCCCCCTCCTCACATTTATGATAGGTTTTAGCATTGCCTGTTCTGCCCCCAAAGAATGAATCCCTGGGATTAAGTGGTAGGGTGTTCAAAATAGGTAATTTATTGAGATAATCAAGTTTATTTTCCTTCTTAAACTTACTAAACTCGCATTCCCACATTTCTACGATTTCATAGTCGGCAAGTTTTTCAATTTTAGATTTTGTTCTCTCATAGCGTATGTGAAGCGTCTCAGTAGGATCCTCCTTCAAAGGTTCTTCTCTTCTGTAAGGATAACATTTAGGGCAGCCGTGCCAATAGCATCCGTGGAATTCATAAACATTCTCTCCATCAAACCCATCAACTTTCATACCATTAATTTTTACTTCTTTACCTCGACCTGCATGCTGTATCTTAATTCCACGTTTCTCTTCTTCCCAAGTCAACCACTGCAATGCAGCAGCTGATTGAGTATCAGAACATCGGTACCCACCTTTCGGGATCAAGCCAATAGTATTTGGTTTCAGAAAATTACGCCGGAACGCCAAGTTGCACGCACTAGCTATAGTTATTGCCTCAAGGAACGGATCTACGTTACACTGCTCAAGAAGCAAAGCTCTAAATTTAATACAAGCTTGAGCCAAAATCTCAACATCTGATATACAATACTCTAAAATCTCTTTTTGAAAGTCAAATTTATAATCTTCTGCAACTCGATTATCATACCACTTTTCAAAAGCTGAGTGGGACTCTTCAAACATCGAGTCTGGACAGTAAAACTCCTTGGCAGGCATAGGACCTACATAATTGTGATTAGCCAATGTATTAAATAGATGTGGAAAATAGCCCTTCTTTTTCTCTGGAGGCAAATCAAATGCCTTAGGGAGTGCAGAAAGGGACATGGGGAAGTAGCTGAGTGAATCAATAAATCTTACATTATCTACTTCAATTAAGATTGCTTTAGTTTCCCTTAGAAGTAACATTTGGTATAAATTTTGTTTCCTCCATCAAGTACTTTAAAATAAACTGAAAGTCAAAACCCTGTCCATTATGGGCAATCACACATACTGTCTTAAAACTTTTCCTAACTTGCATTACATAGTCCATAAACTGTTTGACAGGGTCTTCTTTAAATATATTTTGTCGCTCAGAACAAGTTTCACATTCACTCCCGTTGATACACTTAAAGCAGTACTGCTGGGACACACACAAGTTTACTTTATGAACTTTAGCTTCAGGATCAGAGGGGAGTGAACCATCTTGGCAAGTCTCAAAGTCAAAAAATATAAACAAAAAATCACGATTTTTAGGGGTTTGTCTGTCCACACGCATAAAACACTGATGATTAGCCGATTTATAGTCTTTGCAAGTGTTACAAAACACCTCACCACATACATGTGTTGACTTACGTTTCGCTGGAAATACCATTTTTTGACAATCATGGCAAAATTTTATAGTTTTACAAACCTGTCCACGGTGGGCTATCAAACACTGTTCATTTTTAAAATGACGTTTACAAAATCTACAAGTGACTCCGCCATGTTCAATTTTACATGGTGGAGAAATAGAATGACATGAAGTGCATTTGTTAGAGCAGCGATGGTCACCCTTTAAGTTGTAAGGGACATGACATGCCTCACAGTAATAATCACAAACAAATGCAGCGGTAAGGCTAGTAATTACATTATAATGACCATTATGAAAAAGTAAGTTAATTTTAAATTTTGAATCTTCATTTCCACCTGAAAAATAAACATCACGGCCTTTAGAGTTATAATTATAAACAGTTATTCTATATTTCTTAAGGTGAGCTTGAAACTTTTCCAGCTGAGGAATGCCTGCACCATCCTCAGGGATCTCTACCCTCGCCTTTGCAATTAATTTCTTAGCTTTAAATGTTTGCCTAAGTCCTTTATCCAGTCGAATAGCTTTCAATTGGGGATCATTTTTTGCATATGCTTTAACCACCACCAAAGCTCGAGGAAGACACAAGTTATCTTTATTATTTATAACAATGATTCCCCGCCTCATCTTACACTCTTCTTCAAAAGTATTATAAAATCTAGGCCGCTTTCGACCCCTACCTACTGGAACATTTACTCTTGTTACATCAACTCTAAATGTGTCAGTTGATTTAATAGTTTCAGAGTTTGATTGAACAATACCTCCGAAAATACTCCACAATATATCGCTATCAACTTCAACAGCTGGACGCGGAACTACATACCCCGACTCTTTTGTTTTTAAATTTATACTATCTAGGGTAAAACCAAGATAATCAGAAGGATGACACTGGGATTTTGCCTTTTCAACAATTTTAGCAAACCCCTGTCTAAGCCAATCAAATTCAGAAATTCCGGATGGAGGATTAGTAAACTTAAAAACTGTTTTAATTCCATACAATCTAAATTTTTTAAGGTAAGTTTGATCTTCACTAATTACATGTATCGGTTCTTTAGAGTTCGCAGAACCATTTTGAGAAACAGACTCCATTGTCCTTATAACACAACACAATACCACGCCAAAAGTTTTTTATTATTATATAACAGATATGCCAATATTATATTACTGGAGCAAAGTGCAATTAATACAGAAAAAGTAAGGTTATATTACACAAGTAAAAATACGTCTAAACAGTACCGCGTCTAAAACCAAACTGAAGCAATAAAATTAATAACTCTAATTTTATAGAGTCTCAATAAGGGCTCACCAGGGGCTCACTCTGGTTTCACTAACTAATATACCGTATTACTTGATTAAAATTGTTTTAAAAGTGAGGTTATGTTACACAAGTAAAGTTAGGTCTGAACAGTACAAAGTCTGAAACCAAACTAAAAAATAGAGTTAATGGCTCTGATTTTATAGACGCTCACTGGGGCTCACTAGGGGCTCACTCTGATTTTACCCACTAATATATTGCTAGAGTAAAAGTAGTACAGCAAACAAAATAAAAGATTATGCAATGCAAGTACAACACAACTTCCCAATAAAACTGCTAAGAAAAACAAAACAATGAGGCTGATACCTCTAGTATATTAAGAAAATGTCACCTTAACTCACTAATATATCACTAGAGTGCAAGTAATACAACAAAAACTAAGGTTATGTTACATAGAGGCAAGCTAAATGTACCACAATTAAAAACAAACAAAAACCTTAGAACCAATAACCCCTAGTTTATAGGAAAATGTACCATTCACTTGCAAATATATCACTGTACTTCAGGTAATACAACAGAAATAAGGTATTATTACCCAGAAGCAACCTAAAAAGTATCAAAAAACAAAACTAAAACAATAAAGAGGTGATAATGATAGTTATATAGGGAAATATCACCCATTCATTCACAAATATATCGCTAAATTGTAAATAATAGAGATACCTAAATTTTAAATCACGCTGAAAATATTATAAAATACGCAAAAGCTAAAAATACTCAAAACAAACTAAAACAATAGAGCTGAAAACCCAAGTTTTTGTAGGAAAATATTACTCACACTCACAAAAATATCGCTAAAGTGCTAATAATACTGCTAACAAAAAGTGAGGTTATGTTACATAAAAAAAAGCTAACAGTACAGCAGCTAAAAATAACTAAAACAATTGAGCTAATAACTCTGGTTTTATCTAAAAATATCTAATTCACCGACTACTAACTGACCAAAATTACAATAAATACAAGAGATGGTGTAGTTGCTTGTGTTTCGCAAGCACGGACTCGTCTACCAGTGTAACGGCTAGCGCATACTAAAGATTAGTGCTAAAAAAGCGAATTTTATATTAAAATGGTAAATCAAAAAGTTTATAGTAATAGAAGAATATAATTTATTTTTACCGCAAACAAATATTTACAACCAAGTTACTCATCCACTGTTAAATTATTAGGATAGTTTTCATTCAAAATAAAACAAATATCTAAAAACACATTCAGACAAACACACTCACACACACTCACAGATAATTATAGAATAATCAGATTAAGTATGTATAACATAAAAACTTATATACCGTACAAACGATTATTCAGAAGATGGAGCACACACTAGACATCCGATCACAGCATAGACTCAACACACATTGCAAGGACTCCGACAAGCGTAGGGGTTTTATATACCTAGAGGAAATGACACAATAATATATTTAGACATCACCTCATAGGGGAACGGAAACTATCCTCTGCTAGTCCAAACATGTGCCGTGGGGTGGAGTGTGGGGTTATAAGTCAAACAAATATATCACCGGATATTACGTAATACACTATACTCCATCACTTTTAACGATAAAACTAATTAAAACCCATAGGCAAGGGAGCACATCTAAAGAGACCATTCATTTAAAATAAAAATAAAACACTTCAGTTGTGGGGAAGAGGTGACACACTCATCTACCAATAAGCACATTCATTATTTTACAATCCTCAAGTCGTCACCGTGGTTGGTTCGCAAGGCAACCATCGCTACATTCCAATTGGGCGGGGGCGGGACTAGTTAAGGGGGAATAGACGGTGGAATCGGCAGATGTGCACCAGATGTGTCCCTGCGTCACCTCAACAGGAAATACAGTCGTTCTCACCGTAAAACACAATTACATCACTTCCTAACAATGCCATTAAAGCATAGTTCATAAGGTGACCATAGCTGCATTCCGATTAGGCGCCAGTGGGACTGAGTCAGGGGGACGGGATTTAAATAGACAACCGGAAAAGAAGCTCCAAATGTGTCAACAGGAAATGTAGTCATACCGCTCCCATCGTAAAATACAATTATATCAAATCCCCCCGCAATACTATATTATCTCAGGTAATAAATCATCAAATTCATAATTCACGGTCCCGGGTACAATTCCTGGACATTCCATTGGCACCTTCTATTCATAAAATAGTCAGTAATTACCATATAATGTGAGTAGTACCCAAAATGTATGTGCTACGACGGTAAGGATTAGTAGGATTGCGGCGTTGCGGCGTTTTTATTTTTTATTGATATGATTAAAAAAATATTGTAAATATGTTCTATATAACATGCGTAATAATAAATTAAGTGTGGGCTATGATAAAACTATGAAAAAGTTTAATTAAATAATATATTGTGATTAATGTTTTAAATTGAAGGTGGTAGAAATTTAATGGGTAATTTATTGATGTTTATAATGTTGGGGTTTAGATAATAAATAGTATGATGTAGTAATTTAAGTTTTACTCCCTCCACTATTTTTATATTATATTAACTGAATGAGCAAGAGTAATTGTCATAACTCTGATAGATATTGGACCAAGCACATTATGGCGTCTTCCTCTAACCAATTGTTAAATGTGTCACATGGAAAACTACAAACATTATTAGTGAGTAAATCTTATAAATTAGCTTTGGAATCTGTTGAAAAGATTATAGTTGGTCTGAATGGAAGTGATCAAAACTTTGCTGTAGAAATACAAATTGTTGAAAAAATAGGATTTGATTGTTTTGGGATATCTCTTAGCCCAGCTGAATGGTATGGATTGATGTTACATTTTGAAGAAATCACTGAATATTTTAAAAATGGGGGACAGCATGTTGATATTGATATTGGGGCAATTACAGTACTTTTTAAAATAATTAATGAAAATCCTACAATGGTGATTTGCAAATGCTTTTCTGGTGAGTATTTACCAGTAAAAATTGAAATTCAAGAGTCAAGTTGGAATAAAATTATGGAATTGAAGCAATACATTTCTGAAGATATTTTGAAGACTTTAACTTTAACAGAAGAGGCAAAGACCTATTTTGATATACTAAGCCGAATGTGCATTGATCATCTTAGAAACACAGAGCTGGACTATACTTCAGATGAATTAGAAATATCTAAACACATTATTGACTTTTTAGAGATTTTAGATCTTAAACGAGTGACTTTGATTGAACCAAAAATGTATATGTTATGTTATGATATTTGCAAACTGTGTATTCCTCTTTTTGTTTCTAGATTTAAGTTGTGTAGTATTTTTGCTTGTTTTGGAAATAATTAGTAATATATGAAAGAATTAAATAGCAAATGATGTTTTATATTATTGTGAGTTGACTTTTTAGAGATTTTAGATCTTAAACGAGTGACTTTGATTGAACCAAAAATGTATATGTTATGTTACGATATTTGCAAACTGTGTATTTCTCTTTTTGTATCAAGATTTAAGTTGTGTAGTATTTTTGCTTGTTTTGGAAATAATTAGTAATATACGAAAGAATTAAATAGCAAAGGATGTTTTATATTATTGTGAGTTGACTTTTTAGACATCTTAGATCTTAAACAAGTGACTTTGATTGAACAAAAAATATATATGTTATGTTATGATATTTGCAAACTGTGTATTTTACTTTTTGTGTTAAGATTTAAACTGTGTAGTATTTTTGCTTGTTTTGGAAACAATTAGTAATATATTTATGTTTATGTACATACTATATATTTAATAATTTATATTTTAATTGTGTGTATACTATATTTCCTGAATATATGCAAGTTTTTTTTTTTTGAAATTTAATTTAAATATTATTTTGAGTTTTAAGTAGCTAGTTTTATTGATGTGTAAAGATAAATTTTGGAGCATTGTTTGAAATATTTGAAATAAAAGACTTAGATTTTATAAAGATAGGTATATTTGCTTTTGTGTAGACTTTTGATTTAAAAATTTTGTATTAAATCTTTAGCTTATTATTAGACAATTAGAAATAGACTTTTATGTCTTGACTATATAATAATAAAATTATTCTAAATTTTTTGGATCTAGATATTTATACGAATAATTTTAGACTATACTGATCTATTGAGATATTTAGACTAATTATTTTAAAATTATGGTTATTAAACTTAGGCTTATAGATCTTAGATTTCTAATTTTTATTCTTGAATCAACTTTTAAAGATAGAACTAGACTGTTATTTGAATATTAAATAAACAATAATTATAATTGCATATGATTAAACTAATACTGTTTTATTTAAACTTGAAGTGGAAGATTATTTGAATTAAATTGGAATTTTAAGATTATTGTTCAGACTTTTAGACTGAAATTAGACAATCAGATTTAAAATTTTATAGTTTTAGGATTAACTTCTTATAATCTTTTTATATTTAGAATTTTATATTTGAATTTTTAGACTTAGAACTGCTAAATGATAAAGTTTTATACCTATTTGAAATATTTTTTATTTGTTAAAATTATATATTTATAGTTTTGTTTTTAGATTTAAAAAAAATAAAAAGTATTAAAACTAAAACTTGACTTAACTTTTTATTATTTAGACTTAGTTTTTAAAACTTAGATCATTATATTTAGACTTGGACTTAGATTTTTTACTTATTTAGATTTTATATATTTAGTTGCTAAATTTTGATTAAAAAAATAAATAGAGTGATGATATTGAAATTTAGTTTTAGATTGTTATGATATATTTTTACACCTAAACTGAAACTTTTGCAATCTAAAATTTAGATTTGAAGGCTAAAACTTAGTCTTTGGACTTTGTTTTGGATATTTAGCTTAGACTTATAAATTTTAGACTTTGATTTTTATGCTTGATTTTAGTATTAGAGTTATATCTATATTTTTAGTCTTGATATTAAAACTTAGATTTTATACTATTTTTTAACTTAGATTTTATACTTATATTTGAGATAGTTTGGCCTAAATTTTAAGACCTAAAAAATAATGTTCTACTTTTGTAAAAAAATGGATATTAATTTTAGACTTTTAGGTTTTTGGCTTAGATTCTCAGACAGCTTTTTCATGTTTTGTTATGTTTGTTTTTGAATTGGTAGATTTATCCTTAAATTTAGTACTTTACTTACACTTATATTTTTAAACAGATTATTTGTGGGCTTGGATTTTTATATATGATGTTTTATTTAAAGATCGACTCTATGTTTTAATGGAAAGCTTTGGATTTTAAACTTTTAGATCCAGACTTGATTTTAAAACTTAGATTTTATACTTAAATTTGAGATAGTTGAGCCTAAATTCTAAAACCCAAACAATAATGTTCTACTTTTGTGAAAATTTGATATTAATTTTAGACTTTTAGGTTTTTTTTGCTTAGATTCTTAGATGGCTTTTTATGTTTTGTTATATTTGAACTGGTAGATTATTCCTTATATTCAGTACTTTACTTAGACTTATATTTTTAAATAGATTATTTGAGGGCTTGGAATCTTATATATGATATTTTATTTAAAGATCAACTCTATATTTTAACTGAAAGCTTTGGATTTTAAACTTTTAGATCCAGACTTGATTTTAAAACTTAGATTTTATACTTAAATTTGAGATAGTTGAGCCTAAATTCTAAGACCCATACATTAATGTTTAAAATGTTAGATTTGAAATTTTAAGTGAAGAGTTTGAAATTCTACAGTTTTTTATTTATATTAGACCTGTTTTTATGTTTAAAGTCTAACTTTAACGTTTAGACTTGAATTTTATACTTGTATTTATTACTATAAAACTAAACATATACATGGATTTAGACTTTAACACTTAGGTTTTTAGATTTAGACCTAAACTTATAGACCTGATTTTATATTTTTTAAACTTAGATATTTTTAAATGAAGACTTAGATTATTTCTACTTATTTGGATAGTGTATACTTATTTTTTTTTAACTTGGACTTTTACAATGGACTGATAAATTAAGATATTAAGATTTAGTTCCAGTTTTGTAACGTAAATTCTACATCTAAACTTATATTTTGGTATTTTTGATTTGGACTTTAAGACATATATTAAGAAGATGTAGACATTTTGGTATTCTTAAAATATAGGATATTTGATATTAAATTAAACTTAGATTTATATTTTAGACTTAAACTGTGGATTGATAATTAAATATGTTTACTTTTAGGCTTATACTCAAAAACTGATAACAGTGTTTTGTGTTTTGGTTCAAATTTAGACCTTTAGTAATAAATGTTGAAACCTTTGTATGATAAAATTTTGAGTGTTAGGTCTAAACTTAAATTTTATATGTAAAACTTATAGACTTTTTTCTATAGACTTAGATATATAGATTTGTACTTACTGTTTAATTACTTATATGTATGTATGTTAAACTCTTAGTCTCATTATGTTTAAGAATATTATTTCTAAGATTAGTAGTTTCAAGCATAAACTGGATTTGCAGACTTGGACTTAAATAATTGTTAGACTTATAATATTGGCAAGTTCTTTTAACCTAAATTGATACTTTTAGCTATAGTCTTGTAGATTGAGAATTATATTTTAAACTAAATTTATTATACCCTTACATTTATATTAAACATATTTGTACTATTAAAAGCAAATTCTGCATTAAGACTTTTGTATTTGGATTGATATAGACATCTTGTATGAATTCTAAGACTAAAAATTTGGACTTATACTTTAAAATCATTGCATGTGGACTTATTTGTAGACTTGTAGCCTTCATTTATTAGAACTGGGAATCCTTAGGCTTATTATAGATTGTGATTTGATTTAGGCTTAAGCTTTTTGACATAGTTGAAGACTTAAGATTCCGAATACTTAAAAAATTATCTGTTTTTAGAAAATATAGTGACTTAAATGTAAAATCAGATCCAAATGATTGTCAGATCTTGTCTTTTGTAGGAGTGATGAACTAATTTACTGTTAAAGCTTTGATGTTTTTTTACAAGCTCTGATAATTTTCAAATTCTGTCTAAGTTATAATTTTCAATATTTTATATTTTTTTATAATTTCTTACTTCCTTAACCATTAAATGGAATACTTTTTGCCATTTAACAATTTCTTACACCTTAAAACAACTTTATAAAAATTGTAGTAATTTCTTACAACTTACAGTTTCATTCAATTTTACAAATTCTTGCAATTGTATGCATTATTTTTAACTTATCACAATTCCTTCCAACTCTGATGTTTTGATCCACAATTCATTTAAAATTTCACAATTCACAATACACAGTGAGTAACCATTTTAAGTCGTATTCAACTGTGTCTTGAGATTTGGAAACTATAAGTTATGCTATTTTTAAGACTATGAGAAAAGAGAATAGTTATGTTAGAACTTTTAAAAATTTATTTGTGCCTAAAATGTATATAATTGGACTTGATGTTTATCCAGTTTCATATACAAATTACAAACTGATAAATGACCACTTTGCAATTTTGTGAAGAAGTATATGTTAATTTGTTATATTGTTTGTGAAATGTATATAAGCAATTGTAAATTTTAATTAAATAATTCAACTAAAAAGTTGAAAAATTTCAATTAAAAAAAAAAATTGTAAATGAAATCTGTAAATTGTGAGTTTTAAAATTATATGTAACACCTAGAAGATAAATTAAATTCTTACAATTGGATATTAAATTTTACACCTAAACAACAACCATGGAGATATTTTTGAAAATAAACTTTATATTATAATTTTATGTTAGTATATTTTATTTTCAAAAATATCACCACCTAAAGTTCCTTTCATTTTATGATTGCTCCAAAAACAGGATCTGACTTATTTTGCAATATCTATCAGCCCAGTTGAATGGTGTGCATTGATGTTAAATTCTGAAAATCACCAAATACTTTAAAATCTCACGTTAACGATTTGTAACGGTGAGCATCCACCAGGTACAATTGTAATGCAAGAGTCAAATTGGGACAAAGTCATCAAATCCAAGAAATAAATCCTCAAAACATCCTGAATACATTAACTTTAACTGAAAAAATAAAGACATACTAAGTTTAATTTGTATCCGTTTTCTTCTGAACGAACCGCTGGATTATATTTCAGATCAATATATTTTGATAATTATAAATTGATGGTTTTACAAAATGTAAATATTACATGACTAACTTTGATAGAACTGAAAATCTACTCATTATGTTATGTTACTTTTTGTACTAATATCTACTGAAATGTAACTTTTTCTAATTTCTCTTCATATTTTAGAAACAAATAAGTAAGCATTCAACATTTTGTGTTAAAAGTAAACTGTTAAGTGTACTGGTTGTTGTTTAGGTGTAAAATTTAATATCCAATTGTAAGAATTTAATTTATCTTCTAGGTGTTACATATAATTTTAAAACTCACAATTTACAGATTTCATTTACAATTTTTTTTTTAATTGAAATTTTTCAACTTTTTAGTTGAATTATTTAATTAAAATTTACAATTGCTTATATACATTTCACAAACAATATAACAAATTAACATATACTTCTTCACAAAATTGCAAAGTGGTCATTTATCAGTTTGTAATTTGTATATGAAACTGGATAAACATCAAGTCCAATTATATACATTTTAGGCACAAATAAATTTTTAAAAGTTCTAACATAACTATTCTCTTTTCTCATAGTCTTAAAAATAGCATAACTTATAGTTTCCAAATCTCAAGACACAGTTGAATACGACTTAAAATGGTTACTCACTGTGTATTGTGAATTGTGAAATTTTAAATGAATTGTGGATCAAAACATCAGAGTTGGAAGGAATTGTGATAAGTTAAAAATAATGCATACAATTGCAAGAATTTGTAAAATTGAATGAAACTGTAAGTTGTAAGAAATTACTACAATTTTTATAAAGTTGTTTTAAGGTGTAAGAAATTGTTAAATGGCAAAAAGTATTCCATTTAATGGTTAAGGAAGTAAGAAATTATAAAAAAATATAAAATATTGAAAATTATAACTTAGACAGAATTTGAAAATTATCAGAGCTTGTAAAAAAACATCAAAGCTTTAACAGTAAATTAGTTCATCACTCCTACAAAAGACAAGATCTGACAATCATTTGGATCTGATTTTACATTTAAGTCACTATATTTTCTAAAAACAGATAATTTTTTAAGTATTCGGAATCTTAAGTCTTCAACTATGTCAAAAAGCTTAAGCCTAAATCAAATCACAATCTATAATAAGCCTAAGGATTCCCAGTTCTAATAAATGAAGGCTACAAGTCTACAAATAAGTCCACATGCAATGATTTTAAAGTATAAGTCCAAATTTTTAGTCTTAGAATTCATACAAGATGTCTATATCAATCCAAATACAAAAGTCTTAATGCAGAATTTGCTTTTAATAGTACAAATATGTTTAATATAAATGTAAGGGTATAATAAATTTAGTTTAAAATATAATTCTCAATCTACAAGACTATAGCTAAAAGTATCAATTTAGGTTAAAAGAACTTGCCAATATTATAAGTCTAACAATTATTTAAGTCCAAGTCTGCAAATCCAGTTTATGCTTGAAACTACTAATCTTAGAAATAATATTCTTAAACATAATGAGACTAAGAGTTTAACATACATACATATAAGTAATTAAACAGTAAGTACAAATCTATATATCTAAGTCTATAGAAAAAAGTCTATAAGTCTTACATATAAAATTTAAGTTTAGACCTAACACTCAAAATTTTATCATACAAAGGTTTCAACATTTATTACTAAAGGTCTAAATTTGAACCAAAACACAAAACACTGTTATCAGTTTTTGAGTATAAGCCTAAAAGTAAACATATTTAATTATCAATCCACAGTTTAAGTCTAAAATATAAATCTAAGTTTAATTTAATATCAAATATCCTATATTTTAAGAATACCAAAATGTCTACATCTTCTTAATATATGTCTTAAAGTCCAAATCAAAAATACCAAAATATAAGTTTAGATGTAGAATTTACGTTACAAAACTGGAACTAAATCTTAATATCTTAATTTATAAGTCCATTGTAAAAGTCCAAGTTAAAAAAAATTAAGTATACACTATCCAAATAAGTAGAAATAATCTAAGTCTTCATTTAAAAATATCTAAGTTTAAAAAATATAAAATCAGGTCTATAAGTTTAGGTCTAAATCTAAAAACCTAAGTGTTAAAGTCTAAATCCATGTATATGTTTAGTTTTATAGTAATAAATACAAGTATAAAATTCAAGTCTAAACGTTAAAGTTAGACTTTAAACATAAAAACAGGTCTAATATAAATAAAAAACTGTAGAATTTCAAACTCTTCACTTAAAATTTCAAATCTAACATTTTAAACATTAATGTATGGGTCTTAGAATTTAGGCTCAACTATCTCAAATTTAAGTATAAAATCTAAGTTTTAAAATCAAGTCTGGATCTAAAAGTTTAAAATCCAAAGCTTTCAGTTAAAATATAGAGTTGATCTTTAAATAAAATATCATATATAAGATTCCAAGCCCTCAAATAATCTATTTAAAAATATAAGTCTAAGTAAAGTACTGAATATAAGGAATAATCTACCAGTTCAAATATAACAAAACATAAAAAGCCATCTAAGAATCTAAGCAAAAAAAACCTAAAAGTCTAAAATTAATATCAAATTTTCACAAAAGTAGAACATTATTGTTTGGGTTTTAGAATTTAGGCTCAACTATCTCAAATTTAAGTATAAAATCTAAGTTTTAAAATCAAGTCTGGATCTAAAAGTTTAAAATCCAAAGCTTTCCATTAAAACATAGAGTCGATCTTTAAATAAAACATCATATATAAAAATCCAAGCCCACAAATAATCTGTTTAAAAATATAAGTGTAAGTAAAGTACTAAATTTAAGGATAAATCTACCAATTCAAAAACAAACATAACAAAACATGAAAAAGCTGTCTGAGAATCTAAGCCAAAAACCTAAAAGTCTAAAATTAATATCCATTTTTTTACAAAAGTAGAACATTATTTTTTAGGTCTTAAAATTTAGGCCAAACTATCTCAAATATAAGTATAAAATCTAAGTTAAAAAATAGTATAAAATCTAAGTTTTAATATCAAGACTAAAAATATAGATATAACTCTAATACTAAAATCAAGCATAAAAATCAAAGTCTAAAATTTATAAGTCTAAGCTAAATATCCAAAACAAAGTCCAAAGACTAAGTTTTAGCCTTCAAATCTAAATTTTAGATTGCAAAAGTTTCAGTTTAGGTGTAAAAATATATCATAACAATCTAAAACTAAATTTCAATATCATCACTCTATTTATTTTTTTAATCAAAATTTAGCAACTAAATATATAAAATCTAAATAAGTAAAAAATCTAAGTCCAAGTCTAAATATAATGATCTAAGTTTTAAAAACTAAGTCTAAATAATAAAAAGTTAAGTCAAGTTTTAGTTTTAATACTTTTTATTTTTTTTAAATCTAAAAACAAAACTATAAATATATAATTTTAACAAATAAAAAATATTTCAAATAGGTATAAAACTTTATCATTTAGCAGTTCTAAGTCTAAAAATTCAAATATAAAATTCTAAATATAAAAAGATTATAAGAAGTTAATCCTAAAACTATAAAATTTTAAATCTGATTGTCTAATTTCAGTCTAAAAGTCTGAACAATAATCTTAAAATTCCAATTTAATTCAAATAATCTTCCACTTCAAGTTTAAATAAAACAGTATTAGTTTAATCATATGCAATTATAATTATTGTTTATTTAATATTCAAATAACAGTCTAGTTCTATCTTTAAAAGTTGATTCAAGAATAAAAATTAGAAATCTAAGATCTATAAGCCAAATATCATAACATAACATATACATTTTTGGTTCAATCAAAGTCACTCGTTTAAGATCTAAAATCTCTAAAAAGTCAATAATGTGTTTAGATATTTCTAATTCATCTGAAGTATAGTCCAGCTCTGTGTTTCTAAGATGATCAATGCACATTCGGCTTAGTATATCAAAATAGGTCTTTGCCTCTTCTGTTAAAGTTAAAGTCTTCAAAATATCTTCAGAAATGTATTGCTTCAATTCCATAATTTTATTCAAACTTGACTCTTGAATTTCAATTTTTACTGGTAAATACTCACCAGAAAAGCATTTGCAAATCACCATTGTAGGATTTTCATTAATTATTTTAAAAAGTACTGTAATTGCCCCAATATCAATATCAACATGCTGTCCCCCATTTTTAAAATATTCAGTGATTTCTTCAAAATGTAACATCAATCCATACCATTCAGCTGGGCTAAGAGATATCCCAAAACAATCAAATCCTATTTTTTCAACAATTTGTATTTCTACAGCAAAGTTTTGATAAAAAAGGATCAACCATGAAGAAACATGGTGGTAATATTAGACTAAAAAGACGTTCTCCGAGGAAAAATAACAAAAAACCGATAATATGGTCAATGGTAAAAAACGGGGCTGGTCTATACCTAAGACCGTATCGTGCATATTAAATAAAAGAAATCAATTGGTTATACCACATAAAGCGTTGACTAATGTTGAATTATTTAAATATATTTCCTGTTTTAAAATACCATTTTTCCGCGGAGTATTTATGAAAGACAATTTACCAAAGAAAATGTGGCAAAATGAGACTGGAATTGTAAATTTGGATAATACTGAAGGCCCTGGCACCCATTGGGTTTGTTATAAGAAACTAAATAACAATGTATATTATTTTGATAGTTTCGGTAATCTACCACCACCAAAAGAACTTCAAGATTACTTTAAATCTGCTAAAAACATATATTACAATTATAAAAGAGAACAACCTGATAATACTTCAATATGCGGCCATTTATGTTTGGAATTCTTAGCTAAAAGTATCAGTCACTATTGAGATGTCTTCCTATACGGTATCATTAACAGGAAAATCGTCCACTTTACGAAGTATCCTTTTTCCAGCGTTACGCTTGCAAAAAGGAAGATTTTGGGAGGCGGCGCTATTGGATTTTACAACTTACAACTCTATTCCCAATGTTACGGAAGGTAAAAATAACTTATTGCATTATTATAGAGGAAAAGATGCCAGTGGGAAGTTTACAGACTTACAAGAGTGCAGTTTACCCACAGGTTCTTATGAAATTGATCATATTAATGAATTTTTGCAAAACAAAATGGGAAAAGACAATATAACACTAAAAGGTAATAACAATACAATGAAAGCTGAGCTTACTTCAAAATATTATATAGATTTCACTAAGCCAAACTCAATTGAAGATTTATTAGGATTTCCCAAAGATGGAGCAATTTTAGAACCAAATAAAACACATTCTGGTAAACAAACTGTAACAATATTAAAAGTCAATATAGTATAGACATAACTTGTAACATTATACAAGGAGCTTACAGAGATGGAGCAAATACTCATATAATACATACTTTTTACCCCAGTGTGCCACCTGGATTTAAAATTGTTGAAAAGCCACAAAACCTGGTATATCTACCGTTGAACACCACTTTCATTTCAGACATCGTGTTGAACGTATTGGATCAAGACGGTAACTTGATAGATTTCCGAGAAGAGCCTATTACGGTTAGATTACATTTAAAATCGACACTTTAATACAAAATCATGGGTTTAATATTTAAAAGCGAACAACCTACGGGAAACCGCATTAGTAGCTCTTCAGCTGTGGAGGAGTTAACACGCGAGAACATTCGTTTCTTAGAGAGAATTGGATTACAATTAACCGATTATGGATATACTGGATATAGCGCAGGGTCCAACATTCGACGAAACCCTATGGGGAAAAAGAATATCACACCCACAACCCTTACACTTCATCAAAATTAAACAATAACGATGAAATTCGTATTCCCATACAAAATCAAGACATTTACACACTACCATGTGAAAGTTACTTGTATATTGAAGGAAAAGTTACTAAAAAGGATGGTCCTACTACTGGTACAACAGTTCCATTTATAAATAATCCTATGGCTTTCCTGTTTGACGAAATTAGATATGAAATATCAGGTGTAACAGTTGATTCCACTAAAAAAGTAGGTATTGCAACAACTTTAAAGGGATTAACATCTATATCACCTAATGAAACCAATTTAATACAACCTGCAGGATGGGTTTTACCTGCAAAAGACACAATCACTCCAGATACAAATGGAAATTTTGATTTTCATATTCCATTACGTTTGTTGCTTGGTTTTGCTGAAGATTATAGAAAAATTATATTAAATGTTAAACAAGAATTAGTTTTGTTGAGATCTTCTACCGATAAAGACATTATTAAAGCTCCAGACGGTACAACAGATGCAACTTTAGAATGGAAATTAACATTAGACAAAATTGTATGGAGAGTTCCGCATGTTAAATTAGCTGACGAGCATAGAATGCTACTATTAAGAAAGTTAAAGGCTGATCGTGATATTGTAATTCCTTTTAGAAGTTGGGAATTTCATGAACATCCCAGTTTGCCAACTACGGATCGCCACACTTGGACTGTTAAAACATCCAATTATGTGGAACGAGCCAGGTATATTATATTTGGTTTACAAACAGGCAGAAGAGACACCATCACCAAACATGCAGGTCAATTTGATCATTGCAACTTAAAAAATATTAAAGTTTATTTAAATTCACAATTTTTTCCATACGATAGTTTAAATGTGTCATTCGCTAATAAAAAGTACAGCATATTGTACGATATGTATGCAAGATTCCAAAGTTCATATTACGGTAAAACAAATGCACCTTTACTATCACCAGAAAAATACTTAGATGGTTACCCGATAGTTGTAATCGATTGTTCTAAACAGAATGAATCGGTAAAATCATCAAGTGTGGATATAAAAATAGAAATGGAATTTAACGCGGCTATACCGGCTAATACAACTGCATATTGTTTAATTCTACATGATAAAATCGTAACATACACACCTTTAACTGGAATTGTTAAAAATGTATTGTAAGAACCGGTTTTTTTACATTCCAATGCATTCCGCGAGTATAAAAGCAGAGCGCGCAGGCCGCTCCTCATCAGTTTGTTGCCTGTTGTTGTATGGGTAGCATCGTATTCAATATGGCTTCTCCTAGTGGTACACCTGAAAATGTGGTAGATATTGAGAAGGAGATATCTGAGTTTTTAGATCTTCAAGGTCAACGGGAAGGAGATGAACACAACGTTTGCGGACAACTTCACGCCAGTAATAATGTTGAAGAAAAAGGTAAAAGAAAAAGGAATGCGCAAAAGAGGAAAAGGGATATTGAAGATAATATTTCTCCAAACATATTGAGTGAAGTATTCTTGCGAATATTTTATCCAATCTCGTCCAGTTTGGACAAAAGTGTTTTAATCGGTGTTATGAAATCAACAGGTTATTCCCCTACTGTGATTTTAACTCATGGACCCAAAATGATTTTGTTTGCGGACAGTGCTTGGGAATCGTTTATGAAACACTTGCATCTTCTAGAATGCTATTTAAGTAGTAACATGTTTGGAAGAAAGACAAGAGTAGGACTTTTGGATTCAAATGTGGAAATTGATATTGTTAAATATCGTGGTGATCATCAGCTGCGGTTTAGAGACACAACAAGACATGATAACAAGATTCAACTTAGTCGAGAGGAGTTTTTCATTTTAACTTGTGCAACCGAACCTATAACGAGATACTTGAGACAACTGGTATTTTCAAGTTCGATTATTAAAGATTATCTGGAAGACACTTTGGACAAACAACCAGACGCACCTATATTATACGGACCTGTGGATACTTCTATATTCAATAGGGTTCCTCATGAAGTACAAATGTGGAGACAATTGGAAAAATACGCTCAACTACATAAAACATCAGTAATACAAGAAGAAGAGGAAGAAGGAGGAGAAGAATCAAGTGTTAGTGATGAAAGTGAAAACAAGGAAAATGTAAAGATGGAAACTTAAATGACAATCAACTACACAGCAATGGTTAATTTTTAAAACAATATCAAACACTTTGTGGGGTTAGGCCTACTGGGGACGGTGCCCACGTTAAATATACACCAACGCGCCAACAACTGTACGGCCTGGTATAAAAGTCGTACCTACCGTGGTGTGGAAATCAGTTGGCCTTTGGACTTCAGCATGAGCAGATGGGTGACCTTCACAATGGACAAGGAAGAAGAACAAGTAAAGTCCAAACCTGGTATAATTGAGTTCCAAGCATTTCGAGGTAATGACGATAGATTTATCATAAAAGAACTTGTGTTTTTCGACATCAATACAAGTGTTCCATATACATTTTTGTTCAAACCACCATGTTCTTATTCATCTTTAACTAGCAAAGCTGCTACTACCAACAGGTGGATTTCAAAATATTTCCATCATATCGATTGGTATGATGGTTTTGCAAGTTACACAGACTTGTATCACATCATGCATCAGTTTTCAAACAGGTTTACCAATATTTACACAAAAGGACTGGAAAAGAAGAGATGGATCGAAGAATTTACTCATGTTCCGGTTAATGATGTGGAATTGGATAAAAACTACAAGTATACAATGGAAAATGTTTGTATTTGTACTAAAAGTCCAGAACATGAAAAAGATAGACATTGCGCTTTAAAAAACGCCTATAAACTCGCATCTTACCTTCAAAGTGGGGAAATGGGGAGTGGTGGGGGTAACGGGGGTTATATAAGTGAGGAGCAGACCGGGACCTGGCATGAGTATTACTCGAGATTCCGAGACGACAACATCTCCCAGCAAGAAGACGAAGAAGACGATCTATAACTCGACCATGGCATCTCACCAGTTCCTGCAAACTTTGGTTGAGCAGTTCAATGCTCACTCCAAATCTACCATACTACCCATCAAGAAGTGTTCCGAACTTAAAGACGAGAAGCACTACATTATCCACGCCATGAAGAAGATGAAGACTACAGTTGGAGAGGCCATCTGCTGCAGTCTTAGCGAGGCACCATTCACTCCGGGGGATGAGCCCAAGTTCCAAGTCTACCTGCCGAAACGGTTCGTCCATCTCCTCCAGAACGAGGATCTGCGCTCCATCCAACCCGGCTGTCTCTACCTGGTTTCCCACGGTTGCACGGGTAGCAATTCCACCGAGTTGACCATCCACATCGCCGACAAGCAGCAGTGTTAGATTTAAGTTTTACTGTTGTACATATGTTATTGTAATGTTTTATAAATAAATGATTAAAAAAAAAATAAAATAAATAAAAGAATAAAAAAATGCAACATATCAATATGTGAAGTTTGTCACGTATTGATATGTTGCATTTTTTTTTAAACTTCGCGGGTGGCCTTGACCTTTGACCTTTGCATTTCACAGTTACCCGCACCACCACAGACTACTAGCCATCTTTTTTAGAACACGATTTGGATGACCTTGGGATTTCCCCCACTACTCTGCTATACCAGCATTGCCGTCTGCAACAGATGTCATTCCTCCTCCAACAACCATGGCGGACACACTTGCTTGCGATGCCATGTCTTCCACCGAAGATGTACCTACTACAAGTTGGAAATTGACAATCGACAACGTTCATTATTTAGAAACCATCTGCGATTGGATGAAGTCTATTCTCCTTGACAACCCAGGAATAAAGCTCAATGTCAATTTAGATTATGATTGGTCTGAAATTATAATGCAGCAAGACAATCAAGAATCAGATCACAGTGGAGGTCAACAATCACCACAGTATTTGTCAAATTTACCATTGTCATCCATATATCCTACGGACGAGATGGAAAGGGAAGAAAAGGACCATGGGGTTTAGAGTTTCTTATTTTTTAAAACCCAATTTGGATGACCTTGAGATTTCCTCCACCACTAAACTCAATCCTAAGTCCCAAGTTCACAGTCAACCTCAAGGTCGTCACACTTTAACTCTGGGAAAAACATCGAACTGTCGTACCAAGACAACTTTAACTCTGAAGAGTAGAGTAGTCTCTCTACTCTTTGACTTTTTTTAAAACTCCGTTTGTATGACCTTGAGATTTCCCCCACCACTTCCCATATGCCTAGAGTACGCAAGGTCTGAGAGTCAGTCGCTCGCCGACTGTCATGGGGTGCGCATCTGTATCATGCACTCCACTGTGCGGTTTTAAATTAAAGTTTTCATTTTAACCAGTTCAAGGTCAACACACTTAAACTATGGAAACAACATCAAATTGTTGTACAAAGAGTAATTTTTCTAAGTGTTGGCTCAAACCTGGAGGTACTTTGGATAAATCTTTGAAACAGTCTCAAGGTTATCACACTTTAACTCTGGGACGATATCGACTTGTAGTATTTTAGTGTTTTGACTCAAGGTCACCACACTTAAACTCTGGCAAATACACATTAAACAGTTTTACTAGTAAATTTTTCTAAGTGTTAACTCAAATCTGAAGATTCTTTGGATACATCTTTAAAGACAATCCTAAGTCCCGAGTTTACAGTCAACCTCAAGGTCATAACACTTTAACATGTACATTTAAGGTAGCACCAAAACGGTGCCCCCTTGTTTGAGATTTAAAAGTTTCCCAAGATCATCACAATTTCCCCCACCACTTCCCATATACCTAGAGTACACAGAGCCGGACAGTCAGTCGCTCGGTGACTGTCGTAGGGTGTGCATCGGTGTCGGCACTCTGTTGTTCGGTTTTCAAAGGTCACATTCATGGCAAATTGGGAGACCTGGCTCGGTTCAATGACCTCTGAGGAGTGACACATGATGGTTTAGGCATAGTCACGTCGCAAACTCGAGCTTGACTTGGCACTTTTGCTGTTTCTAGTCGCATATTCGCTCCAAGTCATCAAGGTCACGAGGACTCTGACTGAAACTCGGAGCGTAGTGTGAGAAACGGCAAAAGTGCCAAAAAATTTTAAGTTTCGGCGTGACCTTGACCTTCATGGTGACGATGACGTCATATTGATGATGTAATGGGTGGTGACGTCATCAGCACGTCATTTCTGTGACGTCATGGGTGTGACGTCATAGTGATGACGTCATTGACTGTGACGTCATCGATGATGCAATCGATGACGTCATCGGTGACGTCATCGGTGATGACGTCATCATGACTCAGCACATTCCTCAGGGGTCATTGAACTGGCCCAGGTCTCTCAATTTCCCACTACTAATTATAAATGCTATAATATCTACTAAATAAGGTAGGCTGACAGTACTGTATTATGTAAGAATAACAATTTCATTTAGTAAATATAAATAGATCAAAATTGCAATGTTTTATATGAAGCGTGGAAAAAGTAGATTGAATGAAATCGTTTACTACAATGAGTTTTGTTTGCTCGGTTGGAAGTCGCAAACCGGTAGCGTCCCCCAAGGTCGCGGAAGCTACAATGCCAATGACGGCGGCGGCGCCGGCGGCCGGCGCGGCGGTGGTGTAAACTGGCCAACTACTTTATATGACATGTGGTAGCACAAAACATGGAGAATATCACACACTGGACAACTCGGTTTCATAGTAGCGAGGCCCCGCGATGTTGATGGGTTTACTTTTCAACGCATGAGAGCATTTTAGGCCGCCAATAGCCAATAGCGGCGACCAATCAGTAGACACAGAGTATAGCCGATGGGTTGCGGGGTATTAAAAATGAACTGGTACCGCAGAGGAACAGTAACGCCATTGGAAAATGGGCAAGTTGTGGGCAAGTTGACGGGAGTGTCAGACGCCGCGGGTCTAGGCCTGCCTCTGGCGTTGAAACTACCATAGAACTGGCGTTTAAACTGCGTGAAGTTAAATATAGAAAGTTTCATTCTTTTGAAGAACAATATAAACTGTCCATGATATTGTGCATATAGTCATGATTTTATAAACGTCCTTATAAAATTGTAGCCCACGGATGTCTCTATGTAGGCTACCTACTATATTAAATATGTTAAAGCATTTTTCTCTAGGGGATACGCTATTACGGTGGTAGGTATGGTAAGATGTAGTCCTTATTATTTCATGTTATTTGTACATTATTTCTTTATTATGTTTCCTGAAAAAGGAAACACAACCGCCAACACCCCACCATCAATTTTAAGAACCGATCATTTGAGCACTGTACGGTACGGTAGGATGAGACACAGCATTGTAGCATGAAAAACGCGTCATACTTAGCAATAAGACTAAAATATCCATAATATAAACCGTAGTGTTGGTTTATAGCTTAATCAATAACGTTTTCTGGTTAAAATATTAAACAATGTTACACATACGAACTGAACAATTCGTTTGATAATCCGCAAATTAGATCGCTTCTACATCTGTCATGCAATCTTGATTTTAAGCTTGCAATGCATAGATGTTTAAGTTTTTTAGCGTAAGATTAAACGGTTTGGGATATATTTTGCACTCACATCGTTTCCTGAATGCTGATCACACACCTCCGTCAAACTCATAGAAGAACACTTTTACACCCTTGAGAGCAAGGGTCACAATGACAACGTAAAATAATGGCAGCTTGTATTCTGTCGCTGTCGCTTTAAAGGCAATTAATTACGATTAATCAGTATTTCCTAAAATTAATTTTGGTTTTACATGAACTCGAAAAATATTGCTGGGTCCCGGTCATAACGTCACTGATATTGAAACAACATTTCAATCAGTCCCGATCCGTTGTCACGGACGTACGTGACTCCGTGTGAACTCCACGTGAACTCGCAAGGAGTTTCGTGATGTGGTGTAATGTACTGTTGCAACCCACCAACCGACGACTCGGATGACGGCGCACATTCTGCGGGATCCTGACCTACGCCAACGATGATGAGATGAAGAAACACAGCGCCGCCGCTCAACGTGTCAACATGATTTGTTTTCGCCAAACAGAATTTAATCTGGATGGGGCTGACTATTCAGCACTCTTTTTTATGAGTAGGCGATAGTTTGAACTAGTTTTAAACACTATTAATTGCAACTTATCAAAAACCGTGTTTATATACGTAAGAATTGTCGTATGAATTATGAAGATAAATTATGACTATACGTTATAGATGTCATTTGCACAGTATGAAAGGAGCGTTAAGTGTTATTATTTATACACAAATACTTTGTTAAATGGTTGTGATAGAAGTTGTAATTTTTTGTAGGCCTACAATAAATACAGTTTAAAATGTCAATAACTATGTCACAAAGATTTAAATAACAATGACATCATACTTTATTACAAGAATTTCTGTAGACAACTGTCATGAGTTAACAATTTACGAGCTATAAAAAATTCATCCTCCAACAGGGCCTATCTTGTTTATGAACTTCGATTTAATTTTTCCATTGGCGCAATAGATTTAATCAAGGAAAACTTGACACTACTACAAAAAAAGTTAACGAAGTTATTTACAACAAACACTACGTTGTGCTGGCTTGTGAAATATTTTAAATTTTCGTTTTGGGAGAATTTAAAATTAATGAACTTCATATCAAAACACCAATGTTTTATTTTTTTCTTGCCAATATTCTCTCTAAAATTTTCGAAAAACAAAACAAAATAAACATCACGAGGGTAAAGACTTTAACATGAAAAAGTTTAGTTTCATCAGTATTCTAAAAAAATATATTTAATTAATGCTTTTGCAATACTGAGCAAATTCAAAGTCACGGTGAAAAATTGCACGCAATTATGTTTGAATAATTTGCAGTTCTTGTGGAAAATGTTTTTAGCCTTACTAAAATCAGATACTTCGAACTAACGATTCTATAAGTTAAAGTTACACTAATATTGAGGGAAGCTGTAATGTGGAATACAGCAAGCCTTTCTCAATAAATAAACACAAGGTACCACTGACAAAAAATCCTATCCGAAGATAAAATTCACACACCAACGTATAACAGAACATCACAAAAGCGTCGCGGCCCGCGCGTATTGAACTTTGGTCGCGGCACATACAGAGATGCACAGTAGCAGCAGCAGACGCAGACCTGGCGGCCTATCAGATGCGGCGCACCGAAACTGCGATCCTAGTTTTAATCCTCAAAAGGGTTTGCTAATCTTACAACCGAAACTGCGATCCTGGCACCGCGGCCTATCAGCAGGTAGCGGAGGGTCCAGCGGGGCTTCCAGCGTCCGGTGTAGGATAATGGCTCTAGAATGTTTCGCCGTCCGACGCGTCGCTCAAGTCACTTTTCAACTAATGCCAATGAACTGGGACTTTCAAGTTGTACTAAACTCGCACATACCACCCCCTTAAGAGTCATCTTCACCCCTGGGCCAGTAGCCCATTGTTGCGCAGTCGGCAATGTTAACTATACGGCTTAATGCAAAACATGGTATTTGATTCCCCTATGTTTCGGAAGCCGTTTTTCAACCGATTTTATTTAAACTTGGTAAGTGTTTAGTTAAATAATTATATTAGGTCCTTCATACCTCAAAATTTTGAAAATTTTACAAATATTACTAAGGAAAATCGAGTTACTTTGCGACGTCACAGAGAGTAATATTTGTTTAATTTTCAAAATTTCGAGGTATGAGGGACCTAATATAACTATTCAACTAAACACTTACCAAGTTTAAAGAAAATCGGTTGAAAAACGGCGTCCGAAACAGGGAAATCAAATACCGTACCATGTTTTGCATTAAAAGCCGTATAGTTAAAATTGCCGACTGCGAAACAATGGGCTACCGGCCCAGGGGTGAAGATGACCCTTAACCTGCACCAATAAACAAAGACTTTCAGGGTGTACATTTCTTCTTTATCCCCCCCCCCACAAATATATCAGGCATTCTCAGTTTGAGAGCAAGAGCAGCAGTATCGTCTTACGTACAGTATCGTCAGTATCGTCCCGGGGGCGGCCTCTGTGCCAGGATCGCAGTTTCGGCATCTGCCTGGGGTCGCCCTTGGGGTAAGGATCGCAGTTTCGGCGTCTACCTGGGTTTTGGATCGCAGTTTCGGTGCGCCCATCAGATGATAAGGTGAGACAAGGACGGGTACGGCGCGGCGTGGAGCGGTGGTAGTACGCGACGCTATCGCCGAGTGACTTGCAGTTAGAGGAGGAATTGCTCTCAGGTCCGGGCTTCGTTTCCGCTGATGAAACGTCAAGAGTACGATCAACATCAACATCGGCCATCCTTGTTCCTCTGGGGTGCTATCATTTTCCTCATACGATTCTCAAGTGTGTGACGAAGTAGGGTCGCCTTAAGTCATTTCAATAGACAACCATAATTTCACGATTCATCAAAATCAGCATGCAGCACCAACAGCAAAGGAGAGATGCCAGTACACAATTTAAGTGGCTATATAAATATTATCCTAGACCGGACATGACAAAGCCAAGAACATAATCAAAACAAATATACAGTGCTGTAGGCCTAGAGTTCCGAACTTCGATAACCCGAGGAATTCTGGATCACTCGGGAAGCCTGCCAAGAGCAGTAAAGTGCTCTCGGTTCCAATGCACCATCGCACCGGCCGGAGCATACAATACAGTTTTAGGTTCTCTAAAAGTGTGTTTTAACAGATGAGGGATAAGTTTTTAGGTCTGGTATTAGGTACATAATGCAACCAATAAATATTTGTTTTTATAGGAATAACGTATACTATTCTAATTATTATACTCATTGCCGATAACACAGAATTCGCAGAAACACCTGGACACCATTCATCCACACCTCGCCAAAATGTGAATTTGGTCTTATGTGGCGGTGAGTCACATTGGTCACATTGGTCCGGATGTGCAGGACTCTACTACTGTATATAGTCTTTAAAACGATGAAGTACCACCAAAGGTAGAAATGACTCTTGTCCAAGAACAAATTCTCCTAATCTAATGCAGGTGCTGAAGATGTATTTGGTAAATATAGGCTCTCCTAAAAAATGCAAGGTGAAAAATCAAAACAACTTTTATTGGACCGTTTGAATTTTTAGAGAGTTTAGTTCTTTATTTGAGAGGGACGTCGATATGGTGAAGTCAAAATCTGAGCAGATTAATAAGTGTGGGTTATCAGGAGTTACTTGATGTTGTCGCGTAACTCAAAGACTGGCAGGACGCCAAGTTACCATATTGCTTCTTAAACTGTCGGCTTACCGGATACTTTTCAAGTTTGAAGAGGTTATTAACATATTTTGTGAGAACTACTAAGGATAAACTAACGTTTTACAGTTATATATATGAAGGTCTAAAGATATTTTAGATGACTGTTGAGATCAGTGCACTCGATTACCAAGAATCATCCCAGTGACGCACATCCTTCAAAAACCAGACCAAACCGTTCTCCTGAAGCACCGCGCGGGAACCCCCGTTAAGTGGCCGATACGTTTAGTAGGCGAGTTTTCACTAGTCATCGGGGAACTTCCATCACGTGACTGAAAATTAACTCCTGTGAAGCCGTCAAAACTGAAGCGGGTTAATTTGTCTACCGTCAACAGCATGGATAGCTTTTAGCTAGCAATGAATTTTTTATAAGTATTTCCGGAACATAAAGACATAGTTTTTTAGGGAAGTTGTAATCTCTGAAAAGAACTTATGTTAGTAAGTCAACTACAAAATATAATTTTTGACAGAATATATTAGGAACCTTAACCTAACTCACACGACCATGCCTAAAACGGCTACAAGTGTGCCTACTACTACAGTAAAAATACATAAGACTACAAATATTAAATAAATGCACAAACTCTCACAATATATTACTAGGCAAGCATGTTTCTTTTCCTCCTTTTTCTCAGCTTGTTAGCATCGCATGAGAACTTCGCGCATACCATTCCATTAAAAAAATGTTGTGTGCTAGAAACCAGAATCCTATTATAATTCACATCGTACCCCGCGGAGCCACGCTCTACAGGCTTTCAAAGTTTCCTGTAATCTTATGGAATAGGAGTAATTGGCGGACCTTAAGAGTCATCTTCACCTATGATCCACCAGCCCATTGTTGCGCAGTCGGCAATGTTAATCATACGGCTTTTAATGCAAAACATGGTATAGCATTCCCCTGTTTCGGACGCCGTTTTTCAACCGAATTTCTTAAAACTTGGTAAGTGTTTAGTTGAATTGTTATACTATGTCGCTCATACCTCGGAATTTTGAAAATTTTACAAATATTGCTCTTTGAGACGTCACAAAGTAACTCGATTTTCCTTAGTAATATTTGTTAAATTTTCAAAATTCCGAGGTATGAGCGACATAGTATAACTATTCAACTAAACACTTACCAAGTTTAAAGAAATTCGGTTGAAAAACGGCGTCCGAAACAGGGGAATGCTATACCATGTTTTGCATGAAAAGCCGTATAATTAACATTGCTGACAGCGCAACAATGGGCTAGTGGATCATAGGTGAAGATGACTCTTAACACGCTCAATATGGATCGCGATACAGATTGAGTTTGTAAAGTCAAATATTGATATATGATTAATGGATCACACATCAACATTTGACTTTACAAGCTCAATCCGTATCATGATCCAGGATCACGATCCAAAAATCGCGATCCGTATTGAGCGTGTGAGGTCCGCCATTGATTGAACATAAGACAGCTGTTAGTGTTATCCTATCCTATACTATAATAAGAGCAATGTCTGAAGGGATGTGTGTTCCACGATCTCGAAATCTAGCGGTTAGATTTTGTTTAAAATTTGCATTTAAGAGTGTTTTGGCCCAAACATAAGTTTAGAAACAGCCTCAATCTCATAAAAAATCTAATTTGGTCTAAATTTAAGTTTTAAAATCGTAATTTTTAACATCGGTCTTATGGGTTGCTATTTTGGTAACGAAATAACAACTAAAAGTAAACAAAAACAAAGTAACATTAATTTTAAGCGTTTTTGAACAGCTGTTATCTGTGAAGAGTCTGGTGTAGATTTAATAGCTTGATTACCACCAGACACTACAGTATAACAAAAACGAATTAAAACCAACGAGCAAGGCTCGGACAACCTGGTACTATATAAAAAGCTAGCAAAACAGTATATATATATATATATATATATATATATATATATATATATATATATATATATAACTAATAGGGTCCAGATCAACGGAATTTGTATGGTTGAATTTCGATCAGGCGGCGATCTCTTTGCATAAATAACTGTATAGGCCTACCACGATGAAATAAGTAATTTAAAATAAATGTTTCATAAGGTAGTTGCAAATATTATCCTACCTTTTTTTATGTTATCTCTTTAACCACACAACCACTGCACAGCAGCTAAATTAAGTTGATAATAATTATTTAATATATAATTTAATTTTTATTTACTTTTATTGTTTCCGAAGTCCGATTATTCTCATTCAAATTTAGTACGAACATTCTAGCATACATGTCCTAAACAAATCATACAAATATATCATTTGGATTGTTTTGTAGCCTATACCAAAACATTAGACATATAGATCGTCCAGTAGAATGTTAGCACCAAATTTGATTGTAACCCGACTATTAAAAGTGGTACCGGTCCGACATGTTTTTATGCCGGTTAACATTTTGGATGGCCTATTACTCCCAATAGGGAAATTCGCAAACCTGTGAATCAGGCCGTAGCATGGCGGTCCATCACGGGTCGCAAGTAGCCACCGCCGCCGCGCCGCCGGGGGGCTCGTTCGTGTTTACGTGCTAGGTGAGTCAGCAGTTTTCAATGTCACAGAGAAAGTGCAAAGTCACTTGGTGGCCTGTTATCTGTAGCCTCCCACCATCCCAGCGGCTGGGAGTATAACAGCGGCGCGGCGACAGTACTGCATCATTCCACGCTGCGACCGCGACCGAGGTACAACCCATACGCTCGTAAACTAATATCTGCGGCAACGTTATTGTGAGCCTGTAGGCAGGCAATAGGAAAATTGACGACTATTGCAGAACTGAAATTATATAGGTTGTATATATATAGGTTATATAGGTATTCTGGAAATTGGGCAAATGTATGAGAAAATAGTTTGCCGAGAAGTTACCTGCACGAAATAAAAAAACAAGCTTAAACGTTGATTTTACAGTACGTTTTACTTTGTTTACTTTAGGTGAACAATCAGGCCCGGATTAACACTTTTTGACGCCCTAGGCCAAAGGCCGCAATTACGCCCCCCCAGGACTGTAGAGACGCTATGGAAATAAAAGTTAGGCCTAATAGGTGTAAAAACAAAATTTCGACTGTGTGGGTAACTGGCGGCATTTGGACTTTATCACTATGATTTCATATTTGTTTTTGGTCCAGGAACAATGGCCTAAAATGTTGGTAGGGAATTCTGAAACACTCTGTATAATTGTAATACAGAAATAAATTTAAATCCAGGGCAAAGGAACAAGGTCAAGGCAAACCTTACAAGGCGACGGTCAAGGCAAAGGGGCGCTATTTATAATGAATTAGGGGAATTTACCGCTTGTCGGGGGCGCTCTTTACAGCTGACCACAGACGATATTAATGACGATATTAATGCGTATTGGGGCCCTCTTTGCAGTCGATCAGGGGCGCTCTTTACCGGCGATCGGAGGCGTGATTTAACTCAAGGGTGATATTTACCGTCGATTACAGAGCGATGCTTACCACCAGTCGGGGGTGATGCTCTTGACCGCTAATCAGGGACACTCTTTACGGCACATTAGGGGCGCTCGTTCTCGCCGCGAAGGAGTCCCCTCGGATCCCGGCAACTTAGGGGGTCCTCTAGTTCGCTTGATTAATCCTTTCTTCTTTCTATTTTGCCGAATATTATATTTACTCTTGTTATTAAAGAATTTAATAAAAAAATGTGAAAAACCCCAAAATTAAATTATATTTGCAGTTAAATAATTTTTTGACTGAAACATAGTATAAAAGAGGCACGTTTGACGCCCCCCCTCTTGGCTGACGCCCTAGGCCATGGCCTAGGATGGCCTAGTGGATAATCCGGGCCTGTGAACAATACACCTTTTAGGGAACAATACACCATGAAATTAAATTGTTTGTTGTTATCAATATGTTGAGATTCCTCTTGGCTAAAATAATTCAATTTTGGACAGTCCTAAGAGAAGACCCGATTTTACAATAAAAAAATAACAATGTGTGTAATCTATATCTATAAAAGAGGAAGTATGTATATATATTTATATATATGTATGTTGCCTATAGACTCTGAAACCGCTCAACAGATTGTAATGAAACTTTCAGGCATTATTAAGCATTATTCAAGGATGGTTTGTGTGAAGTTTGGTACAAATCTGTCCAAAGGGCTCTGACCCAGAGAGCATACAATGGTGCAGTGTCAGGTTTTAGAAATTTAATGTTTGCAAAATTAAATGCTGTAATTTAAAAAAAATGAAAATTTCATTCAAGCAAATGCTTATAATCATAGAAGTAACCAGCTGTGAGGTATAATGTTGATGTTTGTGTTGTCTTTAGGGCTTCGCCCAACAGAAGCTCACAATTACTGAAATAGCCTACACATATTGAAATTTGACATGGACGATTGATTATCTTTGTTCATAGGTAATCTCACTAAGAAACGGTTTTGAAAATATAGTTTTTTAAGCTCTTTAGGACTCCGCCCCACTGGACATCAAAGTTACTTTGGGACCTCCAGAGCTGAAATTTGACATGGACGATTCTCTTTGCTCATAGGTACGCACTAGGAAATGGTTTTGCAAAATATAGTTTTTTAAACTCTTTGGGGATCCGCCCCACTGGACTTCAAAATTACTTTAGGGCCACCGGGGTTGAAATTTGATGGACGATTCTCTTTACTCATAGTACTCACTAAGAGACGGTTTTGCAAATATAGTTTTTGAAGCTTTTTAGGGCTCTGCCCCACTGGACTTCAAAATTACTTTTGGGCCACCAGGGTTGAAATTTAACATGGACGTGCCTCTTTGCTCTTAGGTACTCACCAAGAAACGGTTTTGCAAATACAGTTTTTAAGCAATTTGGGGCTCCGCCCCACTGGGCTTCAGAATTACTTTAGGACCTTCGGGGTTGAAATTTGACATGGACGATTCTCTTTGCTTATAGGTACTCACTAAGAAACGGTTTTGCAAATATATTTTTTTAACCTCTTTAGGGCTCCGCCCCACTGGACTTCAAAATTACTTTAGGGTCACAGGGGTTGAAATTTGATGGACGATTCTCTTGCTCATAGGTGCTTACTACTATGAAACGGTTTTGCAAATATAGTTTTTTATGCACTTTAGGGCTCCACCCCACTGGACTTCAAAATTACTTTAGGGCCACCAGGGTTGGAATTTGACATGGACGTGCATATTTGCTCATAGGTGCTCTTGCATGCATTTGCGATTACAATCAATAAGGTACAAGGGCAATCTTTGACTATTCAGGGTTTAAATTTGGAAAATGCCTGATTTTCGGATGGCCAGTTACACGTGGTGTGCTTACGAGTTGGTATGCCTGAAAATTTTTACATTTATACTCTAAATCAAAAGACAAAAACTATTGTTTATCCTTTGGCCTTACAATAAATTTAATATACTTACTTTCTATTCCATTGACTTTTTTTTGTTATATGAAAAAAACTAATAAAATAACTTTATTTCTATAAGCAACTTAATTTGAGCGCAGCAACGCGCGCCGGGTAACTGCTAGTCTATATATATAAAAGAGGAAGTATGTATATGTTGCCTATGGACTCTGAAACCGCTCGACAGATTGTAATGGAACTTTCAGGCATTATTAAGCATTATTCGAGGATTGTTTGTGTGATGTTTGGTGCAAATCTGTCCAAAGGGCTCTGACCCAGAGGGCATACAATAATGCAGTGTCAGGCTTTAGAAATAAAGTAATAACAAAATTAACAGCTGCAATTAAAAATACCCCCGTCACAGCAGACCTGCGTCCTCAACGAATTTCCAAAGGAATTTGAGATTTTGTATTTTCCCCATTAACACCATAGGAATTAGTATGTAGGTTTGCTGCCATGGGATGTCATTAAAAATTTTTATTTGTTAGGAAATGTAATGGTTATGCAAGGTCAATATCAAATTGTATCAATATTCGGCCCTTTAAAATTTTCCCCATAAATCCCATGGGGGTGAGGATGTAGGTTTACCGTCGTATGGGTGTATCAACCAAATATCAGTTAAATCCTACCTAGTGAATTTATTTACTAAATTTGATCAAGATCAAGATATGAAAATAAATAAGCTAAATGCAGGGTTTTGTTAATTTTCCATTGGCTTTTCTCCATAATCCGTCTAGTTAGGGGCCTAAGTTAAAAATTCAAAATACTAAATTGTTTGTTTTTAAGCTATTTTAAATGGTTTTAGTTAAAATCGTCTTACCATGGCTACTACCGTAATAGTGTATTTCCTATAGGGAAATTCGCTAAAATTGAAAGTTTCATTCAAGCAAATACTTATAATCATAGAAGTATCCATCTGTGAGGTATAATGTTTATGTTTATCTTGTCTTAGGGCTCCACCCTACAGAAATTCACAATTACTGTAATAGCGTAACACGTGTTGGAATTTGACATGGACGATTCTCTTTGTTCATAGGTACTCTCACTAAGAAACGGTTTTGCAAACATAGTTTTTTTAGGACTCCACCCCTCTAAACTTCGAAATTACTTTAGTGCCACCGGGGCTGAAATTTGAAGGACGATTCTCTTTGCTCATAGGTGTTCACTAAGAAACGATTTGCAAATGTAGTTTTATAAGCACTAAAAGGCTCCACCCCACTGGACTTCAAAACTACTTAAGGGCCTCCAGGTTTAAATTTGACTTAGACGTGCCTCTTTGCTCTTAGGTATTCACCAAGAAACGGTTTTGCAAAGATAGTTTTTGTAGCTTTATAGGGCTCCTCCACAATAAACTTCAAAATTTATTTAGGGACTCTAGGGTTGAAATTTAACATGGACGTGCCTCTTTGCTCATAGGTACTCAACCAAGGACCCGAGGGGTTCTTCACGGTGGTGACGAGCACCCCGATCCAATGGTGGACTGACACTATGAAAAGGGCGGTGGAATGGGTACAGGAGGGCGCCATATATACATATATGGTATTCATATTATTATGTATAATCAAGAACATTTATTATATATGTTTCAACAACCGTATAATTTTCTAGCAATTAAAATTTTAACCTTACAATATTAAAGAGTTTATAGTTTAATTACTTGAAAATAATATAGTTGAAACTTGTGAGAAAAAAAGAAAAAGATGGATACTTTGGTCTTTGTTTCTAATGATTAGAATAACAGGATGTATATGTGTTTGTTTGTAAAAATTCTAAATGTTGTATGTTTTATTTATTTATTTATAAAAAATAAATAAATAAATAAATAAATATGTTGAACTGTATGTATGTGTTTTTAAATTTTTAATCTTTGACGATTCACTATTGATGAATTTTAACGTTTTTTGTATTGACCTGAAGATGGGATTTTAATCCAGAAATGTATACCTAGTCAAGAGACTAAACAGGAACTGTTTAGACGGAAACGTATGTAACCTAGTAAAATTTCTAACAGAATCCCTTAAAATTTAAACAATTTACAATGTATATTACTGTAGTTTGTAAAATACAGTAAATCAAACAAGTGATAAAACAGTAACTTCTTAATTTTCAATAAACATTATAAACTGATATTAAAAATCAAACTAATGAAAGTAAAAATAACTTTACAATAAGCATTTGAAGGCTTTGTAGGCAAATATTAAACTTGAAAGCCGTAGTTTTTTTTATCTTGATCAAAACCAACATATTCTATTTACATTACTGTTTGTTTATATTGCTGCGCATAAAAGTCAAGTCAACATACCAACAGGCTATACGTGAAGAAGTCTTCGTAATTGTTCACTCATCTCACTCAGCTTGTCGATTATATAATAATTATTGATCTTGACAAGAATATATCCCTCCGTGTTCATGAGAAATAAAGTCTGAAGGTGTTCATCAGTGAGTCGTGAACGCAAACGGAGCCTTGTTTTGATATATTTTAATTTTGCAAACCCCAGGGCCGTTCACATGACACTTGGGTAGCTGGTAATGTCAAGAAATATACTTAAAGACTTTAAAAAGGTTCGTGTACAGCCTTGAAAACAAAAACATTGTACTCAAATGAAACGTTAAATGCACACTTGAAGCAAGTATTGCATTTTTACCACTTTTACACTGAATATACTGCAAATCGTTTGGGTCTCTTTATTCGTCATCATTTAAGTTTGGAAACCAATTCTTCTTCCGAGAGGTCAACTTCAAAATCATCGGTTGATTCTGTTATGTTTACCGGCTTCGACAACTGGTGATGCCACGGTGATGTAAAATATACTAATTCCTCCTTCAGTTCCACTCGTCATTATCGGTAACTAATTCTATTATCCTTTGAAAGCTAGAAGAGTTAATGTCAATGCTGTTAAACCGCTTGGGATCAAAATATTTTAAATCTAAGCATAGACTTTGTTTTGCTGAAAACTTTTCGTTCATACATTTGACAGCTTGATCTACAACACAGTTAAAAACGGTTACTTCAAATCGGCGATTGCTGTCCTCAATTAGGCCACGTTTCCTGATGAAGTTTCCCCCTGCATTTTCTTCTTCTTCCAACTCTCACGCCAGGCAGTTTTGCTTCTATGATGATTTCTTCCATATTTGGAACTGTACCCGACAAGTGTTCGATTTTGTTCGTTATTTCAGTGACGAAGACCTCTGCACCTTTGAAGGGCATTTTGGGTACAAGGGCAATCTTTGACTATTCCGGGTTTAAATTTGGAAAATGCCTTTTTCGCACTGCCAGAAATCATAGTTCAATCAATCATCATCAGTAGTTGATTTTCCGCTTTGAAAGCCGTGTTGCTGTTTGTTTATCACGTGAAATTTGGCTAAATGATTAGTTATACGAAAAAGAACGAATTTCTCAAAAAACCTTTGAGAAAGTGGAAACCAGTGCAATAGGTCGATAGTTTGAGATGCTGGAAGGATCTTCTTTTTTATGAAGAGGGAGGACCACGGTCCACTCATATGATACACTTGTAATCATATGGAGAATAAGCAAACTCTTTTATTTATGGACAGATATTGTTGATGAAACTTAGATATGGCTTCATATGGTCCAAATAATTCTTTTATGCTTAAAATCTACTTTTAGGGTTCCCCGTGGCAGCATACCTGCTCTTTCCCAATGTTTATCATAATTAGAATAGACATTTATTTCCCTAATTATAAGCAAGTATTGAAATTTTGTTTACAGGTCCAACTGGTCAAAATTAATATTACTGTTTTGGGAATTCGCTGAGTACGCAGGTCTGCTGCGACGGGGGGTATTTACATTTTATATTGAACATTCTACTTTTCTGTTCAATGAGGTAGCCTACATGTTTCAATCATCAAATATTTTTCTATTAATCAATTCAAAACACGCAAATAAACTCGGTCACAGCAGAAAGAATGGCGAATACGGTGAAAAGAAGTACTATTAAAGGTAATTAAGTCAAGACCATATAAATTTTAACCAAACAATTTCAAAAATATTAAAGGTATCAATACATTATTGTTTAAAAAACATTTTTTTCAATAGATCCAGAACCGTTACAACAGTTGTTTCAACTAATAAATCAAAACCATCAAGCCTTAGTAGACAAAACTTTAGCTAATGATTCCAGAATGATTCGAGTTCAAGTAAGAATTTGACTAATCAGACTTCAGTAATCAATGTTACTCACATGCCCCCATTTGAAAACTTTGATTCTAAGAAGGAAAGTTTTAAGCTATATAAACAAAGGTTTGAAAATTACCTAGACATGAAAGGAATGCTTAATGACAAAAAGAAAAGTTCCCAAATGTTATTAAATTCAATTGGTGCTTCAAATTATAACATATTGTCAGCATTAGTAGCCGCTAAAGTTCCTTCTGAACTCGATTATTCAGACCTTATGAATGACTTAGAAAATCATCTCATACCCAAGCAAAACATATTGGTTACACAACATCTAGATATCAAAAACAAAATGAAAATATCGCAAATTTTGTTGCAGGTTAAAAAAAAAAAAAAAAAAAAAAAAAAAAAAAAAAAAAAACATGTTGCTGATTGTGATTTTATTGTAAAATGCCAACGTGATAACGAAGTTAAAATTGCTGATGTTTTTCTAAGGGCACAATTTATGAGGGGAATTCGAAGTACCTGGCTAAGAGAACAAATTCTCCAGTCAGATATCACTAGTTTCAATGAAATAGTAGCTTAGGCAATAGCACTTGAGGCAACCAATATGGGCAGCCATAAATTTTCAAGGTCTCAACCAGTTAGTACTGGTCTCGGTTCATCAGAAGTAGAAGTAAATAAAGTATCTAAGTTCAATGATGGCAAACTAGAAATCAATCTAATGATAGGGGCCGGGACAAACAAAGATCTAAACATCATCTCCATTGATCTCAGTCTAGGAAACGCATAGATTACGTAAAACTAGGGTTAAATAACAAATGCTTGTAACGATGTGGATGTAAAAACTACAAAGCTACTGAATGTAGGATTAATTCCTTCAAACTAAAATGTAAATCTTGCCAAAATACCGGACATGTTGAAAAAGTATGCATAAAAACTCTTCTGAAATCTGACGCATGTAATCAAGTAGGTCAGAATCTATCTAATAGTGATGTTAGTGAAACAGA
>CM061534.1:159215811-159262899 GCA_030545055.2 Neoaliturus tenellus | reverse complement strand
TACCCAATAGTATATTAAATGTCTTAAAAGTAGGAAAATAAATGCTTAGTAAATAACTAACGAATTAGTTTTTCCTATTTCTTCGATTGTTTATGACAAAATGTAAACAAAAATATCGTCTTGTTTACCTATCACAATAGATTTTCATAAATTAATTAATATTATGTTCTTGATTAAGTCTTACAATATTGTTATAATGCACAAAAAATCCTAATTAACAGTTTCTGTCATCACCTAATTTTAATTATGCTGAATAATTGACGAAGTGAAATTGTTGTATATAATAAACATCGACGATTTAATTGCAATGTCAGATTCCAATTATTATAATACTGGGTGTCCACAAAAGAAGTAAACAATTTTTTTTAAAAAATACAGCGAAATTTTAATAATTTATAAAGAGTAATTAAACATGATTAAAAAGATAAAGTCTTCAAGTTTTTTCCTGTATATTACAAGTGTTCAATATGTGAGCCACGGCTTGCTCTGGAGAGATCTAACCAAACTTGAGCATCAGACGTCGCTGGTCTTTCGCAGCTCTTCCCTCCTCTCAAGCATCCACTCGTTTTAAATTTTCGATGTCAATCGTACATTGATTTTCTATTTATAGGGGTTTCACGATATTTTGTTCGAAAATGACGTTGCACAGTTGTACCACATAAGAGTCCATTCAAATTCCAACACACAGAAATATACTTTTCAGTAAGCTTATTACCCATTTTCATCCAAATCACTAAACAGCGACTTTTGCCCCATTGTTGGCATTGTTGACAACAGTCAGCTTTGTGGGAAAAACTTGAAGTGTTTTCCGAACTATTGTTAAAAACCGCAGCGATGTCGGACACTCAGTTTTTGTCAAATTGACGTACAAAGTTGTTTACTTCTTTTGTGGACACCCGGTATAATTTAATCGAATGTATATTTTCCTTGCGTGTTATAAATACGCATATTAATAAATTTTATGTTGTATTTAAAATTATGGAAAGTTATTTGTTTCTCTTATTGATTAAAAAAATAAATAAATAAAAATAATAAAAAAAGACACTTCCTGGAAACCTTTAAACTTATCATATGCCTTCATATAAAAAAATAGTATATGGTTTACTCAATGAAAATGAGTGAAAATTTACTTTAAAAAAGTATACACTGTTATTGGAGAAGGGTGCTCCAACTTAAAAGCATACCTAACGAAGTAAAATTAAAAATGTCATTTTTAATCATCTTTTTTGAATTTGAACAAATTTTAATAACTTTCCTTGTCTGCTCTATTAATTTATACAATTTGAAACACTTCTAAAAAATAGTTTAACATAAACATTCCAAAACTGATTTTAGTTTGGATATTAATGACGAACAAAGCCTGTCAATAGATACAATATACAACAGAAATTTTTGTGACATATTCGAAGGAAATCTGAATAATTTTTGACTAATTGAAAGACGCGTTTTGAATTCTTGTATTGCGCTGAGAACAAGAGGGCGCATACAGACAGTGAAAGTAGTCTACAAAACTTCATACATTGCAATAAAAACACAGATCACCGTTACGGATCGTTGTAGTGGTAGCAAAACGTAAAAACGAATTTAAGAATTACCTCTCAGTTTACTTCACAAATTAGCTGTTTTTTTGTTCTTGTCACAATTTCATCCACACAATTTCATGAAATATTATTTATTTACAGCAAATAATGATAGCTCTTTCACTTACCCTTTTTCTCCCGATAAAAAGATTTGTCACAATTGTTTATGTAGGTTTTATTAAATGGTTATAGTTTTATATTCAAATCACATATTTAAATTAAATAACTTTAATGTTAAACTTCCGTGTTATTGTATATCATGGCGATTAAAACAATTGTAATTAGTACAAGTTGTATATATACTACTTATTACAGTTTCTTTTTAAAATCATATTTAATCTAGTTTTACATTTTACTTATATTACAGTTACATTATAATTGAATAATAAACGGGTTGTAAACTTGTATACATGTCTAAGCTTGTTATTTATGAAGTTATTATCATATTTATTGAAACCACATGTAAAAACATTTAAATAAATCAACGTTTTCAAAAATAGTTTTGATTCATCGGTGACTCAAGTATTATAAGAGGGAGGTAAGTAGATAAAGAATCTACTTCGTTGCGAATGAATTTGAGAAGTTTTTTAAGAGGTAAAATAAATCTTTCCGCCCTTCTCACCAGTTCCTGCTTACTATATCAACAAAGAATTAGCTTAATTCACTTTCCATTTCTAATCTCGCTTGGTACTATCTTAATTTTCTACTTTACCTTACATTAATTTAAATTATTATTACTGGGGAAAAGGGGTGAGAAAAACCAAACAGCCGTTTTTACAATTCATAAGTACGGTGTAGTAATAAAAATAAATTCCTTGTAATACACTTTCGTATGAGGATTTACTGTCAGAAAATTTAACAAAATCAAATGGATGTTATTGCTTTTGAACAAAGTTGAAAGAAAGACAGAAAAGTCAGAAGCCTCCAAAGTTGATACCGACGGCTCAGGGTAAGCCAGGTTGGTCACTCATTCTTAAGAGGTATCCCAAAGTTTGGTGTGGATTGAAACTTCCACATCACGCAGCCCTTGAATACATGTTGGCCAAGCCACTTGAAACAGAGATAGTTGACCGTCCTGATTTGTGATACGATCATGATCTTTTTTAAACACATAGTTTATCAACAGCATAACGAGTGCCACTGTATTTCTAGCCGTTCTATACTATAGAAATAAAATGTTGCAATTCAACATAAATTATAATATTTATTTACATGAAATGTAAAATAACATTAAAACACTTTTTATATGAAATTGTACAACATAATATGACAATGGTAATTATATGTATGTTTGTAAATTACATAGCACAATAGCTAGCAATACACGTCATTGCAATAAATTACTCTTGAGTTAAAACAAACTCTTAGTATTTAATTCCACAACCCAATATGTAGTGATTCCCCTCAGATTGTTACTGTTATCCCTGTATTTGGGTATTCAATACTTATTCTTAGATGAAAAAATATTTTTAAATACACGATTAAAAAATCTTCAGATTACTAAATTATCCACATTTTATTGATACAGGACGTAATATTCCTATCCTACTGTCAGTTGACCTGTTATTCTATTATAACAAAAATAATAAGTTATTTTTAGTTTTTAGTAGTTTATTGTTTAAGTTTATTTGTTATTGTATAAGTTTATTGTTTTTAAGTCCACTTCTTGTGGTTGGTTTTTAATACAAGCGTATCCTAGCACAAAATAATGAATATCAGTCGTAAAACTTTACTTTGAAATAATAGATTTATAGAGTGAAACACTAATGATAAATTGTAAAACTAATCTTTGTAAGGAAGAATTAGAAAACTTGAGTCCTATACATTAATTTTCCTCCTAAGAACGAAATTTTACTCTTGCAACATTTTAGCTGATACTACATTTAAATTCCATTCTAACTCAAGATATTTAATACAACGAAGATTTTTTATTCGAGGTAAAATTAAGAAAACGACCTAGAATGATAGGTGGTTTGATATTAACTCACAGATTTGTGTAAAATGTGAATTTGGAATAACAAATTTTTATATTTTATCTACATCTAAACTGATGGCCAAAATTAAAGATGCGTTGCGAGTTTACAGTGGGGACGCGGAGGGCCCTTGTAGTGCAAGACACGTGGAGTGCTCTCAGATGCACTTCAAAGATTCATTAATGGCGGGCCCTCGGTGGGGCTGGTCAGGAAGGGACATATGCAGCCCTTACGTTTGTAAACTCCCCTTCACTTAGCAGCATCCGATCCACCGCTTTACATCTTCTTTGCAAACATGTAAAGAGTGTCAACGAAATATTTCAATCAATCACCACATTACATATATATTACATCAGTGGTATACCTTTACCGTTCTTCAAGGAAACAATGTAAATTGTTGTAATATGCATATTTAAAGTAAATATAAGTTAATATTGGCAATAAATTAGATAAAATATATCTACAAATATCAACTAAAACATATATTTTTCTATTTATTAGATTTTTAACATAGCATATCGTTGAATAAATATGGGAGCCTTCTAGGCAAAGCAAGTTTTAAGCACTCCTTCACTTAACATTAAATTGGCTAATAGGGAACTAGGTGTTACATAGGTTATGGTAAAAATTGCAATATAATAATATACAATCTATTCCGGCACGTTGACTGTTTTTATACATACTTCATATTAGAAGGACTACTACCATTAACGATATGAACTTTGACTGTTTAATGCAAGTCTTCAGAATTAAAAATAATTTACCTATGTTAAAAAACATTTTTTAACAACAGTTTTTTTAACAACAGTTATGTGGCTAAATATCTAAGTGGTTAAACTGCTCCCCTTTTAATCTAATCGTTCGATCCTGAGAAAAATCAAATCAAATCAAAAACAGTTTTATTTCAATATTAATATACATATTCACAATATTCCACTGGTCAACATAAAAGAAAAGTTAGTAGATTTTAAAATTTTCGGTTTCGGACCTATTTGTCATTTGTCATTAGGCTATTAATTAATAGTGTTTTATGACAATTGGTTAGTGTTAGATAGTAAAAAGACTGGGGTTTGGAACGATCCAAAAAGTTAAAAAAATCCTCTGGTGTAGATTCGCACAAAAAAACTGTTGTTGTTATTCGTGGGTGTTATTTTTTTAGGTATCTTATATTTAGTTTTCATATTATTCCGCAATATAAAGGCTCTGGGCTTAGCAAATAAAATTTGACGAAATTATATAAAACCAAGAAGAAATAACTGATTTAAATTCCACTGAATCACAAGAGTGAGAAATTTCAAAACAATAAGTACAATCGTTCAACGTACTTTTAAACAGTTAATCTTATTCTGTAATATAAAAACCCAAGTCAAGCACTAAAACATGCCTTTCATTTAGAAAATTAATAACAGCTAAAATATGATTTTTTAAATTGTCAAAAATTCATTAAAATGATGTGTCAAAAGTTGTTTTTTTATGTGAAAGTTGAACCACAAAAAGTTTCATCTACAAATGGTTGTTTTAATTGTACTGCATATTCATCCAAATCTTATATATTGAAGCTTTCATGATGTATCTACCTGAGCATGCATATTATAATGACTGAAACTGAATATGGAACAAATTTCTTTGCTTTAATGTTCGTTGTTTTAGTTTAAGTAGAAATGTTTGGAAAATAAAAATAGTCTGTTAAAACAGTAAAATAACTTGGAAGGAAAACCACTTGTGGTGGCATGGTTTCGGATTCTAACAATAAAAATTTAAAAATGACTTTCTGTTTTGAGAGAAAAGTAAATTAGGCCAATTTGTTATACGTGGTAATGGAGAAAGTTTAGTGGGTGCCCAAACGCAGAATTACGAGAGAGAAATGGTCGACTGGGGGCAGCCGAGAGAACCAGGGCAGGCGTTACCTCGCGCTGAGCGAGAACTGTAATGTCACACCTTACACTGAATCATTTTATAACTATGTTACATTCGCTGTGTCCGAAAAAAGTCCTATAAAATCAGTGCGTGTTTTTATTAGCCAAGTGACTTGAGTTAGTTCAATAATTTGTTCCTTTTAGAGGTGTTTAAATAATTAATAAATGATTTAAAATACCACAAAGCGAAACAATAGTATGTTTGTTATTCGTGAATATAGGAATGTTTTTGTTGTTGTTGTTGTTTTTTTTTTTATATATACAGTATTGCAATAGATTTTAAACACGTTTTTAAATTATATTATTTGACCAATGTATTAGGTAAGATATTTATATTCATGTTCTAATAAAAACCTTTGTGGTAACCAATATAGGCTTATAAAAATATAATATTGTAAGGCGTGAGAGCTGGCCTTGACATAAATTAACATGAATGGTTATCCCTCAAGTATTTTAATGTATGTGTAGACCCTCGGCCTTAAACAATAACCAATACTAACATTGTTGTTTTTTTTTTTTTTTTTTTTTTTACCCTCAGTGTGTCTTTTTACAATCAGCACGAATATGTAAGTTTAAAATCTAAAACTAAATGTTTATTATAATTAAAATTAACTTGAATATAATATAAAAAACAACGTTTGTTATAATTGTTAAAATTAAAATAATATTAAATATATAATCTTGTGTGTTTTTTTTAGTGTAATATTGTTTAAAAAATGTTTTGGTTAAGAAAAATGAATTTTTTCCCTTGGGATAGACGGCAAAAAAGTGTCTCATTTCGACTTGGATGTAACATAAATGATACTTTTGAAAATAATCTGAAATGAAATAAGACGTGGACCGCGCCGGCCAGTGTATTGCTGTATTGACAGGTGTCGTGAGGTGGAGAATACACCTCGTTATGGAGCCTTTATCACCGGATATTGCTCGCCACAGGACTTATAAAACCATTATATCTTACCGTCTTTTTTATAAATTTATAGTATGGAATCGTTAGTTAAAAAAATTAAAAAATACATTTTACAGAACATAATTTAAGTGATGATAGAAATAAAACCGTACATACATTTCTCTCATAACTTAATACTTATCTAACGTGAAGGTGCTGTTAAGGACTAAAACATGTTTTAACAAACTTTGAGAATAGTTGACAAGTTCGCGAGAGAATTTCAATACTGTAGTAGAGGTGATGAATGGGCTTTAACCAAACTATTAGAAGTGAATAACTATCCCGAGTAAATTATTCGTAAACGTTACTAATTTCCTCGTATAATACCAATAATTTTGTTATATAGTCATCCTGATGAGTAATAATATGTTGCGTTTGGCTCATTCTCCCTAAACAAACAATAGTTTTCGAATGTTTGAAGTTTTCATATATAATTAATTGTTTTATTTTTATTTTTTGTACAACAGTTGATTTCGTTCTCTAATCAGCCTTGACACCTACGATTGTAAAACAATTCAAATATGTTTCACTTACGTAAAACAACCTGAAGGTGTCAACGACCCTTTTTATTCAAGCAGTACATGTTTCGGGCAAATTACTGCATATCGTTAGCTCCTAAAAAAGGTCCTAATAAACTTAACACATAGAGCACATAATGTTTGTCAAGAATTAAAAGTACGCACAAATATATGTATCCTTTGTGTTCGTACTTTTAATTCTTGACAAACATTGAGCAATGGGCGTTATGTTTTTAGTTCGTAGGACCTTTTTAGCAGCTGAAGATGAGCAGTCATTTGCCCAAAACATGTCCTGCATGAATAAAAAGGATTTTTGACACCTTCAGACTGTTTAACGTAGGCCTGAGTGAAACCAATTTAATTGTTTTACTCCTTTAATGCAGATAGTTGACCAGTCTCGACAAAAGAAACAAATGTACAAAATGTTTATAGACAGTACTGAATTCACTGTATAAAGAACTGCGATAGTCGGTAGTTTTCCTTCTGACGGAGTTCCAAAATGAGCCAAAGCTTGGTATTAGTTTGGCTTTAAATAAAATTAATTGCAGCGTGGACCACCAGACAGCGCGGCTAAGAGCTCACTGGACCAGAATATTTTAATTAAATCCCGGGTGGAATTTATAAAATATATTTAACTCATTACTCGTCACCAAAGACACTTTTTAAGGGAACAAAAGGTTATTTTTTATGATAAAATATATTTTTTTAGGTCCTTTATAAATTATATCACTTTATAAAAGGTATATTTCTCAACATATCTAATAAAATGATCAAATTAGGTAGTTATAGCACCTGGTTGTTGTTGACCGGTTATTTTGTATCATCAAATATTATTGTTATTGAATGAATAACGTGAATTCAGGCGACAATGATAACAGTGCTTAATGTTCACTCAAATAGTGTATGTAATTCACTAACCACAAACACGAGTGTACAAATAAATATAAATAGTAATAATAAACCACACTTAGTACTTAACAAGTACTATTTATGATTTATTTATAATGCTTATTGATTGTACTTAGTTAAGTTTTAAAATACGAAGCTATTGCTAAGTATGAAGAGAAATATTTAAAGATATAATACGCAACACTACACATCAACCAAACATTTAAAGATAGATAAGCAGCTTAAGTGGCAATCCCCCCTCTCTCTCTCTCTCTCTCTTTTGAAATGGATTAGGAAGTTGTTTAAGAAGCAAGAAACTTTCCACCTTCTTCAGCAGTTACTGCCTACTAAAAGTTTATTCCGTTTTGATAGTTTGACTGAGTCTCATTCGTTGAACAAGGTTTGTACGAAGTACCAAAGTACGAAGTAATGTTGTTAATTTTAGGTTTAGTTTTTTATACTCTGATCAATATTTTATATTACTTTCATTCATGTTAAGCATTGTTGAAAAAATAAAAAAGTCCCAACTATTACGTATGTTAATACTCGAAGTCCGATAAGTTAGGACATTCTCAAATTAACGGTTCCAAAATTAATAATGACCATTTGAAATTTTCAGAGCTGAAAATGACTTTAAAATAGAACAACCTTCGAACATTAACAAGTTACCAAAAATTAAAAAAAAAAGTAGTTGTGAACAAAAAGTAGGCCTACCGATATTTTAATGATAAAATGAGAAACGATAGATAATTTTGATTTGATTTACACTAACATACCTTTGGCAAATCATTTATAGAAAATTAAATAAATTTGTAGTTAAGTGCCAGGACCTTTTCCGTTAAAGTACTAACAGGAATTTTTCGTATTTTTTACACCAAACAAATTAAGTTACACTATTTTTCAATGACTATACTATCCACCTATTGTTTAAGTGTAGCTTCTAGTACAGTAGGTTTTTCTCAAATTGTCGCGTTGACTGTACCTGTCACTTCTGCGCTTCACCTGGTGCGTAGACTGTACCGGCCCAGACATCGTTGCGAGGTAATCTTGTCTCTCCGTAATCATTAATGCGTTTGATGCTTGTCGATGGGTTCAGTGAACGTGGCTTGCAGATAAAGTTAAATCAAGCAAAAAAAAAAAAAAAACAAAAACAAAAAACAAAAAAAAAAACATGGGTTAACTTGGCGTAAAATGCTCAATATCTAGTTGTGCAAATAGTGCATGATTTGGACGTCTTTTTCGAAAAATGGTCGAACGTGACGATCTAAATCTCCTGAGTAAATAAAGAAAATACTATCCGAAATTGAATGTATTGCTTTCCTAAAAAAATTGGATATCCGTGTTTGTTTTAACATTAGACCTTTTATTGAAGAGTCTACAGTAAAACCATCTTGGATTTTATTACCATAAGAGTAATGTTGCATTTAAAACGCCCGCTCACGCCTTAATTATTGGTTGAAGAAAGATTAAACTTTATGTAATTTTCAAATAAGTTTTATAAAGTATAGGGAACTATGAACTCGAGAATTCTATATTATTGCTTTTTATCGAACAACAAAGTATTGTCGACATTTTGTTATAGAAAGGGACGTATTTTCCAGTAGTTTAATCTCATAAATCGCACTATAATAAACTAGTAATTTTAATTTCATAGTTATCACATATAAAAAAAATTCCTTTAAAATGACATAACTATGGATATTTTTCGACCACTAAAGGCGTATCGAACTTTTAAAACTTAACATTATGTCTCATGTGAATAAAAATCCAAGGTAGCGTTTACTGCAGACTTCCATCTTCTAACTTTGACATTTTAAATTAAAGTCTTTCTGATTTTTGTATTTCATTTACTTCTAAATATCCGTAGAAACTATTAAAGACCACCTTACTAATGTGTTATTAGCACAATAAAAAAAATTGTATACGTTCAACGTAAAAGGTCCAAATAACTTTCTATCACTGTTGTATATTGATCTTTATAATATTAATATTTTAGAAAAGAATATTTATTGGCGAAAATTTTCTGTCAGTATTAAAACAGAATATTTGTTTGTTTGAAGATATTTAGCTTAGAATGTTTTCATTATGTGCCATTTTGCAACGGCATAGGATCAAAATCAAAAACATAAGAATATGAGGGTACAGGTCTTTGCATACTAGTTTACTGTCGTGCGAAGTTTTAATTTCCCACACATATTGTATAATGGGTAAATTAAAACCACCTTTCAAACACACTGAAGGGAAACAAACGGAACTTACATTTACTTTCTTCTACATACAGGTTTTGTTAAAAAAATATATAAATTAATGCCAATGGATATTAGTTAAATAAATCAAAACAGACGATTTACATAAAAATATTAAAAAAATAGAAACCCGTGAGAGCCAGCAATTCCTTAGTTACATGCAATAATAAAATGTTTTTAGGGGTTTTTTGAAGAGCTGTATGCTACATTTAATGATGTAGTGACCTTTGATTGTAATTTTATTGTTCACCCGTCACTAAATGAAATTAATTGTTTACTAAAACTCTTTTGACAACAAATGGGTCTATCTGTTGTAAAGTAAAAAGATATATTATATAAAGTAAAAAAATATATGGGGATATTGCTTATGCAGTGCAGTATTTCAGATGGAAACAGTTATCATACATTCTAGTAATGGGCCTATCAATAGCTGAATCAAAGTGCGCTTTCATAAACTCTCACAAAACCATACCGTTCAACAAACCGTAGAGGAACAATTTGTTTTTAATATCATTCAAATGAACAGCAGTTTTAATAATGTGCTTTCATCATAGTTACAGATGGTTGGATATTCTTTTCAGGTGTTTTTATAGAGGAATTTATTATGTAGAGTTAAAAACAATGTGAACATTTATTACTCTTTTATTTTATTTTATTACATTTTATATCGTGGCATGGACAGTCAGAATAAGGTCAAAATATACAAAATATATACCAAAATACACGTTTAAAAATGGAAATAATGAAATGTAGTTTGATATTAAATGAATACGAATGTCAAATGTTAGGAACATGCTTTAAGTATTAAATCAAACCAAGTTTAATAAAAAAAAAAAAAAAAAAAAAATAAAATAAAAAAAAAAAAAAAAAAAAAAAAAAAAAACTGAAAGGTAAAAATATACATAAAATAAATTAAATAAAACTCTGCATAGGCCAAAGGCCTGTTCGCAGAGCTGAGTCGAAAGTAAAAATAAAAATTTCGCCTTAATTAACAAAAAAATCTATTACGGTGTATTAAAACTAAACTATCTGAAAAAAAACATTATTTCATAAATACTAACAAAACCAAAAGTAATATTCTATGATTTTTATCGTATACACTAAATAACTTCACAGACAACAAATGATAGAATTTAATGGATAATGTTAACTGAGTAATTAATTAATCAAATAAATAAATCATTCAGAAACTATAATTAGTGAATTTCCAACATTTTTTACGATTTCAGCAGTTCGGCCAGGAGAAAGACTTGCATAATCGGGTCAAGTATTTTGATTTAGTGTTAGTTAGTCTGCGGTGTTAGTTGTAGATGGAGATGAGGAGTTGCTCAGACGCCTCTGCACCGATCTCCAAAATCCAGACATTTACACATTTCTTTGTACACATTCACTGACACCTGCGCCTCCCTTATCTCATACGGGACACTCCTGAACAGGACATTGGCTAAAAAGAAAGAATTGGTTTTGTTGATCGATTTTACAATCTTAGGAACCTGTACACTAATGTTTTGTGAGTTTCTAGTTGTATACCCATGAATTACTGGAGTTATTATTAAGTGTGGATTTGCTTTCATGTACAAGAGAACAGATTTTATAAATAGTTATTTAATAGTAAGCAAACCTGTATCCTGAAAAAGCATCTTTGAAGAGTATTGTTTGGGTTTTTTAGACCAGCTTTAATTCTGCATTTTTGAACAATTGACAATGGCTCTATAATTTAATTACACCTCCCCCCATGCAATTAATCCGTAGTGAAGAGACGACTGAACATGTGCATAATATACAGTTTTAAGTTCTTTTCCATTTAAGATGTTACTGAATCATAAAAAATATAGATCATTTTTCTTAGTTTGCTTTTGAAAGTTCTATATGGTTTCCCCACTTGAGCTGTTTGTCCATAACAACCCCAAGATACTTAATGGTCGAGGCGATCGATGGTTTGGCAGCCACAGGTAGTACAGGTCACGTGCCCGCAGGTGTGCACTCTGACGACCAGGTCGGTGGGGGGCTCAGCACCTTGACGCGGAGAAATGGGTAATGCCTTGGTCTTGCTGATGTTCAAAGCTAATATATTTTGGAGAGAAATGTCGTGAGACGCTGTCTCAAAAACGACTGGCCAATTATCACCCGAAAAATGAATTTCAGTGTCGTCTGCGAAAAAAATATATTTTGTCTTGCATGTTAATTTTATCTATGTTACTTACGTGAACTAAAAACGATAAAGGTGCTAAAGTACTTCCTTGGACTAAACCATAGCTATAATATTTTACATCACTCTGTTTGTTTAATATATTTACCGTTTGGCAACGCCCACTCAGATGGCTTTTGAACCACTCGAGGACATTACCGCGAACTCCAATTGTGTCTAATTTCAATAGAAGAAGTTCTCTGTCGATAGAGTCAAATGTCTTTGCTAAATCTATGAAAACAAGTAAGTTTTTGTTATTTCTATTAATATTTTCCATGATATCTTCATTAAGAAGAAAACAATGCATCGTTGGAATATCTGTTTTTTCTAAACCTGAATTGATGAAAATAAAGTTGTTCTTTAAATATGTCTGAAGTTGTTTCTCAATTATTTTAGAAAAAACTCTTAGTAACGATATCGGTCTGTAGTTATTAAAATCTGATTTGCGCTAAGACTTGAATAAAGGAGTAACCCTGCCAAGTTTAAATTTTTTTGGAAAGGTGTTAGATACAATACTCAAATTCATAATGTGAGTAAGAGGCCTAACCAAACAGGAAGCTTTACGGACTTCTCTTTTAATTATCTTTGATACATTTTGCAGAAATTTCATCTGACCCTGGTGCCAACTTACCCCGCATTTCACGGACGCACCGCTCCAGCTGACTCTCGGAGACCGGCAACAGCCGGAACTCAAATTAAATGTATATTTGATTGTGGACGGAACATATTATCCAGGGAACAATTATTTATTATGCTTTTTATGAATTACAAAAGCATAATCTTTTTAGTTAAAATATATGGTAAAATATAAGTTTAATGAAACTCGATTTTTGTATAACAGGGTCATGGATACAATGACTGGCTCACCCAAACTAAATTATGGCATTAAAAAAAAAACTTTTCAAAAACTTATCAATAAAATTAAACATACTGTATACTAAAAATATTCCACAAAACATCCTCTGAATAATGCTTTTATTATTGAATTGATGTGCCCGTTAAACATTTCTATACGGTACTAAAATAACATAAATGCATTATAAATAATACACTCATGTTAGTTAATAATTAAAGTAGTAATTTATTTGTTTAATATGTGAAAACTGCCTTCAATCTAATTTTAAATTAAAAATTTTACATACATACAACTATATGAACTATGTGGTATTGATACACCGAACAATTTATATGCATAGAATGTAAAAACAAGTTTCAATAAAACACCACAGATTACAGACTGATATCGTATTGGGCATTCAGCGTTAAATACTTTGAAGTTTCATGTTTATTTTTCCGCCTAACGACGAATGGGTTATTAATTAAGTGTAGTTTTTTTTTTTTTTAGATCTGGATTTCTTTAAAATGTTAAATGATCTTTCAACCACCATCACAATACCAATTTTTATTTGCTTGGGTTAATTCTCTTCTCTTATGACGGTATGACCCTCTAATAAATACATGGGCTATATACATATCGTTGTGTATTAACGTTTTTCACTTCCTTCTCTATGCACTTAGTTTTAATCTTTTCCCAACTCATGGTAAAGGTCTGAAAAATAATTTTTGCAAAGAATATGTTTATGCCACGCGTAAATTCTTAATTTATTGTTAACTTTATTTACACTGTATTCATGAGTTGGTGATATATTACTGGAAGTTCTCTAAGTCTCCGTCCAAGCGGCATTTTCCTCTACAATATTAAAGTTTATCCGTCCCTGGTCTCTCATTCTACTACGGCTTTATTTCTGTTGTACGGTTTTTACAACAGTTTAAATCTACTTTTTAACTCCTACTTTAATCAAGATAATATTAATTAATAATTTACACTGTAAAACTATTTTTAGCAATTTGTTTTATTTAAATATTAATATTTTCATGGGTATTTGTCAAAATTCAAATGTTAGCAAGCCACGTGTAGGTTTTGTGCACTGAATGCAAGATACACACAATGTATGCGATGTAACTGTCACGTGAATGATCATTATAGATCAAAAAGCTCATTTCCAATCTCTCCAATTTAGTTTAATATACATTTTAATATTACAATTGTTACTTTTCCTGCTGTCCACACAATATTAATGTAGGTTGTAGTGTAGCGTAAGCAATATCAGGTCAGTGTCAATGTTGATGCGACAGTCAGCTAGTGGCGCATGTGTCTCGGTTATTGAGTTATTGGAAAATTAAAACTTTATCCAGTGGTTCTCAACAGGTGGTCCGCGTACCCCTAGGGGTCCGCAAGCCATGCCAAAGGGGTCCGTAATTAGATGTAATTAGAAATTGGAATAAACATACATATTTGTACGGTAATATATTTCAGTTCTTTTCAGCTTTCTGAAAACTTTACCGAATGATAACTTTTGCATCTGGCTTTATACAGAAACCAACGCTAGCACACTCTAGCGGCCGAATAGTTTTGTTTTATGCATGCCTATAGAGGGTGTGTGCAGCCTGCTTGCAGCCGACAAATGACAGGTAAATCGTATTTTAGAAAGTTCGCTATTTTAGATGTATTGCTAGTGCCATCACAGACTGTGTTGTTTACATTGAGATGATAAATTGGTACAGTGAAAAATTGGTAAATGCACGAAATCAGTACAGCTTGGAGTGAGAATATTTTAACTGCAGATGCAGACTAAACATAGTAACATACTGTCCTCGATTCATCAGTATTGAGATGTTTTAATGATAGCCTATCAGAATAAGATGGTTCTAAATACATTATGAATCTTCGAGTTTTTTTTCACTTTTTTGTCATTTCTAGGCTGATTTTAATTGTAGAACTTTTGGGAATAGGAATACTTGGAAAACTTCTCAATCAAACTGCTCTCAATCTCAATCACTTCTTATCACACTGCTGATTACAAGTATTTTAATTCCAGCGGCTTTATAAAACAGTTAGTGATTAAAGCCATTTTTAAATTTACAGTACGAACACGGTAGTTAAAAGATTGGTCGTTTGTTGAAAAGTGGATCCTTAAAACGATGCTTAAACGATGCTTAATTTCATATTTATGTCTACAGATGAAAAAGGAGATTTGATACTGAATGTACTGATGGACGCACTCTTTATTTCTTCAAAACCCGTGAATCCTAAAACAATGAAAATTAAAAACTCTCTTTTGGATTTTGTCATGTACTTAGTTCTGTGATATGGTAACACACCGATTTCGATTATGTATTAATACTATAAGCTTAGCAATGGCTAAACCCATTACAATTAACAGGGGTGGCATGAGAAAAATAATACGAGTAACTTTATGTTTAAGAATTAGTGGAAGTCCTTGTCATTAGGCGAATAGTGACTAGATGAGGGGGTCTTTGGAAAATTTTGTTGGGAATCCCTGCTTTATGCTCTTTACACTATTGAGAAACGTTTTGCAATTTTCGTAATTATTCGTAGATATGCCATTAGTTTTGTAAAACCTAAAACAAATATTTGCTGTTTCTGTATTTTCAAAATATATTTTTAAATCACCTACAGTCTTGGGCTCTCTTCTAGTAAACTGAAAATAAGTAAACAAATTTACAAAAGATAAAATAACCATTAACAAACTCGAAAGTAAAATTAAATATCAAGATAAAGCTTAATCCAATGCGATAAGCCAATGCAACCCTGCTTCACCAGCACTATTCAAGAGAATACATGTAACAAAATACCCCCGTCGCAGCAGACCTGCGCACTCAGCGAATTTCCAAACGATCTTGAGATATTGTATTTTCCCCATAAACACCATAGGAATGGGAATGTAGGTTTGCTGCCTTGGGATGTTGTTACAAAATGTTAGTTTTGTTAGGAAATGTAATAGTTACGTTAGGTAAATGTCAAACTGTATCAATATTCGGCACTTTTTAATTTTCCCCATAAACCCCATGGGGGTGAGTATGTAGGTTTGCCACCATATGGGTGTTGTAAGCAAATATCAGTTAAATCCTACCTAGTGAATGTACATACCAAATATTATCAAGTTATGGTGTTCTTTTCATTTTCCCCATAAACCCCATAGGGGTGAGTACGTAGGTTTGCCGCCATATGGGTGTTGTAAGCAAATATCAGTTTAGCCCTACCAAGTGAATGTATATACCAAATTTTATCAAGTTATTCCAATAAATAAGCGAGATACAGGGTTTTGTTGATTTCCCATAAGATTAACATGGAAAACCTATTTTTGGCTTTTCTCCGTAACCTGTAAAACTAAGTTAAAAATTCAAAATACTACATTGTTTGTTTTTTTAAGCTCTTTTAAATGGTTTCAGTTAAAACTGTTGAATTTTGAAATTTATGCTCCAAAAATGCAAAAAACCCATTTTTGACCCCTTTGAAACCCCATAAAACCCCGTTCCCATAGCCCGATCATGCTGGTTCGCGAACTCATGAAAATAGATCTAGTCTTACACCTCCATACCAAATTTCATCAAAATCGGAGGTCCCCTTCAAAAGTTATCAGTACCACGGACACATATATATATATATATATATAGATATATATATAGATATATATATATATATACATATATATGAAAATGAACGAACAGTGTTTTTGGCTTCTGGGGACCTCAAAATGAAAAAGTAACATGGTCCCGGGCTTAGGTCTTACCATGGCTACTACCGTAATAGGGTATTCCCTATAGGGAAATTCGCTAAAAACATAAAATAAAATAAATTTTAATAATAGATTTATGAAATCTTTATTGCAATAATTATGCAAAATTTAAGTAAAACTAAATATTAAACTTTAAAAAATTTTCTAAAAAAAAGGTCAAATATGTCGGAACTTATTACATTTCAAAGTTTTGATAATATTATTTTATTCTAAATTTTGAATGTCTACCATTTTTCTCAAGACCGATATATTGAAGTCGGGTTTACGGCAATGTCCTCTACATTGCAAGACCTTTAATTTGATATATGTATATATAATATTTGATATATATACTCTTGAATCTATTTAAATTTATCATGCTTAATATCGAATTTTATTGTAACTCCTTATGGACCAACCCCCCATTTTTGGACATGATCCCCGTTTGGGGTTTCAGGGGACTTTTTGGGGAAGGTCAGGTGATGCCATAGAACACATTCCAGAGGAAGTTGTCTGTCAAAAATTATTTCATTTTTCCCGAATAATTTTTTCTATACTAATTGCTCAAGTGGATCGAAAGCTTGAAGCAGCTGCTATCACTACCTAGAGGACAATGATAGTAGCTATAGTTTTTTATAGATTCTGTGAAACATTTACCTCAAAAGTTTAATATCAGGCGCTGATCAAGATTTTATATCAGGATATGGTATAATTATTGGACAATTCATGATTAGGATTACATTAAGACCTGGTCCTGATATGGACCTGATATACTTTTTATACTATGTTAAGACTATAGAAGGCAATCATGATTATTGAATATATTTCATTTCGTAAACTTATTTATGTGAAAACTCTTACTAGGTATATTTATGTATTACCATAAAGTGTTAAATAAATTTAAATATGGTAGTAAAAAAAAGAAAATTTAAGATTAGATTGCGGGATTAGAATATACAAATGACCAGCAGAGCCCATGAAAAAAAAGATACTGGGGTGTATCGCAGAATCTTGTATGTTGCATACAAAATATAACAAGATATAAATACTGATATGTAATGACAACTGATATATCTAAAACTAAATACTGATGTATCTAAAACTGTTCATTTTATAAAGTTACGTAGCTTACACAATTGTAAATTGCGTAACCATAAATAGTAAATACTTGTATTTTGTCAAAATACAAAATTATTCAATTTATAGCTATTTTTAATGGGTTATACTCATGAAAAAAGACACTATCGACCATAACACTATCCCTCTACATATCAACAGTGCAGAGCAGAACTACCAATAGTGGGGACGATTAAACAACTGGAAATGCAAATTCATTCACACCAGGACCAATGTTAGCACAATGGCTGTCGTTCTGACGTTCCATATTATGTAGATTGCAAGTACATGATTTCTGTGGGCTCCAATTATTGAACGGTATAAATACCTGGAAAGCTCTTCGATAAATGAAAGTATATTATAACAAAATGAAACCCACCTTTTAATGAACAAATCGGCAGCGCTGCCAATTTACATTGAATAATATTTTAAATTACCGTACTCTTTGTAATTTACTCGATGAGAATTGGCAACAATGATGTGCCCACTTGATGGTGACCGTGGGCAGTATTCTAACCAGATATGGACTGTTACAGACGTTTATTTAGTTTTATAACACTAACACATTGTCAACTCGTAACGTTTGAGAAAAAAATAAGAAATAAGGTTTTGCGGAAACATAAAATTTATTTAATCGGAAGTAGGACAATGCCCGTACACTTTTTCTCAGTTGGTTAAATTGCAATTTTTATCGAATTTTATGCTATAAATTAATAAGTTATGGATATATTACAAGTAGCAAAATGTTAAACACTACTCAAAAAATAAATAAATTCGTATAATACTTTAAAAATGAATGATTAATTTATACAAATAAAAAATTCTTGTGTAAACATAAAATGTCAACAATTTTCTTCGCAAATATATTTTTAAATTTTGAAAATTCCTTAAAAGAAAACTTGTTAAGGTACAGAAAATCTGTCTACAACTGTGAGATTACGTAACAACGAAAATGTGGTGTCTTACTACTGTCAGACATCATCTGTCTCAATATTTTAACTGGAATTCAAAAGCTCGAGTGACATATTTTTTCATAATTCTACAAAAATAAATTCCAAATAGAGAAAAGAATTTCTTTCTAAAGATTTCTTTCTAAAGATTTCTTTCTAAAGATCAAAACTGTAAAGACGAAAACAAAAGAAGCCTGCATCGTCTGATGATCAGAGAACTGCGGCGTCTGGAATCCAGCTTTCAAACAGTGCAGCGTCCTGTGAAATGTTTAAATATAAACCACCTTTAATTCTTGTTATTTGGCCCTAAAATAACGAGAATGTGTTTAGTAGAGTCTCCCATGTAGTACGTTTTGATTTTCATACATCAATGTGTAAATGAATATCATGATTTCTTGCATAAATGTGAATCTATAAGTATATGATATTCGATTTTAAATATCAATTTATAAGAGTTTATTAAAAGATTGGCCAATCTGCACTATAGGTTTTTCTTATGGCAACCGGTATCGTGGCAGCAACAACTACACTTAAAATAACAAAATATTTTCATGTTGAAATATCGCAGTAGTTTATCATTTAAACTTTTATAAAATATCACTGGACTGCAGATGTTTTACTCAGCATTTAGTTGATTTTAATGAGGTGTGCACAACTCATTATGGTAAAAAGTAAAATCGTAGTTCAAATAATTTATTAAATTATTAAACAAGGTTCTACTCTGACAAGGCATTATTAATACACTATATACATTAATGGACACTTTCCTCAAATTTATTAATTCTTACCAAACTCTAGAATAAACTCTAGAAGTATAATACAACTATGCATGAAGTTAAATTTCCGTTTTATAGAACAACTAATTACGACAGTAGAATTTACTGAAATTCCTTGACAGTATTAAATCGAGATTACTGAAACTGAATTTAACTACCTACAAAAGTAAGTTACGCGTTGTTATAATCTTTTACTAATCTTTGCACTACTATATAAAACTGAGAATGAATCTGCACGCAGTGGTAAAAAAATATTTTTTTTAGTTTTCTTTGTCAGAACGTAAAATATTTCAAGAATATCATAGAATATTCAAAGTTTACACGATGCGATTTACATTTTATTGAGGCGTAGAGGTACTCTATAAACTGTTACATATTCGATGAACCAGTCTGGACCTAGAATGTTATTATAAAATGTATCTAAACAAAAATATTTTCCACAAGAACAACTTTTGGTAGTGTTTTGAGTTCAAATGCAAATAAAATTATAAATCGAATAGTAAAAATTGATTTGTTTAGTATGTAATTTGATATTTGTTATAAAGTTATTGCAGCTACAGTTATCGATAGAAAAATGAAATCAATTCATCTCTTCGGTATAAACACTTCCTTACGTATTGCACAGGCAAAAGTAGTGGTAGAAACAATGATGGTGAAATATAATACTTTGGCCCTATTTTTTATTATTACTTATAAATATTTTTCAGTACTTGAAAAAGAAAACTGCGTTTTCAGACATATGTGGCTCTCTAAACTCGTCTAAATACGAAATGCTAATATTTAAAGATTTTGTATAAAAATGTATAGTGTAGTTTATTTTAATAAAAAAAATAATATGACCTAATTTCACCAGGCATGCTGCTTTTTTACTTTCTCCCCCTATACCATAGTATATGGAGAAAGTATTGTTTTCGTCAAAATTTTCGAATTTGAGTTGTTGGTGGATTTATCCATTTTGGTTCCCCCTGAGTCCAAAAAAGTGGTTTTCGGAGTGATGTCTGTGTGTGTGTGTGTGTGTGTGTCTGGATGTATACAGAGCTAGAGAATGCCCCAATGGTCCGATTTTGGTGAAATTTGGTACGTAGGTCCAAACCCACGATAATTCCAGGCGTTTTTTTCATTTTTTTAAATTTTTGATTTTTAAGGGTAGTTTACCCCCAAAAACCCTCAAAAATCGTAAAAAATCAAAATTTCTCAAAAACGGCTCTAACGATTTTGATTAAAATTTTGTGGTTTATTAAGCTTAAAATGTTGAATAAAATGACACCACCCGCATCTCCGAGAAAATGCGCGTTCAAAAGTTATGGAGTAAAAAGTGTTTAAAAAATCAATTTTTTGAATTTTCAAAATAGCTGTTGTCTCAAAATAAATTTTACTTATCACCATTAAATCAAGCTCAAAAAACTAAATAATCCAGTATTTTAAATTATTGCTCTACGTCAAGTGGTTGCGGAGAAAATTCAATTTCTCGTTTAGCGGTAAACGCAGTACGTTGTTAAAAGTCACAGACGCGCGTAGGGTTAAACGAGCGTTGCTCAGCTGGTAGCTATCCGACTGAGTCATCAAGACATTAATGTTTGGAGCTTTTAACACCTTTTTTATATTGTTGGGAGAAAGTATGTGTCAGTAAACTGATACCGTTTATTATACACCTAATTACAGACAATAAACACAATAAAAAGACAAATGATTAACATACTATATTATACTAATTAGTACTATTATTAGTTAATTAATACTAACTATATCATTCTAATTATGTTTTAAGTATTGTAAAATTTGCAACAATTTTATCAATTATGGCTGGTTACTTTTGGTTGAGTTCAATCATATTCTAGACGTATATTAAAGATAAGACATCCACTTGTCAAAGGAAATTAAACTAATAACCTTGTATCCTATGTAAACTAATATTCTGTATAAACTATACAACAAAGAGTGGTTTTACCTATCGACTATCCTATCCTCGTTTGAATTATGCTTTGTAGAAGACATTAAGCTGAGGTTAATCTGTTCATTGTTAGCTGTTCTTGGGGATTACATTGCACTGTTACCGGGCTTGAAACTTCCCACTTGCAAGAGATTACACATTAATATAGCTTCATAGATTGCTAATAGTTTGAACATAACAAATTATACTTCCTATAAATAAAGACATCTGCGTGCATACAATAATTACTTTACATAAGAGGTTGTGAAAGGGTTCTTCTCAGAACGTTTGGGAGTGGTTATAGTGCTCGCCATTGAATCCATCGATCCTGAGGAAAGTTGGTAGCTTTTTAAGGAATCGATTCCGGACCCAGTTGCCGTTAGTCATTTGGCTATTAATAGATAGTAACAAAACTGGGGTTTGGACCGTTCCCCGTAAAAACGCTAAAAAATGCCGCTGGCGTAGATAGAAACAAAATGTTGTGCAGGAATTTGTCCGCTCCCTTTTAGTGAATTTACTTAAAGTACAATAAAATTACGGGATGTTTTAAATAAATGATGAAGTCTTGGGCTCTTTGATTCGCTTTTGAATTTTTTTATGTATTTTGAGTTTATGTAAACTAATAGTACAAGGTTAATCGAGGTGAGTTTACCAGATATGAAGGTAAGGTCCACGTTGAAGATTTAGACAACAAAGAGTGGAGTAGATCTAGGACCCAGTTGGAATCCTGTTATTGATCTGTTCAAGACACTCAGGATAGTTAAGCTCAGAATTCACTAGTATGTGTAGTGGAGAAGACTTATTAACTGAAGCCAAAGATGGAATCTGAAGCATTGCAGCTATATCCTGGACCAGCGTAACCAAGAGCTTATGTCCTTGAGAAGTCCTAGGAAATTTTAGAAACCACCACTTGATCCTTTATAGTTCGTCTCAAAAAAATGAATTAGTGAGGACCAAAAGACTGAGCATAATCCTAGATGAGTTCTTACTAGTGCACAATACAATACAGCTTGAGAGTAAATTTTATGGAGGTCAAGTGAAAGGCTGTAAATTATTATCAGTATCTAGGCGCCTTTTTACAGCTTTCTTCGCCTTTATTCGTTTCATCTCTCAAAAAATAACTTTTGTATTAGTATTGTAGCAAGTAAAGGCTCGATTTGATATATTTGTAGAGAGCTTACTTCCTATGTTCTAAAAGGGTAGACATAACTGTTAAAAACATGTAAGAAGAATCTGTTTAATTTTCTTCGCAGTTAAAACTTAACAAAAAAATAATAATAACTGGTTGAAAATGTCAAATGACAAATATTGGAGCAGGGGGAGCACCTCATTATATTACACCTTAAGACAACACTAATCAGTTCTAAGGAACCCGTCTTTTGGGGATTGTTTTCATGCTTTGAACTAAAGAAAGCCTTCATCTGTCTGTAAAAAGTATTTTAAACGGTTTGTATTAATAAAAGAAAAACAAACTCATTTCAATAAACATATTTTATTTGTATTTTAATAAATAAAAACACCCAATGCATAAACTGATTTCATTAGCACACAAGATGTATAAATTGCATTTTTTATCACTTTGATCCAGCGTGACGCTATCCGTACAAGGTCACGTTTTAAACCAGTTTGAAAATGTGAAAGAGTTTCTAAAATAAACAACAAGTCCTTGTTATGAACTTAAGTCATGGTGCTTTCAGTTCATACAGTACAAATTGTTCAAAAGTTAAACCAAACGGACGCCCATATTCTTCGTGCTATTTTAACAATCCGATGATAATCTGTTACCTTCGAGTTTGTTAGGTTCGATTTACCAAACGATTGAAATATCGAAATGTCGAACCCAGTGACTATCGATTGATAAAATTGACAATGCTGAATTGAATTATAACCATAATTAAATATTACCCTTCTTAGGTACTCTTGATAATTTAAAATTTTTTACACTACAATGTAAGACTGATAACCTCGCTTTTATTTTTCTATTTGGGACAAAAAAGAACTAATATATTTTGCACCATATGCTGTAAAATATCTTTTATTTCTAAATTAATACATCTATTTCTATAATTTAATGATAAAGTGTTGGTGCATCACATACTATACCAGGGATTCCTACTTTTTGTTGCTCCTTATGCAAAATCCATGGACTTTGTTTTGTTTGTGGTTATGCACCAATGCTATTTGGTAAACAAACCAAAACACATTTTGGCACACTAATAATTATACGACTAGTACATTTTCTTTAAAAAGATCTTATTAAACTATTTCGTTTTTTCGATCTTAACCATTTTTGGGTCATTTAATTTATGTTTTTGTGTATATTGTAAAACTGTATACTATTCTTATGTACTTTACTACATTCAAGTATTCCATATTTTAAAATAGGAATTTATGTCCTCTGGAATTAGGTATTTAATTAAGGTTCATGTCAATCTTTAGAGTTACGCAATTTCCTGAATAACAACACTTCATTCGGAAAGAAGACTTAAGAGGAAAACTAAAACAAAACTCCACTCAGTAAATCGATAAATTCAGATGTTAATTTAAAGGATACTAAATATTAACCCTAATATTATCTTCGTTGATATTAGTTACTCTTTGAGTCATAAATGTTAACCACTTAATCTGAATAACCTGCTTATTTTTCGCTGAAAATATAGAATCAAAACTATATTCATTTAGTTTTAAGATGAAAATAAATACTTAGGCCTAAATACTGATCACAATTTTTTTCTTTCGGGAAAACCCACAAATGAAAGTCAAACACTTCTATTGGTGGTTGCCTCAAACAAACTATAGACTGAATTATTTGCTTTTGAAATAAAATTAACTGAGCAGTTAACGGCAAGCAATCGGGGACGCACAAGACCGGAATATTTTAATTAAATCCTGCTATTAAATTTATGGAATAAAATGTTGAGAATTTTAGTTAATAGTCCTAATTATATAACGGTTCTTTTTTTAAAATATATGAAATATTACACAGAAATGTACTACAATAAAAATAGTCAAATTTTATAAACTATTTTCTATATTTTGGCTCTGTCTTTATCTTTGAGAAGAATCATTACAATGACTTTAATAAAGAACCAAACAAATGCGTAAATCCATTAAAATGAAACTTTCAATGTGAACCAAATTGATTTAAATAATCATGAATGAAACAATCTTGATACAATGACTTTTCCTTTAAAATTGAAAATTTACCCTGAGATAAACAATTTTCGAGTAACTGAATGTTCGCTTAAAAAAATGCAACGACGTATGTTTCTTATAAGTACACCCTAATCGATAACCCTACAAAACTTTATGAATAAATTCAGAAAACCATAAAGGTTTTCACAACAGGAAAAGATATATTATTATTGTAACTTTGTTGATTTTTCTGATAAAGCACAAACATAAATGTAGAAAAAAACGAGACAAAAGAGTTTTTTTATACGTTAAACACTTCACGGTTAAAACAATAAATAGTCATTTAATTTCTTGTTATCAATTATTTTATTATAAATGTTGAGGAAAAATTTAAGCAAAATGGTAAAAGAAAAAAGTAATTACCGGAAGCCCATTGCGTAACATTTAACTGTTCAGCCTATCGGAGTTTACTTTTAACATAAATCTTGTCTTACTACATGATCATGACGTCAACGTAAACTGACCTCCACATTAAGTCAGCTGTTAAATATGTCACTGTTACATGTAAACTTTAAGAGTCATCTTCACCTATGATCCACCAGCCCATTGTTGCGCAGTTGGCAATGTTAATCATACGGCTTTTAATGCAAAACATGGTATAGCATTCCCCTGTTTCGGACGCCGTTTTTCAACCGAATTTCTTTAAACTTGGTAAGTGTTTAGTTGAATAGTTATACTATGTCGCTCATACGTCGGAATTTTGAAAATTTAACAAATATTACTAAGGAAAATCGAGTTACTTTGTGACGACTCAAAGAGTAATTTTTGTTAAATTTTCAAAATTCCGAGGTATGAGCGACATAGTATAACTATTCAACTAAACACTTACCAAGTTTAAAGAAATTTGGTTGAAAAACGGCGTCCGAAACAGGGGAATGCTATACCATGTTTTGCATTAAAAGCCGTATGATTAACATTGCCTACTGCGCAACAATGGGCTACCAGCACAGGGGTGAAGATGACTCTTAAGGGGTTCCGGTAAACTTTTCTCGACCAAAAACCAAATTATTTTATATTTTTAAAAAATTCTACGGATCTTTCCCTTTAAAAAAATATATAACACTATATATTTTGTTTAGTTTGTCATCTAGAAAAAATTTTAAACTTATGCCTACTGTTGTTTTGAGCGCTGGGCTCAAACAGATGCATACACTCGCCTTCGGCTCGATGGGGGCTCCGCCCCCCCCCCCCCCCCATGGCCAAATGCCAAAATTGGTATATTTTTTACCAGACACATAAAAGTTGCCTAAATCAATGTTTTATTATATATATATATAAAGTGTGTGTGTGTGTGTGTGTGTGTGTGTGTGTGTTTTGTGCGCGTGCGCGCGCGAGCTAGGACCCGCTAGGACGATAATTTTTTTGAAGATCCTCCGATTTTGATGAAATTTGGTACAGGGGTGCAAACCATCATTTACTTGAACGAGTTTTCGAACCATAATAATCGGACCATGTACACGGGATTTTATAGGGTTTCAAAAGGGTCAAAAGGTTTATTAAAGGTTCGAAATAGGAAGCATGGTTCATTGACTTGGCAGTGGTGACTAAAGTTTTCGGAAAGCGAGATTTCCGTTTCACCAAGGTAAAAAGAGCTCTTTCATAACACATAGAACCCTCTCATGCTTTGTGACTTGGTGACATATTCCTTTGAGTCTAAATGAAACTCTTGAATTTACAACATTCACTATTCCAGTAAAGTTCTTTCATACCAAAGTTTTCTCTTTAACGATTCACTTGTCCCTTTCTGTCATCAGTGAATCTGATTTTACTCATAAATTGTGAAGTATTACTGTCTGGTAAAAGTTTATTTTTATATGCAGTGGTTGAGCAAATTATATAACAACCATTGCTTGGATAGCAATTTAAGGGGATATTTAAATAGCTTTTAAAAGTTTTATTCTGTTGGTAATACACAAAATAACGAACCCTAGTTGATTGCTAGGTTTGATAGACTGATTAAAATGGCTAACTTCAAATTAAATAAAAATTTTGTTACGAAGTCTGCTGTATAGGTTTGTTCTTTTTCATATCTAAAGACTAGAATTCCAAATAGAAAATCGTTGGTATTAGTTTTAATGCTGCCACTCTTCTCAATATGTTGTTATCTTGGGTTATTCTTCTGTTTGTTTGTTCATATTGAAAATTAAATATGTTATTTCGAAATATATATCAAATTACAACAGTAACCAATCCTCCATAGGTTATATCTTAACTCAAAATATTGCAAGATATGTTTTTTATATAAAAATTAAGGTGTTAAAAAAACCAATAAAAATTAAAATTATTAATTACTTCAATGTAAAAGAATTGTACTTTTTTCTCATAAATTCTGGTTTTAAATAACACCCTAAGGATAAAAATGTCTATTATTTTATAATTCTTTAATATTTTTTTAGCAATGGATTATATTATTTAATCTATATTATTTTATTTATATTATTTAATCCGTCCAACCTTTAACTATTGCTTTATCAACATTAAAAGCCACGAAGGGTTGTTGCCCTTTAATTACATAAATTCCCTACTCACAAAATAATATTTTCCTTACTAAATTAAAGCAAAACTCAGTTAAATTACCTTTAAAATTTTTATAACAAATCCGATCAGGCTAAGGCTCAGTAAAGCACAAAAAACAATGAATCAATTACCTATTAAAACAAGGAAAGAACAGCAATAATATAGAAAATAGCAACAACAGAATGAAGCAAAATTAAAATGTTGTAAATAACTTACAAACGCCCAATCTCCCCTTAAAAAAGGAAACACGAAATATAATTAATTAAGATTAATATATTTGGTTTTCATTGTTTGCTATTGTTGTTTTTTAAGTCATGTTCCCTAATTTTTCATTTATTTATTTTGCAAATGAAAAAAAAAAATTAATGAGAGATATTATGTGCGTATATTGAGGTTTATTATGCTAGTTATTTAAACGTATTTAAATAGTTTTTTTTGTTGTTGTGTTTTTACTCAAATTAGTATTTTTAGCAATGACTCCAAATGTTTTTTTAGCAATTTTTTTTTTTTTTTTTTTTTTTTTTTTTTTTTTTGAGGGAGAGGCGGAAAAATGCATTACGCACACAGGTGGCCAGCCTGTAGTGTGGGGCTCCCCTAAAAAACGGGTTTACCCACTAAAAAACCTCCTCTACTCTTTAGGAATCTAACCTGGAATTGTTTATCACATTACGTAGGCTAGGCCTAAATTTGGCTTACGCCCGTGGGGCTCGCTCCTTATCCAGCCGCTCGATCAAGGGATCTGGGCCACTTCGCGGTCCAGATCGGTTTTCTTTTCCAGGAGGATGCCCCGGACGAACTGTGACAAACAATCCCAGTTGCCCTCATCCTCCAAAATCTTTTGGCAGACCGAGTCCACCGAAAATGCACCAAAGATTTGTGTGGCCTCCAGGCGGGGCCCTTCCCAACGGGGACAGCGGAAGAATGTGTGTTCCGCATCGTCGGGAACACCCGGGCAATAAATGCAGTCCGGTGAACCGGTCTTTCCCATCCGGTTCAGGTACGACCGAAAATAGCCGTGACCTGTCAAAAATTGGGTCAGGTAGTAGTCCACCTCCCCATGCCACCGTTCCACCCATGGTTGGACCAGCTTGATAAGTCGCGCAGTCCATCGTCCTCGGGTGTCGTGCTCCCAGCTGTGTTGCCACTGCTGGAAGGTTCGGGAGCGCTCTTCTGTTCTTGCCGTGTCCTTGCCGATCTCGCCTTGTCTCTGATAAATCGCTTTCCTCTCCCTTGCCAAGAGATTGACAGGGATGACTCCGGCGACCACCAGGACGGCAGGCTCGGATACTGTCCGGTAGGCGGAACACACCCTGAGCGCAGCTTGACGCTGAACCCGGGCGAGTCGCAACCTGTAGCACTCCTTATCTAGAGCGCCTGCCCACACCTCTGCCCCGTAAAGGAGCACGGACTGGACCGCGGACATCAACAGACGTCTTCTGCTTAATCGGGGACCCCCGACATTGGCCATCAGCCTACTAAGGTAAGTGACTACCTTAGCGGCCTTGTCCGCCGTACGGAAGATCTGATCCCTCCAGCTTAACTTGGTGTCCACCATAACCCCAAGGTATTTGGCGGCACGAGTTGATGTGACCACCTCCCTTCCCACTCGGAGTGGGACGACGGTGTCGATCCTCTTTTTCGTGAGAATCACAATCTCCGTCTTACTGAGAGCAAGCGAGAGACCGTGATCTGACATCCAGGTGTTGACCACACGCATGACTCGGTTCAACTTTAGTTGGGTCAGCTCAACGTTGCGTGCAGCAATGAGAGCTGCGACGTCATCGGCGTACCCAACCAAAGTGGTTTCCTCAGGCATCTCGGACCTCAGGAGGCTGTCATAGGCAACGTTCCAGAGATCCGGGCCGAGTATTGAACCTTGTGCGGCACCAGAAGTGACTTCCATCGTCCGCATTCCGTCCCTCGTGTCATAAATCAGGCTTCGAGAGCGTAGATAATCCTCGATGAGCCGCAACAGATATGCAGGAATACGAAAGGTGTTGCGAAGCGCATCCAGCATATCGACCCACCTCGCCGAGTTGAAGGCATTCTTGACATCAAGCGTAACAAGAAGCACTACTCGGCGGGAGAAATGGTTGTGGCTCTCGGCTCTCTCCACAGCTCTCTGAACTTCGGTGACAGCGTCGATCGTTGACCGTCCCTTTCTGAAGCCGTACTGACGGGGGCATAAGTCCCCGGCAGCTTCCACGGCAGAAGTCAGGCGGGAACGGATCAGCTTCTCGAACAGCTTCCCAGCCGTGTCCAACATGCAGAGAGGCCTGTGGGACGACGGCAGCTCGGGATCACCTTTGCCCTTGCTGATCAGTACAAGCCTGGCTGTTTTCCAGGGAGCCGGAAACACCCCTTCTACCAAACAGGCGTTGTACATTCTCAACAACAAGTCAGCGTTGATTGAAAATACTTTCTTTAAAGCCTCACTGGGAATCCCATCCGGGCCAGGAGCCTTGTTGCTCTTCAGGGAGAGAACGGAGGTTTCCAGCTCCTCGAAAGTGAAAAGTGGAACGTCCTCTACCCGTCCGAAGTCAACCGGCGGTCGCTGTGGATGTTCAGGAAACAACGCAGCAACGATCCTCCCCATGGTGGCGCCCTCCATGATGGAAGGTGGAGAGCGGGCGCCGAGTTTCTGTGTTACAAGTTTGTAACCCAGGCCCCACGGGTCGGAGTCAACGTCGTCACGAAGTCTCCTCCAGCTATTCGCCTTGCTCCTGTTGATCGCCTGGCGGAGAGATTTTCTCGCAGCTTTATAGGCCTCCGACTTACGAACTCTGTCTGCGGGAATTCTCGCTCTTGTGGCGGCTCGTCTAGTTCTTAAACATGTTCTTCTTAGTTCCGCAATCTCTTCAGTCCACCAGTTTGTCGCGTCGGGGTTTCCTTCGCGGCATAGACTGGTCGCAGGCCGAGACGATCAGTTCCATCGTGGATGTTACTAATGCCTCGGCCCCAGCCTCACCAGGATTCCCCTGCGCTCCCCGAGAGATGACTTCGGTGAACTTGATCACGTCCAGTTTGTTGGTGTTCCACCGGCGTGGCCCTTCCCGAAATGCGGAAACTCGACGATTTGCCTGATCATGCAGGTCAAAAACGATGTATTGGTGGTCGCTACCCGTGTAGTCCTCCACAACCCTCCAGCCAGAGATCCTCGGAAGGAGCGACTCAGACGAAAAGGTGACGTCAGGGATCGTGCCTCTCAGCCCGGGGCGCCGAAAAGTAGGTGTGTCGCCCTGGTTGAGGACGACAAGACCGGCCCTGGCGATGAAATCCAGGATGTATTTCCCCCGGGAGCTGGTAGAGGGCATTCCCCACTCGACGGCCCTGGCGTTGAAATCGCCACCAACGACGACATGCCCGGTGGTGCCGAGAACGCACTCCTCTAGGCTATCTATCTTGTCGCGGAAGTCCTGGACGGCCTCGTTGGGTGTGAGGTAGCAACTGAAGATAGTCACGTCCCTACACCGAACCCAGACGAATCCTCGGCCGCGCCCGTGACTCCGCACCAAAACATCTCGTGTATTACGTGCCCAAAATGCAGCAGTACCGAGGCTGTCCGAGATCCAAATGTTTGGGTCTCTGTCCCGATACTGTTCGCTGATAAGGAGCGCGTCAGCACCAAGTTCTCGGGCGAGCTGATCTAGAAGGTTATCAGCTCCCCAGGATCTATGAAGGTTGGCCTGGAGGATGCGAATTACCGGCCGCTGCCTTTTGCCTGTTCAAGTGCGGCTCTGAAGGCACCGCACTGACCAGACCCGGGTAAGTGACCGAGGGCACTGGAGCCTGAATCCTTGCAGAGGAAGCAGGAGGGGCTCGAGGAAAATTCCTTACGTTTGTGGCCCTGGCTTCCACACTGGAAGCAGTTGGCACTCCTGTCGGGCCCTTTACAGTTTCGGGAGGAGTGGCCGAAACCGAGACAGCGGAAGCATCTCGAAACTACCACCCTCCGTTTGAGCCTGCAACTGACCCAACCGACTCTGAGGTGCTTAAGGCTAAGCAGCTTATTGGCGTGCTTTTCGCCCATCTCAGCAACAGCCATCCGGAGTTGACTTCGGTTGGGCTTAGTCACCCATACCCTCACTCCATCAGCCGGTATCTCCGGGAGTGCCACCTGGATCGCACGGGTCACCTCCTCTTCGGTGGAGAGGGCATCAAGGTCCCGAATCTCGACCGAACACTTCGGTTCTAGGGCCTTGATTGAGCCTTTGTCCCCAAGTGCAGTCTTGAGGGAAGCGGCAAAACCAATCTTGTCACTCGACTTCCCCAGTTCGAGGAGGACATCCCCGTTCTGGGTTCGCCGAATAGACTTGATAACGGTGTCGGTCTCTTCCGGTTTGGCCTGCGATCTAATCTGACCCAGAACATCGGCAAAAGATCGCCCCCCTAAGGGCTTGATCAAGATTGCCTCCGTCCTGGGCTTCTTAGGCCTGGGTTGTTTAGGCTTTCTGACAGACTTGCCAGAGGCCTCCCCAACCGGGTTTGAGACTTGCGTCCGCTCCACCCTCGACGCACTTTTCGAAGCCACCTCCGCTTGCTTCTGCCTCCTCCTTTCTTTCTTAGACAGGCGCGTCTTCCAGCCCCCCAAAGGTGTTGAGGCAGAGTTTGCTGCCAAGGCAGGATTAGCCGCCGGAGCAGGAACCTCTGCAGGAGTAGCCGCTGGAATCACGGCAGCGCCCGGGGCGGACTCAGTAGCCTGGACAGGAGATGTCTGCGATGCCGCAGTGACAAAAACCGGTCTCGGCACCGAGTCCACCTCAACAAGCTCAGGGCTTCCCGGCGAAGAACCGCTCTGCCTCTTCTTTCGCTTTCTGGCTTGAGTCTGGGACTCAGCCAGATGAGCTTGAGGCGAAGCAGACATAACTCGGTTCACAACGTCGCGCTCCTGCTTCATTGCCTTCAGCCTGATCTTCCGGCATTCCTCGATTTCGCCAAGGAAATCCTCGAGTTTCGGAATTCCGTCCTTAATCACCTTGTTGACGTTCTTCTGAATAAGGAGAGCCTTGGCCATCTCCTTCAAAAGATCGTTCATTTTCTCCAGGGACAGGTTTTCCTCCTCGTTGGCATCGTCCTGCTGCTGCCGAAGCATTTGCATCTCGAATGCCGGACGAAGAGGGCTCTTCCTGGGAGGAATTCCTTGCATCCCGGCTAGAGGTGTTACCGGCTCAGTCACCCCCATACCCAGCTTAACCTCATCCTTCTCCTTTCCGGTTACGGCCGACGATCCGGCGACACCAGCAGCCTTGAACGGGATCGGCGGAGGGGAGGCTTTAATTCCCCCCGTCGGCGTCCCAGTCTTCGAGGTCGGAGACCTCTGCAGTTTTGAGCTGCGCTTAAAGGCGGCCTGCTCATTCTCCTTTAATTTCGTGTTTTGGTTTTGAAAATCCATACTTTTGTTTCACCAGCGCATCGTGCGGCAAGAGGCGGCCCTTCATTGGCCGGGAACGTGTACACCTTCGGAGGTCTACCCCCGGTAGGAGATAAGACACCCCTACCCCAGAACTCTGGGGCCCGAAACCTCCGTTTGCCCAGCACCGATACACGAAATGTGCCGGACGTGCTGGGGGTCGCACCGTGGCAATGCAGAGTCCGATCTCTGCATCCATGCCGCACTTCCTGACTAAGGTCCGAAGCGGCTGGCTTCTGACGACACACTGGAGGAGACCATCGGCAGTGCGAGGCACACATCAGTCCCTGCAACACAACAGGGACACTCCCAGGACCACCCAGCGTGCGCCGGTCGAAAGAAGGTGGAAAGACACCCTTGATTCGGGGTCGAAAACAAGAAGGTGAGCAAGGTTAGCTCAGGAAAGAATAAAGACGGTGAGCTAAGACCTGAAAGATGAGAAGAAAGGCTCTAGCTCGGGAAGAACTGTGAGGAGGTTCTCACAGCTTGGCTCAGGTACCCCGGGGTCGCCAAGAAACACCCGTACAGTGGAAAGCCCACTGCCCCTGAGGGAAGTGTTTTTTTAGCAATGGATTATATTATTTATATAATATTAAATAAAGCACCAAAAACTGAATATATAGACCTAATAAACATATGGATTTAGTTAACATTTATTTTCGAACAAAAAGTTTTGAGAATACTTTTATGATAATTAATAAAATAGCAAGTAATATAAAACTTTCGAGTTAATACAGCTTTTAGGTAGAACAATTTCCTTTAAAAACACATAAAATAAGATGAATCTTTTACGACCTCTAATGAATATTAGAGGCATAGCAGATGTTTAAAATTTAACATTTGTATAGTGGGAATTAAAATTCAAGAATGCGAATACTACCCAAAACTAGTTTCTATTTCAAATTAAGTAATCTCTCTTATGTTTAAATTAACTTAATGCCTAGAAAAAATAATTATTTTCAAAGCCGGACACACATTTTAAGTTTTATACTCACTAACACACTAATATAATTTGTCAACTAATTTTACAAATTAGTTAATTGGAAATATTCTTACTAAATGCACCAATTCTGCCAACGTTATTTACGACCTATTGTTATATTTCACTGCCAACATATAACGTTTTACGTGCAGTTACAGATTTCTCTTTGTGCAAGAACCATGCTGCGATATATTGCAATACCTGTTGTGTTGTGTATAATTTATTTTCTCAATACTTCTGCAACCGCATGCTTGGCAAGAGGACAACTTGTAATTATATAAAACACTTTTTGCTAGCAATTCCGAGTCATTTAAGTCTATTTAGAAAAATATATTGTTTTCTTTTAAACAATTCTTTATAAAAAAGTTTTGATTCGCAGTACTTGATAATAGCATACTTGTTTAGATTGTTTTTAAGGCTCTGAATTATTAATATCGTATATAAAATGGGGTTTTATCATTCTGCACGAAATCAGCCTGTTTTTTGTTCTATCAATATTACCAAAAAAATTCTTTTTTGTCCTAGGACTCTCAGTCCTAGTACCCGTACCTGATCTTTCAAATCAGCTGGAATATTTTTTATGTCCAACGACTGAAAATTCGGCTGTTTCTAAGTGTTATTTATAAATTTTCTATGCAGACTAGTGAAATTCAGATGTTTAAAAAAAACATTGTTTGTAAATAACAGAAATTTAAACGCTGTATGTTACTTTGTAAATATAACCTCGAAAATACAACTTTAAAGTTAATATTTCTAACGATTAAAAATTTAATACCGCACTATGATAAAAAAAAGTTGTTCTACGCTCGGAGCAAAAGAGGCCCAACCGAGTTTTTAAAAACGACTAAGCGATTTTTAAACTGCTGTTTTTAACAAGCCATTATTATTTTAATGATATTTGTAATGTTAAAAGTTATTCTGTACAAAATTTGAATATAGAGTTGTGTTATTTTGTATTTTTATTAATCTTGTTAAACTTGTTGAAAGTATTCATTGTGCCGTTCAAATCTGCTAATAGTATACACTTTTGATTTGAATATCAATAATTTCTTCTTATTGATTGTAATTAATTTTAATTTAAATCTATTACTAGAATAATTGTATTAATTTTATATTTAATTTACTTTTGCAGGATTGTAAAAACACGACGGATGCTCTTGAACATGAAAAATGCTGTGGAAAAATGATCTGCCACTATGCGTGGTATATAGATGAAACTTCATGTATCTAAAGTAGCGCCGTTACACCACACTACTGGCTTATATCTGGAAATAAAAATATTTACTTGTTATTAAACCAACTTTAACTTAAAAATCGTAATTTTTCAACCTCCAAAACTTTTATGGGGCGAGTTAAACTTAATCAGTTCTTCGTAGTAATAATATCAGTGACAAACTATACGGTTAAATACCGAGTAAAAAATGCTTGTTTTTATTCAAGTCAAGCTCGTCCGCTCGTCCGCTCACTCTCCTTCACCATGAACTCGGTCGCTTCGCTCACTCGCCATTCGGAAGTTGTAATGTAGGCTTACAAGTGCTGGCTGCACTCTGGTATCAATTTGCTAAATGACCTGACAGATCTGTAACACCGTAACACTGCCTACTTCTATGCTTCTATGCGTAACAGCCAATTACATAATTTTAATTGCAACTGTACAAATTACTTGTGGTTTTATGTTTTTAAGTCCCTCTATTTATCTAAACATTCATAATTATCAGTATATTGTTTTTCTACTAAGACTATACTTGTGTGATTCAGTAAAAACTGGTTACAACAGGAAACACAGGTTTATACTATATGAGTCATGAGTCACCCACTGGGCAAAAGGTGCGAATAGCACAACTTTCGTTACTCCGCTCTACATTGCCATCTAAATGCCATTTTTGAAACTTTCATAAAATTAAAAGAAAATCAAGCCCGTGACTGATGTTAATGCGATAACATTGTGTATTCCAGGTCCAAAATTAAATTAAGACTTGAAATAGGTCCAAAGGTTGCTTTTCGGTCTCACATCATATGTGTGACTTAAATGTTGTTGTAATATGTGCCGTTGTCTAGTATTTCCTTTTTCGGTACATCGTCTTTGCGTCGGTTACGTCAATATATAATAAAAATGTATTATATATTTCCAAAATGATTTATTGTTTTACTTTAAATAACTTGCATACTTATAATATTATCGCTATTGTCCTGTTATTAGTTTCTTGACATTTCGTGAAAGAGGCAAAAATGAAATTATGAATACAATATAGTTCTATTATGAAACAGAATACGGCATTTGTATAACTTTTAACTTTTGCACCGCTTATAATTAATTTTGGACCTGGAATACTGAATATTATAGTATTAAGATCGTTCTTGGGCTTGATTTTCTTGTAATTTTATGAAAGTTTCAATAATGGCATTTAGATGAAAATGAAAGTAACGAAAGTTGTACTATTCGCACCTCTTGCCCAGTGCATTTCATGGCCCAGACCCGGAGCGGCCGACCGAGGGTGGGTGAGGGGAGAAGAGAGGTCTCCCCGGCCGTCCTAATCCCTCAGCACCCCTTAAAACATATCAATTATAACAGTTGAATCAGCTGTTTATATTATCTCTTTTGTTTTAGCACTAAAAGACCAATGATAGTTTTTTATTTCAATTCAAATTTTAACGCAATAAGATATTTTTTTAGCAATAAGACCTATATTAATATTAGTTTTATTCCAGAACTAAGATATTAGGAAAGCTTTAATGAATTAAAGATTTTTTCGAGATCCATGTTCATACATAAAAATATCTTACTAGTATCTCGAGAGTATAGAATACTAAGTAATAATTGATTTTGACAGCGAAAATTTTTTAGGATGTTGTAGTTCCAAATCCGTAGCTTACGATAGGCTACTGCATCATGTATGTTAACATTTGAGTAGTTCACAAGACTAGTTACATCAACCCTCGTAGGTTTAAAAAGCAAGATATTATCCTTGAGTAAGTACATTTTGACCTAATAATCGTTCAATATATAGAGGTAGTTTTGTTAAATTCCACGTTTAGATTTACAGTACAGTACAGTATTGAGATAGCAGACATACGCTTCAGCCAAAGCGTCACCGATGCGCAGCGTTAGGTACCAGTTGCGATAAATGTGCTGTGGGTTCGACTACAAAGGACCATAGAAAAAACAACCAAATAAAGAGGTGAAATCTGACTCGTGAAGGTAAAGCGCAAATAGAAATCAACTTAGTTTTTCTCATTATTTACAGGATATTTTATTTGACAGCCTATATATTCCAATTAAATGAGCTTACTCATTAAATGTTATTTACGATCTTTTGTTATTCAATATTGGCATTGTTATTCGAGCGTGCGAAGGTGATAACCACAGTTCCATCTTTGTGCTAGAAACATGTTGCGATGTATTATGGTGGCAGTTGTGTTGGGTGCAATCAACACTTTTGCCACCGCATGTTTAACAAGGGGACAAATGGTAATTATATGAAAAACATTTTACTAGTGATTCCGAGCTTTTAAGTCTTAAAAAAAGTTTTCTATCATATATATATATATATATATATATATATATATATATATATATATATATATATATATATATATATATATTGTCAGGTTTTTCTTAGCGTTGTGACTTTTAAACTTTTTAAGACATCCCATTTTATGAACAGACATCATTAAACTAATCACCCGCCATTTTTACATTTTTAACTGGCTGCAAGCTAATATTTTAATATTAATACTTATATATATATATATATATATATATATATATATATATATATATATATATATAAGTATTAATATTAACATATTAGCTTGCAGCCAGTTAAAAATGTAAAAATGGCGGGTGATTAGTTTAATGATGTCTGTTCATAAAATGGGATGTCTTAAAAAGTTTAAAAGTCACAACGCTAAGAAAAACCTGACAATATGGTAGTAAAATTTATATTTTGCAATTTCTTCAACAATGTAAATAGTTATTTAATAGTAATCGTTTATTCTTTGATATATTTTTACAATATAGTGTGGGAATTATTTACAAAAACCAAAGACAATAATAATAGAATCGTTTACATTATTTCCATTTCTTTAGTTCCAGGCGTCTTTACAATTATGATTTTTACCGTTATTAAATCACTAATAATTTTTTTTTGTCTATTGTCTTCATATTGTTTCAACCGCCTTTTCGTTTTCTTATTATTTATTTTTGAATATTTTATTTCTTATTTTTTAATAGTTCATCCTCTGTACCTTCACCATTTTGTATTGTACTCTCTTGTGTATATTAGTGAGAAAAGTAATCTAATTTTTTAATATAATGAGGAATATAAGATTAAACAACCTTTTATGAAGTTGAATCACTTAATATGGATTAAAATATGGTAATGTGTATTTTTAATATACACATTATTTTTTGTGTATTAGGGCCAATTTAAAATTTAATTTTAGTTTATTAGTTTGCCATTATAGTCAGATGCACGAAAACAGTTCGAAGGAAATTTTAACAGCTATGTCCCCCCTCAACCCCTCTCGCCCTGCAACGTTGTCATTTGTAGTTATGTTTACCATGTGCAGTAGACTATAACAAGGTGATCCTGAATAAATCTGGTAACAATGAATCGACTCTCATCGGATTATCTTCGTGCATCTTACTACAATTAATGGTTAATATATCTAAATATATATAAAAACAAATTTATCTCGAATTCATCAATTAAAAACAGTGAAATCACTAATTTTTGATAAGTAAACTCAAATTGGTAATTGGTATACAGTTACCAAAATTTTATCCAATAATCGATAGTTAATTATTTATTTTCTGCTTTAGAAGTAACTGAAAATTAATTGTCCGTGATTTAGTTTGTTATTAATTATCATAAAATTAAAGTTGCCTGCTTTGTTTACAAAAACAACTTTGTAAATCAGTAGTAGTGTCAAATTTCATTGTAGAATATGGATCACCTGGAGCAGAAAAAAAGTCGACAAAATAATTGGTTTGATTTTAATTTCACTGAGTTATAAGTTATTTTCTTAGAGATTTTATATTTTATATCTTCTAGGGGCCATGAGAAATCCTTGACACCAGAATGGCGAGTAGTTTTCTCTCAATACACTAAAATAAACTTGCATTTGAATTATATAATTCAATTTGCAGTACTTAATTTTAGCATTCTTGGTTATTTTTATTTAGTTATAAAAAACATCTTTATTGAATGTTATTTATCACAATCTTATTTTGTTAAATATTTTAATGTGTAATCATAATTAGTCATTGCGTCGTATATCTGTTCTTTATGAGCAAATATCTTAATAATAAAAGACATTTAAATTTGCATAGTTTATTGTTAGAAATATACAGTTTAAAACAACCAATGTTATCTAAAATGCAATATAAAAACGTATTTATATTTAGTTATTTTTTCAGGGATGTAATAACACATCGGGTGCTCTTGAACATGAAAACTGCTGCGGAAAAATGATGTGCTACTACATGTGGGATATGGATGAATACACATGTATTTAAAGTAGTTCCAATATACCACCACTGTCAAATTTCATATAATCTTTTTAACCTCCAAAGTTTTTTTATAAATATTAAGTAATTACTCAAATAGTAAATACATACATATACACACACACACACACACACACACACACACACACACACACACACACACACACACACACACACACACACACACATATATATATATATATATATATATATATAATTAACCTTAGTACCGTTAAATTCATTTTATTCGGTACTAACACGTGTTTCGGACAATTTATGCCATGATCAAAGTTTAGTACATAACCTTATAACAACATTTTAAATATAAATAATTTAATTTAACATATGATATTTTATCATTTCTTCTCTTGTGGATCACTTTCTTAATGATAAAATTTTGTCAAAATTGGGTTTGCTTTCTGGACCTGCATGGTATTTAATATTTTCTTACTGTCATTCTTGTTATATATATATATATATATATATATATATATATATATATATATATATATATAAATTTGTAATTCTTCTTTGGTGTTGAGCTTCTCTCCTTTTCTTTCAAAATCTAGAATTTTCATAGTCTTATCTATGTTTGAGTATTTATGATCAGTCTGGAGTATACGTTGACTGGTCATGTTATTGGATCTAACAGCTTGTATGTGTTCTTTGAACCTTGACTGAAAGCTGCGTCCAGTTTGACCAATGTAAATTATAATGTAAATTATATCAATAATTATATAAATTATATATAATACAATTTATTATTTTATATATATATATATTAGTAATAAAATATTTTAAAAAAATTGGTTACTTAAATTGTAGGCCTATACGAAAAAATTGATTATGGAGTCACAATTTTAATCTTTTTACAATAACACTTATTGTGTTATATTAACATTATAATGTAGTTTATTTATTTACGTGTCTTCGGCAATAGATAGCGGATACGTTTTATAGACTGAAATTGCTGATCCTAAAATTCAAATAACTTAACATCAGGTAAGTATTTATGTGTGTGAGAGTGTTTCTTTACATATTTAAAATCACACACGGGATCTCTTATTTTAAAAATTAAGAACAAATGAAGACCAAGGTTCTAAATAGCCAAATATAGAGTTTCAGTAGTGTAGCGGTTATCACGTGCGCCTCACACGCGCAAGGTCCCCGGTTCGATCCCGGGCGGAAACAATATTTTTAATAATGCTACCGTGTTAAAAAGATACAGATTCCAGCAAACCACAAATGCGTAGTTATACATGTACATGTAAATATGTACTATACATTTTTCATATATCAACGGAGTATATCAATACAACGATAAAAAGTTAATTGTTAAAAGGACACATCACAATGTGGGAATATTTTTCCAAACGAAACCCAGTTTACCAGTTGCCAACGGTTACCATGGCAACGGCCACCATGGCAACGGTTACCATAGCAACGGTTACCATAGCGACTGTTACCATAGCAACGGTTAACATAGCAACTGTTACCATAGCAATGGTCACCAAAGCAACGATCACTATAGCAACGATTGCCATTGTATGATCACCACAGCAACTATTACTATAACAATAATATTAAATGTTTATATAATTATTTTTATAATTTCATATAATTACATGTTGAAAATTTTCATCATTTTATTTTAATAAAATAAGGTCGATTTACACTAGACAAATTACAATAGCCACCAACCATAAGGGTCGGTAGGTTATGACTCTTTGAACCTACATGTCAAACATAGGTTAGAAATGTGGTTAATTTAATCTGTTACATTTATTTATTGTTATTTAATGTTTTAACAATGCTTGTTAAAAGAGCCTTTGTTTAATATATTTAAATTTTCAATTTCACTAAAATAAGATTATAATATCAATTAATATTGTAAAAAAATTAAGGTTGTCAAATAAAATGCAACTAGAATATAAATTAGTAATTCTAAGATTTCACTAATAATATTTTAATATAATATATTAAAATAATAATATTATTTATTTTATAACTTCAATAGTGTTAATATTGAAGTTAAATTATTTGTAAATGTATTATTATATGTAACCCGTACTAAGACAGTATAATTACTCATCAATAAGTATAGTATTTATTTTTATTTTTATTTCCATTTGGTTGTAAATAACAATCGACATAATTTTATTCATTAATTTAATGGCTGAATTTAATTAAAATATTTTGGTCTAGTGAGTTCTGAATCGCTTGGCTGTTGACTGCTCAATTAATTTTATTCCAAGCCAACCTTATTCAGCCCGGCAATCTTTTGAGTCGACCGCCAATAGGGGTGTTCGACCCCAGTTTAATGTGTACCCTGTAAAGGACCGAATGGTTAACATTTAATCATGAGATTGAAACTAAATAATATAATTTATGATTAACAGTTATATTTGGTTTGTAATTATTATTGGTACAATATATTGCTACAATAATAAAACTCAAGTATGAGGGCTGCTGGAATTGTTTGACACAGTGCGTCCCAGACTTACTCCTCAGTGATTCACGTAACTGATAAATGATGTTCCCTTATTCAATGAAAAAAATAAATAAAATAGATATAATGTATAAAATGGCACAATTAATGCCATTGAATGCTTTGAAATAAAATTGGGCTGAAAATTAGTGTGTTTATCTCATGAATTAAAATCTAGGAAAATGATATTTTCAGACAACAATTTCTTGTGAAGACTGTTAAGGCATCTTTATTTGAGGACGGGGAGTTGGATGGATACACACATTTGTATTATGTTCGAAGATCTGATGTTCCACATCTGAGGTTTGGCTGTTAGATATTCTATATGAATTTACAATTCGAGTGTCAGATAAATGTATTGCACCAAGAAAAATATCGTGCATAAATATCTTTTGTGGAGACTAATAATTCGTCGAAATCCTGTTTAACATAAACCATAAACTCCCTTTCTCTTAACCCTGTATCTTGGGATGTTACCCCTCACAATATTTATAAAATCTTTAAAAAAAAGTTTTCTATATTTATAAACGCACTTTTGCAGTATTCAGGAATATTAAATAAAATATAAACAGGGGGACTGCAACTCAGTGGCCTTTTATTTCTTCACTGAAAGATTGTTTGTTGATATTAATTAAATAATTTATTACAATAGATCGTTATTAAATTTTAAAGCAGTTTTCAATGGATTGTATTTCATATGGGATCTAAAAGCTCTTTATTACAATATTCTATTCTGAGATGTAATAGTTTAACGGTCAAATCCTAAAGGTTTTTTCAATCACCACATACACAATACCGTGAGAAATACTATTGAGGTGAAAGTAATATACGGAAAATATGGAGGAGGTAACGGAGTCGATTAGGAGGGGATGAGGGCGTACGTGGGCAGGGTGGTGATGGGGTCCTAAGAAATCGTTTCAATCTTGCACTTCCTGGCTATACTTATGGGCCGTGAGGGTATAGACCTGTATACCAGGAAAAAACAACCTGATAAACCAATTGTGTGCTTACAATTAGATTCCCACAAGGCTGGGGCATTAGACAGGAGTTCTAAAGTCATCTCTAAAAAATGTAGTAAAAACTCAAAATAGATTTTGATTAGCCCATATAGGTCACAAAAAATTACTTAGCTCAGGATTGCGGTTATATGTACGAAGTGTAAACCTATTTTCTCTATTTTTATTTTACGTTTAGTTTAAAATAGTTTTTATTTAGAAATTGTAATTGAATGTCAAAGCACACAAATGTTAGAAAATGTAAATAACTGAACCTCAAATTATAATAATTAAGAATCTTATGTGTTCTTTGGGCACTAAATAATTCTGACGAACTTTTGGTTGTGAAAAACATTTTGTATATAACTACCACATAAAAATGCTACCCACAAAAGATTATAAAAAATTCTTTGAAGAGCAAATGATAACTTCACAGTTAATGTAATTTATTATGAAAAAATATATTGATACGTCATAATTTAAATTGAAAGATTTAAGTTATTATATGAAAACAATAATATATTCTGAATTGCATATGTTGAAATAATTCTTAGGGCGTGCAGCACACGAATGTATGGGCCATGGGCGAAAATATTTTGATACAAATTAAAATAACTGATGAACGATTCCAAATTGTAGTTAATTGGTGTCTGAGGTATAATCAAATTTAAACTTCCAACTTTATAAAACGAGAATATCATTAATTTAAAATGATAAAAAATGTCAAACGTTTGATCAAGAAAAATATTATTAACAGACCATAAAGGTTGAGCCAGCTCCCGCATTTTTCACTACTAGGCTTTTGTTTCAAGACTGTTGTCCTCATTGAAGAGCTGTGAGATGAAAAAGAAAGTGAGAGCGGCATAGAAGACCCAACGAAGACGGCCCAGGGGTTATTTGGAAAAAGAGCAAAACCTGAGATCGTTAAGGTAGACAAAGTAACGAAACAAAGAGTGGGATTGGAAAACTGGAGACAACTTTTACTTTCGCAATCCTTTCCTTTTCTAAATGAACATAGTTTATTTTAGTCTATCAGTATGAATGGTTATTATTATTTAAGATTTAAAATAAGCTTAATTTTAATTTACCAAGATAAATTACCATATGGTGAATTTAGGTTACTTAATCTTACCATATTACGTATTATTATTGTAACTTAGTTTTTTTTACCATATTGCGATATGGTAGGCCTAACCTGATAAAGTGTACCTGTATTCCGTTTTGAGGAATGCTTGAACATAATAGTTTATTTCAGGATACAGCTTTTAAAACTTTAAAAAAGTGCTTTTTCTAAAGATATGTTTTTTTAACACCGAAAGCTCTATCAGTATTTGCGAAAATGTCTGTTTTCAATGTCTAACTGTATAGCTAAAGTGCGACTTTGATACTGATTTGGTTTGGGACACCAACGTTATCCTGGTGTGCATTTTATGATGAATTTGACTGAAGGGTGAGTGTGATGAACGTGATAAAATGTAGTTGTAGTTACTGACAAATACCCGGTGATTCATTTGTCATGGTTTTTTAATAATATAACCAATGAACAAAAACTAAATTTACATTGACTTAATAAAAAATAATAATGAAAAAATATTTTAATCAATATTATAATTATATGAATATCTAAAAGCAAACAAACTACTAAAAATCAACCACAAAAAACTAATCTCCGCCATAAGTGCCAAAGTATCTAAGTAATAGGCATAGAAGTATGAGAAGAGTAAAGGAGCCGATTAAGGAAAATGAAAGAAGGAACGTGACTTGACTGGAGCGCTAAGAATCAAGAGAATGAATCAGAAGAGAGCAGTGGATGCGATGTTGAGAAACTGGGGATATAGAAAACAAAGCCAGTGATAACACACATTTTATACAAGTTTAGGGGAGTATGTTATTAATAATTGCCTAAACAAGGCATTTGGAAAATATAGTGTAATTTCAAATCCAATAATATAAAATTATAGAATCGGGTCATAAATAAGTGAGATAGAGTGATATAACTGAGGCTAGTCACGGTGGCACCGCTCCTCTGAGAGTGGTTTGGGTATCGGCCCATTGTTGACTTGGCGCTGTGACCACGCTGAAATCGCCTCAAATTCTGGACTATTTATATGTTAAAACACTCTATCTCGCTTATTTATGAACCGATTTCCATGAATTTTCAAGATTTGAAATTTTTAACTTACAAAACCTAAATAATCTAAAAAAACTACCAGTTTCAACTGATAACAATAATCTCTTTTCAAATTACATATTATTCGAAAAAAATCAAAATTACAGCTGTGGCAAATGAACAGGTTTGGAACTGTTTACGTGATATTTTGGCTTGTCTTCATGCCAGGAATAATACATGAAAAGGTTCAGTACAGAGTTGAGGGGACACCCTGTAGAATCAGTCGTTGCCAGCATGCAATGTACAGTTATCTTTAATTTCGTAAACATTTCAAAATATTAAATTCCTTTTTTTTTAATTATCACATTAAATTATTGCTTTCCTTACAATACAACAGATTTTTAGGAAACAGCCAAAAGAATTAAAGTATCACCGGTAATTTATAATGTATAGTTTTTTTAATAAATAAGAGAAGGGCAAGTATTAATAAGAATAAGAATAAGGCAGTTTATTAGGGGCTGATATTAAAGTTCCCTTCGTTCACTAAAACCAAAAAGCCACTAAAACTGTTAATCAAATTGCGTTTTGGCTAAATAAAAATTTGATAATGTATTCATTAAAATTCATTTCTAACGCACTTAATAACTTGTTCAATATACAACTGTATTTATGTACGTCCTAGGCTACATCACAATAATGAATTAATTTGATGATCAAGGTGTAAAAGGTGGAATACAGAAGCAATAGCAACCATCTGTTACTATAGAGGGGTGGCATATTCATAAACGTAACATATGGGCCTTCTTATACACATTGAGATTTTCTAAAAATTCAATGCACTAATATTTTGACAGTTATACCTGAAACACAAATAAATGGATTTTTACGATTTTTTGTGTTATGAACGACTTGAATCAAAAGTAGATAGCTGGATGGTTCTTAAGGTCTTACGCATATATTAATATTTATAACAGTTGTATAGGCCATAAATAATTTCAGAAAAGTTATAGGCACTTTATTATAATGTTTCTTAAGAGTTGTTAAGTAGATTTACTAAACAAATCATTAGAGGGAAATCGATGAATGTATTTTTCTTCCAGTGTTTAGTTGTATTCATTACTAAATAGTGCAATGAAAAAAATTATTTGACGAAAAAGTGTGTTTTAAAACTGTAGACAAACATTCAAGCTTGACTAAGTCTAAGAGCAGTCGGCAAAATATTTAAAGCTAAAAAGAGGATTTGTTAAATATTCTGTCTGGTGGATTAGAAATAAGCCTTGTTTATGATACCACCAGCATTTTTTCATTCTTTATGGTTCAGGTTAAAGCGCTTGTTACACAGAAAAATACAACAGCATATTACTTGTTGAAACTATTGCAAGTTTTTTCCACACTAGTTTTGTGGTGAGTTCAGAAATATTTGTCTTGAAACAAATGCACAATGATATGAAAACCTCATGAATCTAAGAGTAAAAATAAATTTTACGTTTCCTTCAAGTACAGTTGGACTGAATCAAGTGTTAAATTGGTGGTCTGAACCTGAACACACCAGAACCTCATTACAATTTCAACTTCCTTAAGAAATCCCAACATTTAAAATAATAAAAATGTCAAACAAAATTAATGTAAAATGTGAGTTCTGGTTCAAGTTTCATCTATACAGTATACAGGGTGGCCAGATTCAACCTTTACAAACTTTTCCATTTTATTCAGCAAGCCAAAAATAAACCAGAAGTTCAAATAAAACATTTGTCCTAAAATGCTTCGTTAAGCCACGAACCGCCATTTTGTTATTTAAAACTTAATCATTTTTATTTCCATAATGGGTTTTTGTGTTGATTTCATATTTGGCATGTACTTTAATAACAGCAACGTTCATTTTTACGAAAAAATCTATTTTTTCCCAATGTGCAGGCCTATTTTAAAAATGGAGGCCTTTTAAATTTTTAAATTCAAACATCTCAAATAAGGAACTTTTATAAAATTTTTACAGGAGACAAAAAAGTCGACGAATTAAATTATCTAAACAATAATATTAAGTTTGTAAAGATCTGACAACAAATAACCAGAGTTATTGTGATTATTGTATTAAACTAACCTAAATTTGCATTAATTGTAGTGCAAATTCAATGTTTTTCTGAAGAAAATTCATAACAACCCTGTTATTTGTTGTTATATCTTTTCAAACTTGGTATGATTGTTTGGATAATTTAATTGTCATTTTTTGTCTTCTGTAACACTTTTATGAAAGTTACTGTTGTTGAGATAA
>CM061534.1:159190626-159215788 GCA_030545055.2 Neoaliturus tenellus | reverse complement strand
TGAGGTTAAATACATAGCCTTAGGTTAGGTTACCTGTAATCTATTCCCCGTAAGAGCCCATGTGGGGGCCATACTCCACTGCATAACTATGTGATCGTCATTGGTTATCATCTATATATATAATTCTGTAAGCGATATTTCTTGAGCAAAATTGTGAGCGTCATACAGATCGCAGAAAGATGGGAGAGGTCTCAAATTAAAGGTCTCGGTCCTATGCACGAGGGAAAACTATCGGCGTGTCCATAATGTTAACGGGAAATGAGAAATCACGTAAAACGTCCTCCATAAGAATAGCAAAAAAAAAAAAAAAAAAAAAAAAAAACGTCTGCTTTGTATACATTAAAACATGTGTTATGGTTTAATTTCAAAATAAGACACAGATGATAACATTGAGTGAAAATAACAAAAAAATTCACACAAAAATTCACAAAAATTAAAAGAAGCAATCTATAAAATAATTCTGTAAGCGAAATTTCTTGGGCAAAATTGTGAGCGTTTTACAAATCGCAGGAAGATGGTAGGAGTCTCAAATTAAAGGTTTCGGTCCCATAAAGCGTATCCATAAAGTTACAAGGAAATGAGAAATATAGTAAAACTTCCTCCTTAAGAATAGCATGGGGATTCAAAAAATGTCTTCTTTGTGTACATTGAAACATATGTTTTGGTTTTATTTTAAAACGAGGGACAAATTATAAAATTGAGTAAAGAACTATTCATATCCAAATGACAAAAAATAACCCTTGAGTGGTAATACTCTAATAAGAATATAATTTTGTTGCTTTGAGCTACTAAAAATTCTACCAGGAGAGTTAACCTTACATACTTTTACAAATTGACTGCTGATTTTACTGTTGTTACTATAATTTAAATTGTAAAAAAAAACTGAGCGTGTATGCAAATCACAACCTGCTTTCTGATCGTTAATAGTGCAATGGGCGATGAATTGTGGTATGAGAAACACCTTTTTTAAGACGAAAAGTGTCAAATGATCATATTGAATGACGATGACACATTAATTGATACTTAAAGTGTGTCAGTCAGTGAAGTTTTGGTATTCTGTTAGTTGAATTTTCCGAGAAAACTTTTAGTCATTTCACAGATTGTAGGATTATAGGAGACGAGTTAAAAATCAAAGACGTTTGTCCTACATACTAGAGGAAAATGCAGCTGGTAAAAAACTTTACAACAAAATGGGAATATATAAGAATGATTATTTTCTGAAAGGTTTTCCTTAAAGATTCTAAATGTAGTAATTAAAAAAAATCTGCTTTGTTTACACAAAATTAAGAGTTTTGATTAGGAGGGATGAATATTCACAGCAAGTGAAGATGCACTTTGAGGTGCTGTGTTTAAATTTTGTGACTAAAACATAAAAAATAAAAAAACTGACAGGAGCTAAAAAATCAATGTTTTTTTCATTGCCGCTTTTCTATGGTGTATTAAAAAGCTGTCACATCTCAATTAAGGGACTACGATTTCTTTCAAAACTTATTTTCCATAAATCGATATGAGTTTAACAACACACAAAATAGAGCATTTACAAACTGGTGACATAATAGTACAGGATTGATAAGAGTACTTGGGGGTGAATGGTCTGTTCAAACGGTATTGTTAAGATACTAGGCCTGTATACCTCAAATTAAAATTAAATTTTCTGGAAACCTTCGTTGTGGAAGGGATGGTAATACGTTATGGTTCATGCTACTTTAATTTTATGATTAGGGGCTTTTGCCCCTATGAGCCACTAGTTTGTAAATAATTGCGTGTTTAAACTTCAAGTTTAGAATATATTTTTTTGTGAAATGAATCATCAGCTGGCAATTTATTTGTTCAAAACTTTGAATTAATTGAATTTTTTACTCTATGGAACATAGAGAATAAAAAATTCTTTTAGAGCGACTTTAAATTTCTCTTAGGCGAATTTTTGACCCCCAAAAGGCTTTTTTATTACTGATTTGATTTCAATGAAATTCTCAAGTTAGATTTTATGTATTTTAAACTAGGTAATAAACTATAATCGGGCAATTATTTTCAAGTATTAAAAAAGCTTATTTTCTGGAATTTTTGACAGAACTTTAGTTGTTTAGGCTACATGATTTGACTAATGTAGTTGCTATGATCAGTTTATTTTCCCCTATCGCAGCTGAAGCTGAGATGTCGCTGTGTATGCTGAAAACAATATAACCTCAACCTCTTCAGATTTGTTTACATCTGCTCGCCGTTAAGATACGTTTTTAAATAAAATTTAATTGATATTTTGACAGAATTATTTGTTAAATTAAGTAGATCAACACCGATGTATACTTGCCGAAGTTTTAAATTATGCCAAAAGATAGGCATGTTGTGGAATGAATTGCTGTCGAACGGAATTATGCGATTAACTAATTTATGTGATACATCTAATATTTGGAAAAAAATTTAAATGAAACAAGTAACTTAATAATTAGAAAGTGTTGTGCCATTGTATCCTATGTCTCAGGTAACAAAATATACGTTATGTGTTAAGTAAGCTTATAAATTCTTCATACTAGGTTTTTTATTCATTTGCAATCATGTGGTAATTGACTTTTTACAATCAATTTTATTTTTTGTGATGAATTTTAACTAGTTACTTGTATTGATTTCGTTTTTTCTCTATAATCTACTTTTAATGGTAGTACCAAATGATGTTATCTAACGTATGGAATAATAAGCTTCTTGATTCCTGATTTGAGGTCTTAGTCAAAATCATTGTTTGTATGCATTTATTTATAGGCCTAGGATGTATTTACAAATTATCCATGTGTTTGAAATAAAATTACTTCTGGTCAATCTCGGTTACCGGTATGTTGGAATTTCTTATTACCTGTATACATATAGGCCTAAGCCTACTTGAATTATTCCAGAAATTAGTCCAGGTACTATTCAATGACAAATTGTGCCGACTATGAACAAGGTTTTATCCCTCCAAAAATGGGATGTTGGTATTTCGTACTATTATTCTCTAAGTTACTTCTTTTGTCCAAGATTATTGTGTGCAATTTCATACGGGTACAATACTATCGAATGCAAATATTGATCGATCCGATTGACATATCCATTGTACTAACTATCGATTCAATCTAGACCTAAATAACTAAGACAATCACTGTAACTAACTACGGTACCCCTGTTTTGTTTGGCTTTTTATATTAATATTTACATAAAAAAATATAACCTAACATAGGCTCTATATAATTATTTCAACAAAATCAAAATACTAATAGTGATAATAACAATTCAGGCCTAATTTTATCTAAATAACATATAAGAAAAACAGTTTCCAATGTAGGCTATCATACTTATGTGTGGTCTACTCTCACATTTTAACTTTCCTGGCCATAGGTTGGTACTTCATATTCATGGAGATTAGTTTATGTTCCATTAGGATTAGAATGCCGGTACAAAGTACCATATCAATAGGATCGTTCGATATTTTCATTTGATAGTATTGTATGTAGCCCAGTTAAGAAACTTCACCTGCCAAATATGAATAAAAAAGTAATTTTTCCCAATTGTACTAAGGAAATAATAATAATAATAATAAATTTTATTTCGCTGACAAATTTACACTGTATGGGAATTTACAAAAAGTCCAGTGGCGGATTTACCACTAGGCCAACTAGGCCCTGGCCTAGGGCCGCGGGCTACAGGGGGGCCGCACGGAGTCCCAAATATACAGAGTATATATTTTTAAGGATGTACTTGCATAGTAAAGATGAACATCAGCTTTGAGCCCTGATTTTTTAGTTAGCAGACTAATTTAGTTGAAAACCCGTAAATTCACAACACAGAGACTTTGGTGAAGTCATTGTGGCGTCTGCCGTTTTCCATGCCAATTTCGGGTGATCATCAGCTACCTGTAGGTTAAGTCACATTCATATTGGTGGCAACTCTGGGTGACGACGCGGCGGCCCCTTTGGGTTTTTATTATAATTAACTGAAGTTACCTCTCTGTGTCTAAAAAGTGCACCACTTTCCAATTGATATTTTTTGGGTGCCAGTTTGCTATTGGTGAGACGCTGTCAAAATGCAAAATCTGGGTGACATTAAAACTAATGTTAGTTTAATTTAAAGATTTTCTAAAACCATTACCATTTTGTGTATCAAAATTGTATATAAAAATTTTGTGTACCATAAGTATCAAAATTCAGAAAGCAACACATTTATACCAATATAGTTATACTAGCTGTTGCCCGTCACGGCTTCGCCCGTGATTGAATTTATTTTATAGGTAATACAATCGTTTTGAAGAGCAACGAAATCTACTTCCTTGAGAATGACATTGGAACAATGAAGTAGTGTGAGTGGAGCTCTGAAGGAATTTCGCAAAACCTGTTCTTAGAGAGAAAAGGTTTCTTAAATAGAAAAGGCCCTAACCTATGAGCAAATAGGAACGACCATGTCAAATTTCAACCCCGTAGGCTCTACAGTCATATTGAAGACATGTGGGTCGGAGCCCTAAAGAACATTAAACAGTACTTTTGCAAAACTGTTTCTTAGTGAACACCTATTAGCAAACCGGAACCTTTACGTTAAATTTCAATCCGTAGGATCTATAGTAGATTTGAGAATTTGTGGGAAGGAGCCCTAAAAAAAATTTGCAAAATTGTTTCTTATTGATCACCTATGAACAAAAAGGAACGTCCATGTCAAATTTAAAACACGTTGGCCCTTGATTAATTTTGAAGTCAGGTGAGGTGGAGCCCTAAAGAACTACAAAAACTATATTTACAAAACCATTTCGTAGTGAGCACCTGTTACCAAAACGGAACATCCACGTTAAATTTATACCCCCTAGAATCCATGGTAATCTTGAGGTTCTATGGGGTGGAGCCCTAAACGAAATTTTTCAAAATTATTTCTTAGTAAGTAACTATGAGCAAAGAGGAACGTCCGATTCAAATTTAAACCCCGGAGGCCCAACAGTAATTTTGAAGTCCTGTGGGGCGGAGCCCTAAAGAACTTGGAAAACTGTATTTGAAAAACTGTTTCTTAGTGAGCGAGCACCCGTGAGCAGGGCCGCCCACGGGGGGGACTAATGGCGCAAGTTGCGCCATTGGAAAAAATTTTGGGGGGGAATGAGATTTTTGGGGGGGAATTGAAAAAAAGGGTTTTTAAAAATGTTATAAGTACTAATTTGCAGTAGTTAAACAATGAATCTTATGAACATGTCAATACAAATTAGGAGAGTCTTTGTCTGTCCTTTTGTTCTGGATCAAAACACGTAGGCCTCGTCAAGGCACGTTAGCCCCCCAATCTTGACTATTATTGCGCCATTGTCGGCTAGGTACTCTGTACCCCTCCCCATTGTTGACCGTTTTTCTCAATCGCCTAAAGTTTCGTCTTTTCTTAGTGGTCTAGTGTCTTTATTTTTTTTAACTTATTTTATTTTCAACGGCAAGCAGCCAATTACAAAAATATGTCTTCGTACATGTTCGATCAGTATATTCCGCCGTTTCCGCGGTTCCGCGTCTCTGGCGACCACTTTTCTGTCAAAGAATCGCCATTAAGAGAACTGATATTACAAACGGCTCGGCGAGAGTAACGCAATGGGCAAAATCGACACTGGGAATTCCTAAACAACGTAGCCTCTAAGGCCGCAACGGTGTTCATATGACGGTCGTCCAATGAATAAACTTATGATTATTTCTAGCTTAAAATTTTTTTACGATAGCATGCATGGTGAGGTGCCGTGAACTTATAAACACAAACTTAAAATCAAGGATTAAATCTAACAAAATAACGTTCATTAACAAAATCTTAGTTGTTACTAAACCAAACTATGTTTACAGTTAAGGGTGAGTCGGTGGCGTAGTGGTTAGCGCGCCGGACTTCGGGACCATGGCAGCGATGTCGTGGGTTCGAATCCGCGTTCTGCAAGTGACTTTTATCAGTACCTTTCACCTTGTACTGTAGCGGCTCACCCCCTTACTTTGTCTAATACGATCCACGCACAGATCAAATAGTCTATGTGGACGGGGCAAAGTAAGGCAAAAAGAGGTCCGCCAACCTCTTTTACTAAAAAAAAAGTTTGAGAGAAACTTTAGGTTTCTAGGTTTCATAGTTAGTGTCATTATAATAGCCTAAATTATTATTTTATATAATTTAATTTTGATTTATTGATAGAAAAACAAGCTAGCTAGCCAGCAAGTGAATGTACCGTCCGAACTGTTTTTCAGTATGATGTTTTATTGCACTAAACACGTAGGCCTATAATATATGCTGAAAAAATAGATGTCTTAAACCAATGATGAAACTTAAATTCATGCCATAAAAGAACATAGGCCTACGTATGTTCAGAAGGTAAGAACAAGCAAATACACGGTACATACAATACTAGGCCTACAAGCCCAATATCTCTATTATTTTTCAGCCTGTCTGTCTATATGTAGGCCTATGCATTTTTAATGAATCACTTATAAATTTTTATCGATTCGTGCTACGGAATTAAAACTTGGCACAACTGCTACATATTTTAATACCTGTATTTGGTTGTTTGTTGTACATAAATCAATTATTTTTTATGTTTTTTTTTTTTTTTTTTTTTTTTGAACTGTGATCTTAAAAAATATATAAATTGCAAGCAGACTATTTACTGAACATTAGGTAAAAATTTCACGTTTTTAAGTTTTATCGTTTTTGAGTTCTGCTCGCTTAAAGTCCATCATATGTCACTTAATTGTGGGCCACAATTTGTGGCGAACGCCACGGTCTTGACACCAGTTAAGTTACTATACTACAATTAATTACTCAACTACACGTTAAACACACTATTTGCATATAGTGATTAACTGTAAATAACTTTTGTAAGTATTTCTGATCTATATATAAATAACAACTATAATCTAACCGCTGGAGCAAGCTCTAAACTTGGCTGAGTAAGTGTAGCTGGCTCGATGACGAGGCCGTGAACGGAAGATGCATTTGCCGCGATCATCGATAGCATAGCTGACTTCAAGCCAGCAGAATAGTATTCTTTCGAATGATGCGTTTTTTATGACCTTAATTCAAACGCAGGTATAAAAAACGCTTAGCAAACCAAACAGATATTATCTTAAACAAAAAGATAAATAGTGGCTTATGTATAACAAACAAGTGCCCTATACTCATACAAATTTAGACATTTCGAACTTTTACTGTTCCAAAATGGCCGTAATTAAAAATTTTAAGAGCTGAAAATTCCCAGAACTATAAAAAAAATAAAACTATCAATTTAAATTATAGGCCTATAACAAAAATAACAAGATTGTAACTATCAAACAAAAGACGTAGAATAATTGACTTTTTCCCAAAAAATGTTTGTTGTGGAAATGTGCATGAATTCATAGGTAAAACCCCTATATTATCTCCTTTTTTATGCAACTTATGCTTATATGCTTAGCTAAAATAAATACAGTATTTTGAAACAGGTTTCCACTTAGGGAGGGGGGGCGGTATATGTTTTTGGGGGGGAATGCGCCATCACCTTTGGGGGGGATGGGCACCCCTGCCCGTGAGCAAAGAGAAACGTCCATGTTAAATATCGACCCCGGAGGCCCAAAAGTAATTTTGAAGTCCTGTGGGGCGGAGCCCTAAAGAACTTCGAAAACTGTGTTTGCAAAACCGTTTTCTTAGCACCTATGAGCAAAGAGAAACGTCCATGTCAAATAACGACCCCGGAAGCCCTAAAGTAATTTAAAATCCTGTAGGGCGGAGTCCTAAAGAACTTCGAAAACTGTATTTGAAAACCGTTTTTTAGTGAGCACCCATGAGCAAAGAGAAACGTCCATGTCAAATATCGACCCCGGAGGCCCTAAAGTAATTCTGAAGTCCTGTGGGGCGGAGCCCTAAAAGGGATGTTTAAAGCACTTTTTTGAGCACCTAAGAAAAAAGAGATCACTCTAAATTTCAACCGTGCAGGTTTCCTAATTCGTATTTAAAATTGGCCATGCGGATAGCGTTATATTAAAATTTCGAAGGCCTGTGGGGCGGAGCCCTGAAGGAATTTTGTTAAATCATTTCTTAGTGAGCACCTAAGAGGCAAGACGAACCTGTGTTTAATGTTTCAAGTAAATACGTTTGGTAGTTCCTGAGATTTCATGATGAGTCAGTCAGTAATCACTCCCCGTCAGGTTTAGCTTGGTCGCTAAGCTCACTCGCCGCAACTATCCTCTAGTTTCTTATTACCAATCTCCCCCCAATAATTTGAATCAGAACAGCTGTTTACAAAATTAATATTCCTTAATGTTATCATATGTTCCAATACAAAAATGTTGCTTCCATAAGAATAACATGGTAACTTTGAAGACGTGTGGGGCGGAGCCCTGAAGGACTTTTCAAAAACCGTTTCTTAGTGGATGCTTACACCCTAAAAGGAACGTCCATACAAAATTTCAAGGTTCTAGGTCTAGTAGTTTAGGCTGTGCGTTGATACGTGAGTCAGTGGTATTTGACAAATATATAGTAGAAGAAGATTAACAAAGTAATCCAGATCAATAAGGACACCATTGCACAACTACAGTTTGGTAAAATTGAGTACGGATAGCCATCTTGACTATTTTGATAGCCTCCCACCAACAGCAATTTGACCAACGTAACGGACATAACATCCCTAAAATACAGCGGCACGCTTTTCACAAACGTATGAACAGAGAGTAGTGACTCCAGCTATAGCATAGATCCATTGACTATAGATAGTCAATGATAAAACATAATGGACCCCATGCCCCACCCCCATTTAACAGCTGGATAATCCATTATCTTTTCAAGACGAGCTCGTTCTCAGAGATCAGAGTGTACACAAACAATTACACTTTACTGGTACCAGAGCATAGGATAAAAAATTAAAGACGATTTTAGCTTGATTTGATGACTTTAGATATACTTCAGTCGGTGAAGAGGAGGGGGGGAGGAGGGCCCCACAGAAAAGTTGGCCTAGGGCCCCAACCTTCGTAAATCCGCCACTGAAAAAGTCTTTCTATCTGTTTCACAATTTAAAACTAACAATTCCAGATTTTTCACCAAGATAATTCATTATTAATTAATTCATTTAATACTCTAAACTTTTTCAAGTCTTCAGTTGTGTTTAATTGCTTTTTAGCGAATTTCCCATAGGGAATAAGCTATTACCGTAGGTCTCATGGTAAGACCTAAGCTTGCGACAATGTTACTTTTTCGTTTTTAGGTGCCCAGAGACCAAAAATAATAGTCATTCAAAATTTTGTATATATATATCTATAAAAGAGGAAGTATGTATATATATTTATAAATATATATATATATATATATATATATATATATATATATATATATATATATATATGTATGTTGCCTATAGACTCCGAAACCGCTAAACAGATTTGAATGAAACTTTAAGGCATTATTAAGCATTATTCAAGGATGGTTTGTGTGAAGTTTAGTGCAAATCTGTCCAAAGGGCTCTGACCCAGAGGGCATACAATGGTGCAGTGTCAGGTTTTAGAAATTTTGTGTTTACAAAATTAACTGCTGTAATTAAAAAATGAAAGTTTCATTCAAGCATATACTTATGATCATAGAAGTAACCAGGTGTGAAGTATAATGTTGATGTTTGTGTTGTAGGGGCTCCGCCCCACAGAAGCTCACAATTACTCTAAAAGCACAACGTGTTGAAATTTGAAATGGTCGATTCTCTTTGTTCATAGGTACTCTCACTAAGAAACGGTTTTGCAAATATAGTTTTTTAAGCTCGTTAGGGCTCCGCCCCACTGGTCTTTGAAATTACCTTAGGGCCACCGGGGATGAAATTTGATGGATGATTATTTTTATTCATATGTGCTCACTAAGAAACGGTTTTGCAAATATAGTTTATAAACACTTTAGGGCTCCACCCCACTAGACTTCAAAATTACTTTAGGGCCGCCGGGGTTGAAATGTAATGGATGATTCTCTTTGCTCATAAGTGCTCACTCAGAAACGGTTTTGCAAATATAATTTTTGAAGCTTTTTAGGGCTCCGCCTTAATGGAAATTACTTTATGGCCACCAGGGTTGAAATTTAACATGGACTTAACATGGACCTCTTTCCTCATAGGTGCTTACTAAGAAACTGTTTTCACATATAGTTTTTAAGCACATTAGGGCTCCGCCCCACTGGACTTCAGCATTACTTTAGGACCTCCGAGGTTGAAATTTGCCATGGACGATTCTCTTTGCTCATAGGTACTCACTAGGAAACGGTTTTCCAAATATAAGTTTTTAATATCCTTAGGGCTCCGCCCCTCTGGACATAAAAATGTCTTTAGGACCTCCGGAGCTGAAATTTGACATGGACGATTCTCTTTGTTCATAGGTACTCACTAGGAAACGGTTTTGCAAATATAGTTTTTAAGCTCTATAGGGCTCCACCCCACTGGACTTCAAAATTACTTTAGGGCCTCTGGGGTTGAAATTTGACATGGACATGCCTCTTTGTTCATAGGTACTTTCACCAAGAAATTGTTTTGCAAATATAGTTTTTAAAGCTTTTTAGGGCTCCACCACAATGGACTTCAAAATTACTTTAGGGACACTGGGGTTGAAATTTAATGGATGATTCTCTTGCTCATAGGTGCTCACTAGGAAAAGGTTTTGCAAATATAGTTTTTTAAGCTCTTTAGGGCTCCGCCCCACTGGATTTTGAAATTACCTTAGGGCCACCGGGGATGAAATTTGATGGATGATTCTTTTAATTCACATGTGCTCACTAAGAAACGGTTTTGCAAATGTCGTTTTTAAGCACTTTAGGGCTCCACCCCACTGGACTTCAAAATTACTTTAGGGCCGCCGGGGTTGAAATGTGACAGATGATTCTCTTTGCTCATAGGTGCTCACTCAGAAACGGTTTTGCAAATAAATATAGTTTCTGAAGCTTTTTAGGGCTCTGCCCTAATGGACTTAAAATTACTTTAGGGCCACCAGGTCTGAAATTTAACATGGGCGTGCTTCTTTCTTCATAGGTGCTTACTAAGAAACTGTTTTCACATATAGTTTTTAAGCACTTTTGGGCTCCGCCCCAATGGACTTCAGATTTACTTTAGGACCTCCGAGGTTGAAATTTGACATGGACGATTCTCTTTGCTCATAGGTACTCACTAGGAAACGGTTTTGCAAATATAGTTTTTTAAGCTCCTTAGGGCTCCGCCCCACTGGATTTTAAATTATATTAGGGCCACCAGTGTTGAAATTTTACTTGGACGTGCCTCTTTGCTCATGATAGTTTTTTAAGCAATTTAGGGTTGCGCTCCACTGGACTTGAAAATTAATTTAGGGCCTCTTTGCTCATAGGTGCTCTTGCGTTAGCAATTACGATCTATACTCTATAAAGCAAACTTTGACAATTCTGGGTTTAAATTTGCAAAATGCCTGTCTATCCTTTGGCCTTACAATAATATTAATATACTTACTTTCTATTCCATTGACTTTTTTATATTAAAAAAACTAATAAAATAGCTTTATTTATGTAAACAACTTAATTTGAGCGCAGCAACGCGCGCCGGGTAACTGCTAGTATATATATATATATATGTGTGTGTGTGTGTGTGTGTGTGTGTGTGTGTGTGTGTGTGTGTCCCTAGACACGATAACTCTCGTAAAAATGGTCCGATCGATACCAAATTTGGTAGATATGTGTAATCCTACGTTTATTTGGATGAGTTCGTAAACCAGACATATCGACCTACCGGAAGGGGTAGTTTTGGGTTGTTTTGTACCCCAAAATTGGGGTTTTTGCATTTTTCATATGTAAATTTTAAAAATTTTAAATTTTTATTTTGACCATTGGATTTAGCTCAAAAAACACACAATTTAGTATTTTGAAGCTTTGCTCTATCTCCATTGGTTACTGAGATATTAAAAAGTCTAAAGATAGTACATTGTATTTTGAAGCTCCAATGTTAATCTTAGGAGAACAAGGATGTGTTAATGTTTCACTTATTAACCAATAATTTTGGATGAAACTTGGTATTTAGCATCATTTAGTTGAGATTCATCCATTTATGGTAAAAAATCTCGGTTTTTATGCTTATCATGGCAGCAAACCTGCCCGACTATTTTCCCATGTTAAACATATGGAGAATAAGCAAACTTCTTTAGCAATGAACAGATATTGATGAAACTTAGTAAATGCTTCATATGGTCGAAATAATTTTTTTTATTATAAAAACCTACTTTTAGTGTTCCCTATGGCAGCATACCTGCATACTCTCCCTAAATTTACAGATAACACGGAATATCTTGGCCTGTGATGACCGTTGAAATTGCAGATTGTCGCAGACCGTTTTTAGTGTCATGTGTTTACCAATTTGAATCCAGAAGTGGAGTATGTCAGAGGCCAAGATATTCTGCGATATCTGTAACATAAGGAGAATAGACATTTATTTCCCTATTTATGAGCATGTGGTTTTATTTGGTTTACAGTTAGGTAATTTATTAAAAATTAGGTAATCAACTTATACTATGTAATAAAATTAAATAAAAATTTAAATTAACTAAGTAGTATTTTGTGAGAATTTTTGGTGGTGAAATATATAATTGATGTTTGTTATAGTCTGAGGTCATAATTAACCAACTATATTTCACTATTATAAAATAAAAAATAAAAAACACAATAACATTTTTTTTTTTCTGGGATTAGCCAAATAATATTTCATTATGTCTTTTTCGCAAAAAAGCCAAATGCCAAAACCTCATCACTCCTTTCCTGTTATTACTTTAATTTTATAAGGCTTACAATATCAATAGAATTAGCAATCACTGATTTTATAACAACTTGTGGATCTAAATACAATAAAAATGGTTAATGTCAATACTACAAAAGAAGTTTCAATGGAGAACTGAATTAAATACAGTATTACTATAATACAAAGAAAAACAAAATAATAATAATAATAATAATAATATAACGCAAAACAACAAAAATAACCTATATAATAGGCGTCAACCAATATCTCAAAAAGTGAGTAAAAAATTCTTGTACGGGACGGACATCAACATCTGTTTAATTTTTCAATTCAATATACATTGCTCTCCATGATAATCTTATGGACAAAAAACTAACTTTAAGGGTTTCCCGTGGGCTCCAGAATGAAAATATCAAAAATTAAAAACCTTATTGCAAAACTACGAACTGAGACCATTCTTTTGATACTTCAAACTTTAAAATTGGTCCAGAAATAAGGGAGGAGAAGTGTTCACAAAAAAGGGCATCATGTATTAGATAGATAGATTTGTTGTTACTTTATTTAGATAGTGTATTCATTGGTGTAGACCCTATATTATATGGGTAAACCAGTTTGTTTTGCGTTTTAAAACAAAACCTTGCATAGAACTTTTGTTTACAAAAGAACGATATTTAAGTTCAGTTTTAAACATTCAAAATAAATGTATAAATACTTGTGTAAACACTTTGACAATCTAAACAATGCAAACTAACTACTGATCGTAAAACTTAAGTTCCTAAAGTTAAAAACTATGCTATTAAAATATTAAGCCATCAACATATATTATTTTTGTACGTATAAAAAGAATTATTAAAAACATGTTTGAATTGAATATCAAAGAAATGCTTTAATAGTTTTTATGACCTAATAATTAACGCAGCTTGAAGCTTTTCACTTTTGAGAGAGACTTGACCTATATTCGAAAGCCAATTGCAATTTGCAGTTAGTTCGATTGCTCAGAACATGAAATCCTATTATCAAAGGCGCCTTATAGTGCTACAGTAGACTCCCTCTTTTACGGTATTGTGCTTTGAACTGTAGTTCAAATTTGATTTGAAGCTACCGTCATAATCAAGCAAATAAAAGCCAAATTTAATTTTTGCATAATTACTGCGTATTGTAAGCGATTTGTTTGTGGGAATAGATAGTTTGTTATAACCTATAATCGATATAAAGGCTGCCTTTCTGTTTTTCAATTTAAAGATCAAGTTTTAGGACCGACAAACCATACAATGATGTCTAAATTTAAAATGTTTGACAGGTTTGAACTAAAATAAATAAATCACATACGTAACGAAAATTTGTACTAGAGTCGCAAAGGTTAGACCGTCTATCACTAAAGTCTTAAAGCAATAAAATTAGAGATTGAAATTAGGTTGGTCAGTTGTTGTAAATACTATTTCCAATGCTTTCCACCTGTTAAGGTTACAGAATTTTTAAAATGAGAAGAGTCAATTGCCATCGAAATATTTTGATCACAGTTCTATCCGTTAATAAGCAATGCAGCAGATACCGAGAATGGACAAATATTTCGGAATTTATATTAAACATTTCTTATTTGTCATCTTTCCTTGTGAATGACTTCAACAATGATTCATACTTACCCCTTTAATTTTGTAAAATAAATACAAGAGTCATTAGCTTTCTACATGGTGTCCTTAAAGTCCGTCACCAAACTTCATAATATGGTTAGGTGAGTCAAAACAAGCAAAACAGTTCTTATGAAGGTATGTTCTAAAATGCATATTTACCTAGATATCCACCATATTTTATTTTTCATAAAACATTTTTTATCTCAGACGTTTTTTAACCAATTGCTTTGAAACTCCACATGTAACTTAAAATAGTAAAAGTTAAATTTACAAAAAAAAAATAAAATAAAATAAAAAATAAACATAATACAATTCTAAATTTCAAAAATGGCGGCCATTTAAACATTTTAAACTTCAACAACGAAAAAACTTTTGATGAAAACAAAATTTTTAACTGCTGAAAAATGTCGACAATTTAATTTCCTATCCGATGACACCAAAATTATGTCAATCAGTTTAAACAACGGGGATAAATTAATTTAATCAGTATTAGGTTGCTCTGTTATTGCTACCCATCTTAGTTGGCAACCATTGTTACAATTTATTAGCGCAACAATGATGGGAGGTTCGCTCTTGGGTGGCTATAAGAGTGCAACCTAATACTGATTAAATTAATGTATCTCCGTTGTTTATTAAATAATAAATAAATATAAAAATTGTCTTTTATTTAGAGCGTTTTTCATGTAACATGGTTTTCAAAACAACTCGAGTCATATGTGTACATAAATAAAAATTAATAGCTAAACATAATGTGCCATAAATACAAACATATAATAAATGTATTATATATTACAGATATCGCAGAATATCTTGGCCTCTGACATACTCCACTTCTGGATTGAAATTGGTAAACATATGGTACCAAAACAGTCTGCGAAAATCTGCAACTTCTTCGCTCTACTCCAATTATTTGAACTGTAAACGGTTGTCACAGGCCAAGATATTCCGTGTTATCTGTAACAGTCACGTTATTATTAACGGTTTTTCATAATTTTGGTGTCATCGGATAGGGAATTCGATTGTCTACACTATTTATTCGTTCAAAAATTATGTTTTCATTACAAGTTTCTTCGTAATTGAAGTTTAAAAGGTTAACCATTTTGAAATTTAAAATTGTATCAAGTTAATATTTTGTTGTTAATTGTACCTTTACTATTTTAAGTTACATTTTCAATTACTTGTTACTTGTTCAATTTATTTTTGAGAGACATCAGGGAAGTTATCAACACGAAGGTACTCTTGTTTGCTGACGACATTAAGATTTTTAGTCCGGTTGGGAAAGGAGACGGGTTTCTTCGGCTTCAGTCGTCGTTGGATAATATATCCGAGTGGTGCTCGACCAACGCCATAAAACTGAATCCCTCAAAATGTAAAGTAATTTCTTTTACAAGGAATTCGATCCCCCTGACTCTAATCTACAAAGTATCAAATCAAGAGGTTCCTCGCTGCCATGTGATAAAGGATCTAGGGGTGTACTTCAACAAAAATTTAACGCCTGATGACCATCTTGATAACATCTGTGCAAGAGCTTCAAGAATGCTTGGTCTTCTGTTTCGAGTTTCCCGATCTGGCTTATCTACTGTTTCTCTTCTTCACCTCTTCAAGTCACTCGTCAGATCCTTGTTGGAGTATGCATCAATAATTTGGGCACCTCATCAGCTTGGCCATTGTAATAGGCTTGAATCCCTGCAGAGAAGATTCGTGGGGTTCTTGGAGCGGAAACTTGGAGATGAATTGAATATTAACACTGTACCTACTTTGGAACTCTTACCCCTGCGGCATAGAAGAGATATTGCAGACTTAATCTTCCTCTTCAAGATTCTTCGTGGTCTGGTGGACTGTATGGAGCTGCTGCAGTGTATTGAAATTAGAATACCAACTGGAACTAGGTCCTGTGAAGTGTTTTCCCGCCGTTGCTTTAGAACAAATTACTTAAAGAATTCTCCTTTGTACAGGATGCAACAGCTTGGGAATCAAGTTTCAAGTCTCGTGGACTTTTTCAATGATTCTCTTGTTTCATTTAGACGTAAGCTGATTTACTTTCTAATAATTAGTTGTAATTATTATTTTTACAGGCATGCAAATCCAAACAATTTTTCACTGTTCACATCATTGCGTAATGTTATCTATTGTACAAATATTATTATGAATTATTGTATATTCTAAGTGTAATTGAGTACCTGTATTGAATGTAATCAATTGCAGCTTGTGTATTTTTCAAGTCTAGTAAGTTGTCCACTGTTCATGTTCATGGCATTCCTGTTCTCTGTTCTGTAAAATGAAGTACGTGTCCTTGTCCTATAGATTTCTCTGTGTACAGTAGTGAGTACCTGCATTGCCTGTTTGATCTTGTCTTAGGTTAGCATATAATTATCTTATCTTAGGTTAGCCATCTAAATTTCCAAAATGTAAGCACGTATGTAAATGCATGTAATTTGAATCTTGTATTTGAAAAGGCATTTTCCGTTGATGTACAAATAAACATGTCAAAGCAATTGGTTGAAAAATGTCTGAGATAAGAAATGTTTTTTGATAAAATACAAAATGGCGGATATCTAGATATTTAAATATGCATTTTAGGATATACCTTCATATGAACTTTTTTGCTTATTTTAAATCAACAAACCATATTATGAAGTTTGGTGACGGACTTTACGGACACCCTATTTAGTTTTTGGAATTTTTTGCGGAATCATATTCTTTAAGCTAATGTATTTATACTATAGATATTCCTATGTTGTCAAGTTGAGAACTTTAGATACTCATTATTAATCATATGTTACAGTTATCCACGATATTTATTCACTAAGTTATAAACATAAGGCTACCGCCATAGCCTCGTTCTCCCCACTCTGTAATTCCCCACGGGATATCGTCCTTTGCAGCCTTTACTGTAAACTGATCTCAAGACGACGGTCACGGTGCAGGTTCAATCGCCCGACCGGGAATGGAGCGAGCTTAACACGTCACTCCTCCCATTGCCTTCCCAGCACACCTTGAGATGATAAGAATCGTGTTTACGATACATTTGGGAAACTGAATTATAACTTTGATTTTTCTCAAGAGATTAGTCCTTGGAAAAGGAAATGTTTTGGTCGAATGCGAGACTGATGGCTGCGACTGACAGACGATTTGTTTCTTTTCTTGGAGCAAAACCTAAAATGGGATACATTTGATCTCAGTTTAGATAAAAGGCTCGACCGGAATGAATTTAAAATTATTACTAAATTATGAAAATCAAACAAGTTAAAGTATATGGGCCATATTCAATGGAAAATAAACTTTTATAATCCATAGAATACTTTTAACTATAAAGTGTGAGCTCTTTTTTATAAATAAATGTCATTGCAATTGTTCAGGGTAAGCTTTCAACAGTTCTACAACATCTTCAATGTCTTAATGTGTACAAAAAATAACGGGTTTTTCTACTAGAAAAGCTAACTTGCAACAAAATATTACATAAAATATAAATGATTTTTAAAGCTCCTAGGATAAAATGAAGCTTCATGCTTTATTAGAATTGGGATTAGTACAACTCCCACGGGAAGTCTGCAAGGATACAACTGAAGGAATGATACCTGGTGATATGCACACTTAAGCACTCACGGACAAACAACAGCCACTGTAAAACTTATGTATGGTTACAGAATAGTTCAATTAACTCCAATTAAAAATTTGAACTAAAATAATTCATTATTTATGGAGAAAGAATCCTGGATGGATTTGAATTCAGTTGCTACCAACCCTTCCTTGCCTTGCTGCGTAAATCTGTAAAAGTAGTAGTTTAACTATGGGATACTTTAGTCACAAATGTAGTTGGAGTTTATCAATTTTTTTACGACTAAGAAGTCAAAAAACGTTTAAAATGTAACTTAAAGGTAATTTGAAGCCCAAACCCCTTAAAAGAAATTGTCTGATTCACCCGATTCAATCGTTACCTTGAGGAGTAAGAATGACAAAAGATTTCGCTTTATCTCTTTATTGCAAACGCGAAATTAACTGATGATTATATCAGACCTTTCAGCTGTATAAGGCGCAATAACATTTATTGGATTTGAGTCTTCAATTTCCTGCAACCTTACCGATACCGATAGAGAATGAACTTATATATTATACGAGATCTATTGGCCTAGATAATCTGACTACATATACGATTCACATACGGGAAATCACAACGGAAAAGGTTTGTACACTTATAAAATCCTATTCAATTTTAACAGAACCCAAAAACCGAAAAACAATTTTTTTAACGAATTTAGTGGTTACTAAGTCATGCAGAAATAAATCTGAAATTATCGTCTGAAATAAATTTGAAATTATTGAGTTGAGGACCCTGTCCTAAGTTGTAAGATTAGTAGTTTAATTAAGACGAAAGTGGCTTTTTCTGTGCGCAATCGCAATATACAAGCGAAGCGAAGCCGAGCTCGGAAATAGCGATTAGCACAGAAATAAACGGTATCAGTTAACTGACACATACTTTCTCCCAACAATATAAAAAAGGTGTTAAAAGCCTCAAAACATTAATGTCTTGATGGGTCAATCAGATAGCTAACAGCTGAGCAGCACGAGATTGACCCTACGCGCGTCTGTGACTTTTAACAACGTACTGCGTTTACCGCTAAACGAACAATTGAATTTTCTCCGCAACCACTTGACATAGAGCAATAATTTAAAGTTACTGGATTATTTAGTTTTGTGAGCTTGATTTAATGGTAATAAGTAAAATTTATTTCAAAATAACAGCTTTTTTGAAAATCCCAAAAATTGATTTTTGAAACACTTTTTACTCTATAACTTTTGAACGCGCATTTTCTCGGAAATGCGGGTGGTGTCATTTTATTCATCATTTTATTCTTAATAAACCACAATAGTTTAATCAAAATCGTTAGAGCCGCTTTTGAAAAATTTGGATTTTTCACGTTTTTAGAGGGTTTTTTGGGGTAAACTACCCTTAAAAATCAAAAATTCAAAAAAACTAAAAACGATTGGAATTATTGTGGTTTTGGACCTACGTACCAAATTTTTTACGGATCAAAAATCGGACAATTGGGACATTCTCTACCTCTGTATACATCCAGACACACACACACGCACGCATGCACGCACGCACGCACGCACGCACGCACGCACGCACGCACGCACGCACGCACGCACGCACGCACGCACGCACGCACGCACGCACGCACGCACGCACGCACGCACGCGCGCGCGCGCACAACACACACACACACACATCACACACACACACACACAGACATCACTCCGAAAACCACTTTTTTTGGACTCAGGGGGAACCAAAATGGATAAATCCACCAACAACTCAAATTCGAAAATTTTTGACGAAAACGATACTTTTCTCCATATACTATGGTATAGGGGGAGAAAGTAAAAAGCACTTTCTGTCCGAGTTATGAACGTTTTTCATCATACTGTACTGCAATAGTAGTTTTCATCACTAGGAGCAAAAGTGGGTCTTTTTGGTGCGCAATCATGTTTTAAAAACGAGGCGCAGCCGAGCAACGTTTTTGACCATAATGCGAAATTAGACCGATACATTTTGATCGTTAAAAATATTAACTATAAAATTTTATTTTCCGAGGTTATATTTAGAAAGTAGGTAATATGCAGTGTTTACATTTCTGTTATTTACAAACAATGGTCTTTATAAACGTTTTGAATTTAAAAATTATGCTCCTCCTACCAGTAAAATTCAGTCCTAGGACCTAAAAAATTCTCCATCTGATTTTTAAGTCAAAGGGCAAATATAATCGGTTTTAGGTACTATTGAGAGGACAAAAAACAGGCTCGATTTCGTGCAGAATGATAAAAATATATAAAAATAACAACTAAATAAAAAATAATATAAATAAAACTTTATTATCTGTTTGCATTAAGTTCTCGACTTCCATCTTAATTTAAATATTACTTTAAAACAGCTAATATGGAAGTAATATGAAAGATATGTCAAAATCTTGCAATAAACATGTAGTCCGCAAGTCGGGGTTCTTTACATTGCCCTTATTTGTTTTGGGTTGTTTAAGGCGTCACGAAAATGTGAGCCTGAATTTTGAACATTGTTGTCGATTTGTGAAGACCCATCATGCTGTTGGCATCTGTTATTAATGATTAAATGTGAACGTAAGTAAATATATAAATCGTATACTACAATACGCCTGTCACCTGTTTTAGCGAATGTCCCTATAGGAAATACGCTATTCGGTAGTAGCCATGGTAAGACCTAAGCCCGGGACCACTTTACTTTTTCATTTTGAGGTCCCCAGAAGCCAAAAATACCATTCGTTCATTTTCATATGTATGTATATATATACATATCTATCTATACAGGGTTAGGCAAAAGTCTGGACACCCCCAGTTAACTTTTTAACGCGTTGCAGTAGGAAAACCAAACTCGGCACATGTTTACAACATCAAAATCTGCACTTTTTCATCAACTACACAACTTTGCCCCCTGCCCCCAAAATGGGGTATTTTGGGGGCAGCCCCAAATTTTCAAACGTAAACCCCTATCGAGTGACCCCTCATTTAAAACGGTTATCAAGAGAATTAAATGGCGCAAACCGGAGGTCGATACCTCGCCCCTAACCAAAATGGCAGCCATTTCAAAATTTGAAATGGGCAAGCAAGTATAAGTCTGAACACCTCCAGTTAACTTTTTAACGCGTTGCAGTAGGAAAACCAAACTCAGCACATGTTTTACAACATCAAAAACTGCACTTTTTCATCAACTACAAAACTTTGCCCCTGCCCCCAAAATGGGGTATTTTGGGGGCAGCCCCAAATTTTCAAAAGTAAACCCCTTATCGAGTGACCCCTCATTTTAAACGGTTTATCAAGAGAAATTGAATGGCTCAAACCGGATTGTTGATTCTCTCATCTCTAACCAAAATGGCAGCCATTTTAAAATTCGAGAAGGGTAAAATTGACATTTGTTGAAATTAAATCGGAAATTAGCTTTTTTAGAATTGAGAATATCTGGAATTATTTTAGAATTGAACCTACAAGTTCATTTCTGCTACTAGGTTCAATTCTAAAATAATTCCAGAAATTATAAATTCTAAAAATCTATTTTCCGATTTGATTTTAACAAAAAATGTCAATTTACCCTTCTCGAATTTTAAAATGGCTGCCATTTTGGTTAGAGATGAGAAATCAACATCCGGTTTGAGCCATTCAATTTCTCTTGATAAACCGTTTAAAATGAGGGGTCACTCGATAGGGGTTTACTTTTGAAAATTTGGGGCTGCCCCCAAAATACCCCATTTTGGGGGCAGGGGCAAAAGTTGTGTAGTTGATGAAAAAGTGCAGTTTTTGATGTTGTAAACATGTGCAGAGTTGTGTTTTCCTACTGCAACACGTTAAAAAGTTAACTGGGGGTGTCCAGTCTTTTGCCTAACCCTGTATATCTATATATCTATGTGTCCGTGGTACTGATAACTTTGAATGGGACCTCCGATTTTGATGAAATTTGGTATGGAGGTGTAAGACCAGGTCTAACTGGACTGGGTAGCTGAGTGTTAAAGAGCTCGCCTTTTGAATCTGAAGGTTGCCAGTTCGGTCCTGAGAAAAGTTAGTGCTTTTTGATGGTTCGATACTGGACCCAGCTGCCTTTGGTCATTGGGCTATTAATTAATGATCCTGGACAAATGAAACAGCTGATATTTGTCAGTAACAAAGCTACACCTCATCTGATCCATTACAATCATCACACTCACCCCTTCAGTCATACTCACCTTAAAATACGCACCACAGAGTGCGTCGGTGTTTCAAATAAAGTATCTTAAGTATCTATTTTCATGAGTTCGCAACCAGCATTGTCGGGTTATGGGAACGGGTTTTTATGGGGTTTCAAAGGGGTCAAAAATGGGTTTTTGGCATTTTTGGACCTTAATTTTTTTAATTCATCAATTTTAACTGAAACCATTTAAAAGAGCTTAAAAAACAAACAATTTGGTATTTTGAATTTTTCTGATATCATAACTGGTTACGGGGAAAATCCAAAAATGTGTTTTCCATGTTATTCTTATGGGAAATCAAGAAAACCCAATATCTTGCTTATTTATTGACATAACTTAATCAATTTTGTATGTACATTATCTATATAAGGTTTAACTTATACTTGCTTACAAAACCCATATGACGGCAAACCTACATACTCACCCCCATGGGGTTTATGGGGAAAATAAAAAATTGCCAGAGTTGATACAATTTTGTGTTTACATTCACCAATTATTGATTAACTTAGATTTTCTAACAACACCCAATGGCAGAAAACCTACATACTCAATCCTATGGTGTTTTTATGGGAGAAAAGTAAATAATCTGAAATTCCATTGGAAATTCGCTGAGTACGCAGGTCTGCTGCGACGGGGGTATTTTATTTTAAAAACTTTCAATTCAGTTCGCATCATTATGTATCATATTGGAACAGTTGTCTTCTCGAACCTTTCATTTTGTCGAGATGATATTGCAATTTTCGAAGTTTCCATTCTGTCTATAAAAGATATAACATTTTCATACTTGAGGAAATGAACAAAGAATTAATATTGGATTTGAACTCAGTGAATTAATATTTGATTGTTCGACATAGTTTGATTACTGGTATATATATATCTTAAGGCATATCCGAACATCATAACCCTGTTCCACAGCCAAAGACGGATTTTCGGTTACCTTTGGGACGCAAATCCAATTTGTGGTGGATATTGCTTTGAATATGCTAATCCTGTATCAAAGACTCGGAGGGGCTTGGGCAAGTATTAATAATGTAATATATTGTTAAATTGTTTTCAATAATAATACTGTTTCACTTGAACGGTACATTCAAAGTGTGATTTATCTGTGTAAAAATGCAAATTCTGTACGATACCACTATTTTTGTTCATTAACCACAGTATAAACAAAATCAAAATACTACCGGCAAGCATTGGCCATAAATGGTAGAGCATTCGTCTACCACAGTTGCGAAATAACGAGTTCACTGTGTGTAGCCTACCCCAAAAATCTCACTCCAGGTAATACAACTATTTATTAATTTTTATTTACATTCTACTTAAGTAGACAAAATACACTGTGTCTTCACAACCAACAGGTCTGTCAAACCAGCGCGACCCGCGATAAATCTTCATTTTTCATCTCCATTTTTTTATACAGCGGCTTTATAAGGATTTGAAAACTGCTTTAAACTGCTAAAAAATCCCATTACAAATGTAGTAATTTATTGCTATTTCCTTCAAGTGACAGTAATTTCTATGGTTTTTATTAAAGTTTTCTTGCCATATTAAAAATTATAATAAATATAAAATAAGTGTGGTGTTTGAGGACAATGTGTATGTGATTTTTTAACCAACTTTATAGCAAAATATCAAAATCCATTGATGTAGCCCCTGAGCTATGATTAAAACGTCATATTACTTACGGTGAACCGTAAAAAGCTCTAGTATATAAAATCTACTGGAGTTGTTAAAGTTGGAGTCGTAAGGAATATTTCTTGCATAAATATTACAATCTAAGAATATAAAATTAATGTTCAATTGAATTTAATTGAGAATCATAAAACATCCCATTTATTTATATTACAGGCAAAGGCAAGTCATCGACATTTTTGTCTGTTATTTAAAGTACAAATTTCAAGATTAAAAATAGACTTCATGATTAAATTGTTATAGTACATCTATGTATTTTTATAGTAACATCTTTATGTTACTATGAAAATTAACTTGGCTTTGTTTATGACTTTACCCCTCTGACTATACTATGCACTTAACAAAAAAAATTCTGTAGGTCATCAATCAAAGATCACTAATATGTTGAACAAATCAGAAAGTCAGAATAAACGTAAAATAAGTATAACAATAAATTTGATTTGCTAGAGGATTTAAAAGGCACATCGTAGATTAAGCTTTGGAGAAAAACACAAAAAAAACAGCGAGTACGCAGCTGGAAATCCATAAATGCTGGTGATCCGTCTTCATATGTTTCTTCTTCAGAGATTGTCAGACAGTTTTAGCAATGATTTTCCGTGCGAAATGGAGCTCTTTACATCCAAAAGGCTAGAGTACCTAACGTAATGTATGAAATTACATTACGTAGCTAACGTAAATTATTTGTATATAAAATCGCAATATTTTTTTATGCAAATAGAAATTAAGTTTTTTAATCGGGCTAATATAAAGCGGTTATTGACATATAAGTAAATTTCTTATACAAGGTTTGAAACCATACATCAACTTACAGTTCAATACTTGGTGTTATTAATGATTTATTTTTTAACTGTAGAAAAAATACTACTTAGAATGCTAATATATAATTAATATATAGAATGGCGCCAATGTATAACTTCATTAACGAATAATTCATCTTTATATCATCAATAATAATTCATGTTTGGCAAGTTTTGTTAGGCAATTACAGAAGACCCTTACGCACAATCGTATTATTTTTTATGGAACAAACAACCTGCATGACACGGGTTTTTATGTGCAAAGTTTAAGAGAAAATCGGCGACAATGTGTTGCAACGTATGGATGTCTATAAAACTCCTTAATATAGGGGGTCGATTTATTATCTCATTCCAGGTGATAAATTTTACATTATGACCATGACAAATTCACCACCTCACCATCAGTAGTTTGTGAACTGTTTGTATATGAATGGCCGACGGGTGCCATCACTAGACATGATGACTTGTGAATAAATCAGAGCTGGAAAACTTGGGGATTAACAAGGTGACACTAATAATATAATATAAAGGATGTCCCCCGTGCATGAATATACAAGTGTGTTGGGGGCCGCTTGGGCATACTACCGACCTGCC
>CM061534.1:159016975-159190526 GCA_030545055.2 Neoaliturus tenellus | reverse complement strand
GTAATAAAAAATTAACAAACATGGCGCAAGGAAGAGAAGCAAATGATGCTGCAACTGTAGGACAGGCTATCACATTATCACAAATGGATAGCAAAGTGTATACTTGTAATAATAAACGTATAACAGACCTTAAAGACCCTGAACATGTGGATAATGCTGTCACTGTTAATTTTCTTGTAAAAGTTTTAGGAAATGCATTATTTGATGTATACAATCTTATTGGTATTCATTCAGGTCGTACTCCTTTGTTGGAATCTGAGAGAGGTACTTGGATTAAACGGGAAATTGTTCAAAACTATTTTATCAACCCTCATACAAAAAAGTTTAGATCATCGGATTGGGGTGATTTTGATATTTAATAAAAGAACACAATAAACAACTTCATTTATGTCCAACTTGTCATAGAGGTAACACATAAGTTGTACATTGCGATTATAAAAGGACAATAATGACGTTCCAGTACATCAGTCCATATAGAGACACTGTAAGGAGAGGAGGTGGGATCACGTCCACAGCGGTTTCTCTGTTAAGTAAAGCTTTAAAACGAATTCCAGTAGGATCCATAGTAAATAGAGCAATAGACGCATTACCATACGAATTTCATATACCGGGAGGTTATCAGTATTGCGGACCAGGAACTAAATTGAAAAAACGACTGGAAAGAGGCGATCCTGGCATAAATAAGTTAGATCAGGCTTGTAAAGAACACGATATCGCATATTCCACGTTTGCCGATTCAAAAAATAGATCAATAGCTGACAAAAAGCTTGCGGACATAGCTTGGCAACGAGTAAAATCAAGTGACGCTAGCATAGCAGAAAAAGCAGCAGCTTTAGCAGTAACAGCAGGTATGAAGGCTAAAACAGCAGTAGGAGGTGGAAGAAGGAGGAGAAGGAGAGTAAAAAGGAGGTCAACCACAAGAAAACATGGAGGAAATATAAAAAGAAGACGACGATCTACAAGAAAAGGCAGGAAGAAGCCCACCGTGTGGTCAATGGTAAAAAACGGGGCAGGTCTTTACCTAAGACCTTATCGTGCATATTAAATGAAAGAAATCAATTGGTCATACCACATAAAGCATTAACCAATATTGAATTATTTAAATATATTTCCTGTTTAAAAATACCATTTTTCCGCGGTGTGTTTATGAAAGACAGTTTACCAAAGAAAATGTGGCAAAATGAGACTGGAATTGTAAATTTGGATAATACTGAAGGGCCTGGCACCCATTGGGTTTGTTATAAGAAACTAAATAACAATGTATATTATTTTGATAGTTTCGGTAATTTGCCACCACCAAAAGAACTTCAAAATTACTTTAAATCTGCTAAAAACATATATTATAACTATAAAAGAGAACAACCTGATAATACTTCAATATGCGGCCATTTATGTTTGGAATTTCTAGCTAAAAGTATCAGTCACTATTGAGATGTCTTCCTATACGGTATCATTAACAGGAAAATCGTCCACTTTACGAAGTATCCTTTTTCCAGCGTTACGCTTGCAAAAAGGAAGGTTTTGGGAGGCGGCACTATTGGATTTTACAACTTACAACTCTATCCCCAATGTTACGGAAGGTAAAAATAACGTATTGCATTATTATAAGGGAAAGGATGCCAGTGGAAAATTTACAAACTTACAAGAGTGCAGGTTACCCACAGGTTCTTATGAAATTGATCATATAAATGAATTTTTGCAAACTAAAATGGGAAAAGACAATATAACATTAAAAGGTAATAATAATACGATGAAAGCTGAAATTACTTCCAAATATTATATAGATTTCACTCAACCAAACTCAATTGGTGATTTATTAGGATTTTCCAACGATGAGCCTGTTTTAGAACCAGATGTAACACATTCCGGTAAGAAAACAGTAACAATATTAAAAGTCAATAGTATAGACATAACTTGTAACATTATACAAGGTGCTTACAGGGATGGGGCTAACACCCACATCATACATACTTTTTACCCAAGTGTACCACCTGGATTTAAAATTGTTGAAAAGCCACAAAACCTGGTATATCTACCGTTGAACACCACTTTCATTTCAGACATCGTGTTGAGCGTATTGGATCAAGACGGTAACTTGGTAGACTTCAGAGAAGAGCCTATTACGATTAGATTACATTTAAAATCGACACTTTAATACAAAACCATGGGTTTAACATTTAAAAGCGAACAACCTACGGGAAACCGCATTAGTAGCTCTTCAGCTGTGGAGGAGTTAACACGCGAGAACATTCGTTTCTTAGAGAGAATTGGATTAAAATTAACCGAGTATGGATATACTGGATATAGCGCAGGGTCCAACATTCGACGAAACCCTATGGGAAAAAGAATATCACACCCACAACCCTTACACTTCATCGAAATTAAACAATAACGATGAAATCCGTATTCCCATACAAAATCAAGACATTTACACACTACCATGTGAAAGTTACTTGTATATTGAAGGACAAGTTACTAAAAAGGACGGTACTACTGTTGGTACAACAGTTCCATTTATAAATAATCCTATGGCTTTCCTATTTGATGAAATTAGATATGAAATATCAGGTGTAACAGTTGATTCCACTAAAAAAGTAGGTATTACGACAACTTTAAAAGGATTAACATCTATAACACCCAATGAAACCAATTTACTTAAACCTGCCGGATGGGTATTACCTACGATTGACACGATCACTCCAAATCCAAATGGATATTTTGATTTTCATATTCCATTACGTTTGCTGCTTGGTTTTGCTGAAGATTATAGGAAAATAATATTAAACGTTAAACAAGAATTAGTTTTGTTGAGATCTTCTAACGATAAAGACATTATTAAAGCTGCAGATGCTACTACAGATGCGACTTTAGAATGGAAATTAAAATTAGACAAAATTGTATGGAGAGTTCCACATGTTAAATTGGCTGACGAGCATAGAATGCTACTTTTAAGAAAATTAAAAGCCGATCGTGATATTGTTATTCCATTTAGAAGTTGGGAATTTCATGAGCATCCCAGTTTACCTACTACGGATCGACACACTTGGACTGTTAAAACATCGAATTATGTAGAACGAGCCAGATATATTATATTTGGTTTACAAACAGGTAGAAGAGACGCCATTACTAAACATGCAGGACAATTTGATCATTGTGACTTGAAAAATATTAAAGTTTATTTAAATTCACAATTCTTTCCATACGACAATTTAAATGTGTCATTCACTAAGAAGAAATACAGTATATTGTACGATATGTACGCGAGATTCCAAAGTTCATATTACGGTAAAACAAATACACCTTTATTACCACCTGACAAATATTTCGATGCCTACCCAATAGTTGTAATCGATTGTTCTAAACAAAATGAATCAGTAAAGTCTTCAAGTGTGGATATAAAAATAGAAATGGAATTCAACGATGCTATACCGGCTAATACAACTGCATACTGTTTAATTCTACATGATAAAATCGTAACATACACACCTTTAACTGGAATTGTTAAAAATGTATTGTAAGAACCGGTTTTGTTTCATTCCGCGAGTATAAAAGCAGAGCGTACAGACCGCTCCTCATCAGTTTGTTGCCTACTGTTGTATGGGTAGCATCGTATTCAATATGGCTTCTCCTAGTGGTACACCTGAAAATGTGGTAGATATTGAGAAGGAGATATCTGAGTTTTTAGATCCTCAAGGTCACCAGGAAGGAGGTGAACAAAACGTTTGCGGACAACTTCACGCCAGTAATAATGTTGAAGAAAAAGGTAAAAGAAGAAAGACTATACAAAAGAGAAAAAGGGATATTGAAGATAATATTTCTCCAAACATATTGAGTGAGGTATTTTTGCGAATATTTTACCCAATCTCTTCCAGTTTGGATAAAAGTGTTTTAATCGGTGTTATGAAATCTACAGATTATTCCCCTACTGTAATTTTAACTCATGGACCCAAAATGATTTTGTTTACGGACAGTGCTTGGGAATCGTTTATGAAACATTTGCATCTACTAGAATGCTATTTAAGTAGTAACATGTTTGGAAGAAAGACAAGAGTAGGACTTTTGGATTCAAATGTGGAAATTGATATCATTAAACAACGTGGTGATCATCAGCTACGGTTTAGAGACACAACAAGACATGATAACAAAATTCAACTTAATCGAGAGGAGTTTTTCATTTTAACTTGTGCTACTGAACCTATAACAAGATACTTGAGACAACTGGTGTTTTCAAGTTCGATTATTAAAGATTATCTGGAAGACACTTTGGACAAACAACCGGACGCACCTATATTATACGGACCTGTGGATACTTCTATATTTAATAGAGTTCCTCATGAAGTACAGATGTGGAGACAATTGGAAAAGTACGCTCAACTACATAAGAAATCAGTAAAACAGGAAGAAGAGGAAGATGGAGGAGAAGAATCAAGTGTTAGTGATGAAAATGAAAATAAGGAAAATATAAAGATGGAAACTTAAATGACAATGGTTAGTTTTTAAAACAATAACCAACATTTTGTGGGGTTAGGCCTATTGGGGACGGTGCCCACGTTAAATATACACCAACGCGCCAACAACTGTACGGCCTGGTATAAAAGTAGTACCTACCGTGGTGTGGAAATCAGTTGACCTCCTGACTTCGTAATGAGCAGACGTGTGACCTTCAAAATGGACAAGGGAGAAGAACAACAAGTAAAGTCCAAGCCTGGTATTATTGAGTTTCAAGCGTTTCGTGGTAATGATGATAGATTCATTATAAAAGAACTTGTGTTTTTGGACATGAATACAAGTGTTCCTTATTCGTTTTTATTTAAACCACCATGTTCTTATTCGTCTTTAACTAGTAAAGCCGCTACTACCAACAGATGGATTTCAAAACACTTCCATCATATCGATTGGTATGATGGTTTTACAAGTTACACGGACTTGTATCACATTATGCATCACTTTTCAGACAAGTTTACCAATATTTACACAAAGGGGCTGGAAAAGAAAAGATGGATCGAAGGATTTACTCATGTTCCGGTTAATGATGTGGAATTGGATAAGAATTATCAATACATGCTGGAAACCATATGTATTTGTACAAAAAGCCCAGAACATGATAAAGATAGACATTGCGCTTTGAAAAATGCCTATAAACTCGCCTCTTACCTTCAAAGTGGGGAATTGGGGAGTGGTGGGGGTAACGGAGAGTATATAAGTGAGGAGCAGACAGGGACCTGGCATGAGTATTACTCGAGATTCCGAGACGACAACATCTCCGAGCAAGAAGACGATCTGTAACCTGACCATGGCATCTCACCAGTTCCTTCAGACTTTGGTCGAGCAGTTCAATGCTCACTCCAAGTCAACAATATTACCTGTAAAGAAGTGCTCGGAACTAAAAGACGAGAAGCACTACATAATCCATGCTATGAAGAAGATGGAGACTACAGTTGGGGAGGCCATCTGCTGCAGTCTCAGCGAGGCACCGTTTACTCCGGGGGATGAACCAAAGTTCCAGGTGTACCTGCCCAAGAGATTCGTCCATCTTCTACAAAACGAGGATCTTCGCTCTATTCAACCCGGGTGTCTATACCTGGTGTCCCACGGCTGCACGGGTAGCAATTCTACAGAGTTGACCATCCACATCGCTGACAAGCAGCAGTGTTAGATTTAAGTTTTAATGTTGTACATATGTTGTTGTTGTAATGTTTTATAAATAAACGAATCATAAAAGACAAAAAAAATAAAACAAAAAAACAAAAAATGCAACATATCAATATGTGACAGACTTCACGTATTGATATGTTGCATTTTTTTTAAACTTCGCGGGTGACCTTGACCTTTGACCTTTGCATTTCACAACTACCCCCACTACCGTAATTACCCCCACTACCGCACTAGGATTCAAACCTGCTTGGATGCGAAAAACGGTCATTCTGTTGCCAACTAGCAAACGATGAGCACCTTGTACGAGCTTTGCTTACAACGAGTTATAACTGACGCATCTTTATTCCAGATGGCTTTACGAGATAATATCCCTATAACAGTAAAGCAGGATATCGAGGAGTACAAGAGAGATAATAGAGGGTATTCGGGATACTCCTGGTATAGGTTCCAAGACGGGGAAAAGTTTTGTAGGCCTTGTGGCAATGCTGCCGTCAGAGACCTTCGACGGTTCGTACAGGAAGGTGGTAGAAAACAGTTTGGATTTCTAGCACCAATGTTTAGATTTGAAAACTACAAGGACACCTGTGCTATTTGTTCCATCCCTTTGTATCAATGGAAAAAGTTTCGAAGTGTTTAATTGCATCTTCCATACCCCCACCACCATCACCCCCACCACTTTTCCATGTACCTCCAAACGCTGTGCCTCGGCTTCATTTCTACTCCAGCAGCCAACCTAGCAACATCAGGATGTCTCTCAACGTCAGTTGCGCAAGTTACGAGGAGGTGAGCATCAAGACTCAGCAGGAGCTAAACGACTTATACAAGGAGTTGCAGCTGATGGTGGCACGAGGCTACCGTATAAATGTGCAAGTTTACGCTTGCAATATACGGAACACCCGGCAGTCAAAGGAAGAGCCTGGACACTCCTCGACGGCTTCCTCACCAGCGTCCATGAAGACCGAGTCAGACAACTTGGACTACTTCAGCTGACTAGCAATTGTATTTCTTGTCCTAACCATTGTAGAATATGTATATTTTTTCATTATATTAAAGAAGTAAAAGAGCAAAAACACCTATCTTGTTACTGACATATAAGCTCAGTAACAAGATAGGTTTTTTTAAAACACAATTTGGATGACCTTGAAACTTCCCCCTCCACTGCTTTGTTACCCCCACCACTTGACTATTGGTGTACATGGCACATCGCAATTGGAAACCTCATTCCATCTTCAACAGCCACACCGACAACATCAACAATGGCAAACCTACCAACAGATGAAAGATGTCCTCACGCATGTTGTGACTTCGTCCACGAGTTGGAGAAGAGGATGCAGGAGAGGGCGATAAGAAGAAAACAGATCCACTCAGAAAATATCATGATAGTCAACGGCTATCTTTTATTGTTCGGCCTTATTATGGTTGTACTTTTCATACTGTACGGCATAGTCACATGTGTCGGCAAGGTTGCAGAAGAAAACGCTCGCCACCATCAATTGGAAAGTTTCAATGTTACTTTGTAAGTTTTCCTTTTTTTAAAACTCCGTTTGGATGACCTTGAAAATTCCCCCACTACTCCACCACACCCCCCACCACTTCACCATGTTCCTGCATGAGCATCACATCAACCGTCATTCCTTGTCCGACAAGCAACCATGGCAGACAACAACACCATCAGCCAAGCTGACTCCACTACTGATGTCGGTACAAGTACGGGTTGGACACTGTCGATCGATAGTGTACACTATTTGGAGTCAATTTGCGAACGTATGAAGGAAATACTGCGGGACAACCCTGGGATCATAATACAAATGAATTTAAATTATGATTGGTCCCAAGTTAGAATGCAAGGGGACGACAACAACGGTCAACAATCTCCACAATATTCGCCCATGTCCCCGATCTATCCTTACGGCGAGTCTGACGTCGATGAAGATGAGGCTGATGAAGATGCAGGGGACAACGAGGCTGAAGAGGAGTAAGCTTCATTCCTTTTTTTTTAAAACCTAAATTGGATGACCTTGAGAATTCCCCCTCCACTATTTCCTTTTTTCAAAACCCAAATTAAATGACCTTGAAAATACCCCCTCCACGTACTTTTGGTTTACCCCCTCTACTTTTCAATACTGTTACCACAGTCTGTAGCTCACATCATTCCTTGCTTAGCTATCATGGCGGACAGCACTCTTTCTCGAGTTGACTCCACTACGGATGAAGAATGGCCATTTTCCTGGAATGTTCATCTGCAAGACTCGGCAGAAGTGGATATGTTGCATGAGAAATTGGTGTATGTATTAAACGAAAACCCCAACATTGAATGTAGAATGACTATGGATTTCGATGCGACAGGGGTCCACACTCAACCTTCCACTTCCAGCCAGCCTGAACCTCAGCTACAGCCAAAGAACTTTACACATCTTTACACTCCAATACGGCCGGAGGATGTGGTTATCAGCGAGGCAGACTCTACTACAAGTTATATTGAACCAACGAATTGGAAGCTTGTTGTTGACACCTTGCACAAGGTCGACTTAGTATGTGACAAATTAAAGGAATTGATGATGCAAGATCCTGGTCTTCGTTTTAAAATTGATTTGTTTTTCATCTGGGGAGCACCTGCACGGGGCTCTTCGTCTGACAGCTCTCTAAGTACAACGGATGAGGAGGAGGAGGACGACTAGTTATCTTTTTTAAAACTCCGTTTGGATGGCCTTGACCTTTCCCCCTCCACTGAGTTTATTTAAGGTGCACTCTCAATGACTGCAGCATCATTTCATCACGCACCTTCACCACAGCAACATGGAGAGTCAACTCAACTACTGTTGCGAACGGAAATGTTTTTCATGGCCGAATGACATTGATGTTGCGGATGGCCTGGCGTGTAGAAAATGTGAAGCTTTTGGTCAATGCATGTGTAAGTGCAAGTCTTGGAAGAAGCCGAAACCAGAGTTGAAGACATTCCATGTGTACCAGATGAGAGGGCATAAGTACACTTGTTGCCCTGAACGTTGCATTGAATTCACATTAAAACAGCTAACTGGCTGCAAATTGTGCAACAATCATTTTGCAGGTTTTTGCAAACATTATTTAGGAGCCTGTCAGTACAGATCAACTTGGCATACAGAAGCACTCACTATCAATGAAATCGCTATAGATACACAAGAGTAGTCTTTCTACTCTTTTCTTTTTTAAAACTCCATTTGGATGACCTTGACCTTTCCCCCTCCACTCACCTTAGTTTATATAAACCCCATTCCCACTGACCACAGCATCACTTCATCGTGCTCCCTCGTCAAAGCAACATCAACTATGGAAAGTAAGCGCATCTCATGTTGCGAGCATAGGTGTTTGGAGATACAAGGCGTCACATATTGTGCAAAGAAGCGTTGGGAGGAAGAGACGGGGACAACCTATTGCTGTGAGGATAAGTGTTTCCTCTTACCAAAGTGGCAAGTGGATGGGCTGGCCTGCCGGCAATGTGAATGCTTCGGATGTTGCAGGTGTAGATGCAAGAACCAACAGCTGCCACCGCCGGTACTACAAACTTTCAAAATCTACAAATCCAAATACTTTTATACTTGTTGTCCGCAGCGGTGTATTAAATTTCACTTCTCCAATCTTACCAATTGTCGGAAATGCTACGGACAACCTGATGGGTGGTGCACCTGTTTTCTGGACTCCTGCCGCTACAGATCGGATTGGTTTACAGATCCATTAGAGATTGATGAGGTCGCCCAGGAAGCACAAGAGTAGTCTTTCTACTCTTCAACTTTTTTAAAACTCCATTTGGATGACCTTGAGATTTCCCCCTCCACTTCCCCATATACCTAGAGTACACAGAGCCTGATAGTCAGTCACTCGGTGGCTGTCGTGGGGTGCGCATCGGTGTCGGCGCTCCGTTGTTAAGTGTTCAAGGTCACAGTAACATAAAATTGCGGGCGTTGTACTGGTTCAAGGTCACCTGAGGGATAACCGATTGCCCATTTAGGCAGAGTCATGTCAGAAACTCGAGTTTAACTTGGCACTTTTGCCGTTTCTTGTCGAAAATTCGCTCCAAGTGGTCAAGGTCACGGGGACTCTGACTGAAACTCGGAGCGTAGTGCGAGAAACGGCAAAAGTGCTAAAAAATTTTAAGTTTCTGCGTGACCTTGACCTTAGTGGCGTCGGTGACGTCATTTTGGTGACGTAAGGGGTGATGACGTCATCAGCACGTCATTTCTGTGACGTCATGGGTGTGACGTCATCGAAATGACGTCATTAGTGATGACGTCATCGATTGCGTCATCGATGACGTCAGCGATGACGTCATCGGTGAGGTCATTGACCTCGATGACGTCATCCCTCAGGTGACCTTGAACTGGGCCAGCGGCCGCAATTTTACACTACTTCGCTAATATGACTGGACTAAAAGTAATGATGGAACGTATGGATTCAAACACAGTGTACAAAATGGCTGTTTCAATGAATTTATTAAATTGTCAAGCGCATGTACTACGATGAATGTGAGGACTTAAGTTTTAAATAACCAAAGCAGCGAGAGGCTGCCTGGGCGCTCCACGAGAGACAATAGGTTCACTCTGCTTTGTTATCCTAATCCTAAATTGGAGTTGCTTTGCCCGGTTATATTTCATTTGAACTCGCAGTCCGGCATGAAAACCTTGTGAAATTCTTTCATTATACTAAGCTTTTACATTTTTAATACAATGAAAAACCATTTAATCTTTAAAAGCTGTAATAACTTTGAAACATTAGTTTATTTATTAATCATAGTTGATTCGCGATCCCTCGTATGAGATATAGTATTGCAATGTTATTAATATTAATTTAAGTTATTCCTCTGGGACGAGTTGAGAATATGTTTTGATAAAATAACCATCTCCATTTATTAAAAACAAAATTTAAACAGCATTGTTTAAATTATAACAGTTTAACCTTCCTAAATATGGCAAACAAAATTCATCCCTGTATTTGAATATACTTTTATAAGTACTTTCAGTGGGATAGTATCCATGCTCAAGAACGTTAAGCAGAAGAGAACTTGGAAGCGGCTTGTCAGTTTGATTAGTTTCTACCCTTCAACTTGCCACTTTGCCTAAGCTGCTCAGTTCTCATGGGTCAATGTATTGGTTTTTAGACGCTCAAAGTTTGCAAACTTATATTTTACTACACTTTACCAAGCAACAATAGAGTGCTACTACTAATAGAGTGCTGGTTTTACACTATTGTTGAATTAAAATCAAAAGAGTATTGGGACTGGCGGTGCTTCGGCAGTGTTCGGCAACACTCGGGTAAACCCGCTGATTTAATCAGCTGTTAATGGAAAATTCGGCTCATCTGGCGAATTGATTCATTTGAATCGATCTTTTTCAGGAATAGAATGTTGAACCTATTCTTAAAAAAAGAGTTAAGTTACCAGGTTAGTTTGAAAGCGAGGTTAATTATAGGGTTCGCGCGACGTAAATGCCTATAACCTCTTAAGACAATTGAATTCCGAATGATGAATAATACCATTTGATTTTGTACGTTGGTTTCTCACTCATGTGATGTACTGATTGAATAATTAGGCAGTGGATGAAAGCTAATCAATTTAGTTACGGTATATTGTTTCTTCACCCATCCAAGTAATGTATAGTCGATTATTAATTTTAATAGTTGAAGTAGATAAGGCATATATAAAGTATTTATAAAACCTTTATTAATAATAATACACAGAAAACAAACAACACACCAATCTATGCTGGTTCTAAGCTATATAACATGTTGCCTGACATATTAAAAAACATTACTGACCCTAAAAAGTTCAACTTTAAACTAAAGGAATATCTTCTAAGTAGGCCCTATTATAATATATCCGAATACCAAGAAGAACATAATTTCATACACCTAAATAAATAGGCTATGCCCAACCCCCTCTTCCCACTCTCTGGAGTGAAGAACTATGACGTCTCCCCTTTCTACAAGATTGCGGCGAGGAAGAAAATAAGTGAAGTAAGTAAGTGAAATAGTAATCGTTTCTTCGACCAAGGTAAGACGACGTCGAACGACTGACTCTGTCGGGGTCATTCGGCTTTACCCCTCCATCACGTGACCCGTCCTCCCCACTACTCTAAAGTCCAAAATGCCCCGCTTTTCAAATGTGGCTTTCAATTCTTTCAATGTCAGGCCTACGTCAGACATCATTGTTCCATTTTGTGAACCGATTGCGTTCATACTATAACAGCCAGGCGATAAGATAATTCATTGATTTTACCGGTGCTGACTCCCGGCCGGCCTGTATACGTTGAATCAAGATACAAAATAAGAAAAGGCTGCGGGACTTGTTTAATACGCAGACACTAAAAATTTCGTACGCCGCGCAAGTGATGAGGAGGGAGGATATGGAGCCAATGTGGGATGTTATGCTTCGGCTGGTAGCAAACGTGGTAACCTATATGGTCAAACCGGCCCTGATTTTGGTGCTCACCATCACCAATACCGTGTCGAGGTCGTGCATTTGTTGTGTCGTCAAATGTAAAGGCGTCAACTGAGGGTTTAAATATCTATTTATAGTTTCGTGGCCATTTTAATAAGCCTCATTCACATTGTCTATTATAGATGAAATAGCTTGACAAATAAAAAACACTCTACAAGGTTATAAGCAATTATCTTAATTTTTTATATTTATGTAACAAAATAGAGAATAAATAAGTTAGTATGAAGTGGGAACTATATAGGCGTAGTTACTTGTGAGATCCATCAAATAACGCTAACTTTTGTATCATAAAAATGATATGAAACCTTGTCAACAAAACCGATGAAACATTTACCTGGTTCTCAGATCACGATCGAAACAAAGTTATCTTACAATCGATACGAATCGGCGAACAAAGAGTTCTCTGTGGTCGCTGATACAAGTGACTCTTAGAAAATGACATATGATTCATTCAAATCACTTATTGATTCGTTCATTTGAACAACTCTGCATTTGTTTACTTAGAGGAGCCGACTAGTCCCGAACGTACCCGAACACTGCCGAAGCACCGAGATTCCCAATACTCTTTTGATTTTAATTCAACTATAGTACTTGGAAAACTTTACAAATTTGATAAATACTCTTTAGTCTTTAAACAACAATTATTTAATAAAAAGTATTAAATTATTTATACCATATTAAATTATTAGTTGAAAGTGACTGATCGGGACAAGATCAATTTTACGTTCAATGCGAAGCCGAGAGCGGAAACTGACCAAGCCGCTTTACCATGACCCACACACATTATCATGACGAAAAAAAGCACAGAGCATTAAAATAAAGCTATCGAAATACATGAATCTTACAAATTTCCAATAGTTCATGAATATACTGAGGTTAAATTCGGCTGTTTTTCTAAGTCCAGTTATAACTAGGTCAATTCCTCTATATTCAAAATCAGAAACTTCATTGTACAAGGGATCGGAAAAGTAATATTTGTAAATAGATAAATCACTAGACTATAAAAAGAATGCTTACAAGCATTTTTTACTCATACGAGTGTAGAAAACTTCTGCAAAGAAAAAATAACTGACCAATTTTGCCATGCTAATAAAAAACTGATTTTTTTTTAAGTCATCACAGTTAGTTGTCTTTAAAAAATAGAACATTACAGTGTAGATTGACGTTAACAGTTTTGTACACAATCATTGCGAGGCAAAAGTAGTTTTCCTCCAAAATGCAGAAAAAACACAAGCTGCAGTCAAGGTCGTCAGGTTGTTTGATTTTGATAACAATGATTGTTTTATAACAAGTTGAATCAAGCCTTTGTGAGCCTAAACAAGTTGTAAAAGCTTTGCTTATGTGATGATGAGTGTATATGGATATAAATTCCATATCCTTAAATTATCCATTTTTAAATCGTTATTCATGGTTCAATAAATTTAGGTTCATAAAAAAACAACAAAATTGTTGGGGGAACAGTTGCTTTTCGAAACTGTAATTTTAAGGCCCCTTACGAAAAGCTCACCTTACTCTTTAGCAATGTTGGGTTTGTTTCAAACTTGAAATATTTTCCAAAAACCAATTTAACAAAAAACACCTTAAAAATGTATAATACAACGTTTTCGTTAAACAACACGTTGATTAAGGAAAATAAAAATAATCAAAGGAAAAGGCAAATTAAAACAGGAAGGAATAGTGATATGCGTTTGTAGCAATAATGTTAACTAATAGTACATATGCGTATGTAGCTCTGGTCGGGATAACACTGGATCCTGTCGACCATACAGGCTTAGCGTCATAACAGTCGATAACGGCTAGCCGGACGTAGCCTATCACACTACCCCATCACTTAACACTGCCCTGTGCATTACTTGGTCAGGTAATAACACAATAATGTGGGACATGAATATTTAAAAAAAATAGGTAAAGTAATAAATTAAAACAAGATATTTTGCAAAGCTTCAGCACCTACAAAATAATATCACATACAGAAAATAAAACGTCTGTTTCTTACACATTTGTTTTCTGGAGTAATTTATTCTTCACGTAGTGTACTTCCAAAACAAGAAATATGCAATAACAACAAACCATAGAATGTGGAAATTACTATTGCTTTCCTTTACAATAACCAATTTATAAAATCCTGTACCCCGGCTTAAGCTCTTATCTTAGTTCACACATATTAGCAATTGCAGGAAGACTAGGCAGACCACGAAATCTTTTTAAAGAGGCATTAAAGAACTAAAACAAAGTAATTCTAACATTGAATAGGAAATTAATTTAAAATGCACAATAGTAATGCCTTGATGAGTAGTCTAGAATAAATTTAATATTTAACATTCATTTCTGTAGCTCTTCTTATTGGAACAATTAATAAATTTTAAATTGAAAACTCACATCCAATAAATAAAATTTTATTGTGGTTTAATTTTCACCACAATAAAATTTTATTTATTGGATGTGGGTTTTCAATTTAAAATTTATTAATATTTAACATTGTTTAATAAAGTATCTCCACTGTTCATTTACTTGCTTAATAACAAAAAAATAAATCCTCCCAAAGTTTTTGATTCTGGAGCTATATCCAAAGAAGGTTTGATTATAGAATACGCCATGATAAATGTGAAAGGTAGTATAAAAATACATAAAATATGAAACTCGAGAGAATGACTGGACGTCGGTACGGTACGGACGACATAAACCGCTGTTGCTCAGAGAATACAAAACCCTATTTATTGTGCCGTTATGTTTGTCAATTTGGATTTGCTGCCAGCAGTGAAAAGCTTTATAGCTTTGTTTACTCTCCGTTCCAAACTCGTGAATGAATGGCTCATGTTTTCACCAAACAGACCCATCTGTTTTTGAGTCCGAAACTCCCGAGATGTGCAGTTTAATTGTAAATAGTTAAAATTAAAGAATAGTTAAATAGTTAAAATTGTTAAACACAATCTCACTTTATTTGTCATACCTATGGTAAGCTTTTGATACATAGAATCAATGACATTAAATTGATAAGCAGCCGTTTACTCAATATTCGTAAGGCTATACTATGTTTCGTGGAGCACTTTATTTAAAAGGAGAATGGTATTGACACTTTTCATACCAGACTGGAAAAGGAAGTTGTTATAGTCAATGGAACAACTTTGGAATTGCAGATTAGTTTCAAACTCGGTTTTACATAAGTTTTATAAGTTTTGAAATGCAAAGAACTCTAGAAACAGAATAAGCTGTGAACTTTTATGGAAAAAGTTTTGAATTAATTCATTTGTCTGTGAAAGTTGTTTAACAGTGATTTTAATACAAGGAAATGTTTCTTTAAAAAATCACTTTGCATTCTTCAAACATTTTACAATTTTTTAAAAAAACTTATTTTGAAATATTTAGTTTACGCCAGACTGATAATAACGATAAACGACTGTTTTAATAATTCCCTAATGTTAATGGATATCTACACAGACTATAGAATCAAATCTTCCTTCTTCCTTCTTTTCCACATCAAAGTTTCTGATTCTGATGCGGCCCCTGTTGCAGTGTTCTCCCTGCTAGACGACCTGGGAGGGTACCTGCCCCCAGACAGCACAGGCCCCCCCAACCTGAGCGCCCTCATTGGCCGCCTCCTGAGGGTCAACGGCGCCCCTCTGTTCGACCTCTACCTCGACCGCGACCTCCACAACTCCTCCAGGCTCGCCATCTTCCTTGACCTCCCCAGGCGCTACGAACACACCATCAGGCTGCTGCAGGGCTTCGAACAGGTATGGTCAAGTGGGTGTCCAAAACACCAGTTACTAATATTTTAAATTAATTAAAATTTAATCTTGGAAAAATCAAATTATCATACGGTAGTGTATGTACAAATCATTAAGTGATATTTTTACTTTATTTATTCTTTTGACGCATAATCTATTGTAGGTTTTAAGAATACTTACTGGGTTTTCCCTGACACATTTTAATTTAAACTAAACAGTTTACCTGCACTGTGGCAGACGTCCTTAGTAGTGCATTTAAAGTGCAGAAAAAACGTTTAGGTTAAAATTAAAATGTGTTATTTAAAATCCAAAAAGTTTCTTAGTTAATCATTTAAATCACATATTAAGGTGTACGAGAAAATAATATTGTAGCATGCTACTGCACACGTAACTACGAGTGTTTAACGTATAACGTATGAATGTTTAATATTCACCATAAGTATTTTTATTACATTATCATTTTACAATGTTCATATTAACAATTCCATGTAATTACACTTAATACAGTGTGGTTGGTTTTCTATTTCTGGTTTTGAAGTTGAACATGCGGGAGAAGTCGATTGCAACATCTGCGTCAGTGTAATTAAGCAGAGAGCTGTGGCCATTTATCATGGTTTTATCGGTTTGATATCGGCGGTTGCTACATTCTGCACTATGGCTGCACAGCTGTAGCACAGTCAGCTCTACTCTACCTTATTGTCACTGGAAGGACGAGGACATAAATCACTTCGAGTTATAGCCCCTATAATGCTATTGCTAGGGTCACTACCATTGCGATCCTTCCCAACTGTAAAATTATTATTTGCAGCAAAATTTTTGTAGATACCCGGTATATTATTGTAATTTTTTTAGGTATTCAACTTTTTGCGATATAAACATATAAGCCAGAGTGGCTTATAATCAATTACACAAAAATATATATTCTTTTCCTTTATGAGAACTTTTTTTCCCTTAGTATATAATAACAATAACAATAAATATAATTAATTATATAATGAGTAATGAACTGAACTATAGGTGAATGTTTGAAATGAAGGGGATTTATGGAGTATATAGCATTAATTTAATAAATTTACGTAATTTTTTCAGGTATCAACAGCAGTTTCTGAATGGCAGATCATTCATCACAGGCACAAAAGGAAGGGTGAACAAAGTAGAGCTTATATTCACCTTAAGGTATCGTATCATTATCTTAGTAATTAGTTTTAATTCAGTGTTATAAACTAAGGTTATCTCATGATACAATATTAGAATCGCGCAAACATGCAGGATTAAACTATCAAAGAATTAATAATGCAAGCATATGGACATACTAAGTACCCGAAAACTAATTGGAATATACGCTAAACCTCTTTGTTTATGATTATTCAAGCTAAAGCTATATAATTCTTTAGCCGGTTCCGGTGGCTTATGGGCGTGTGCCCTGCCATTGTAGTTTCACTATTGTCAGAGCGATTGGTTTTTCCATCACTTATCAAAACGGGTGTTGACATAAACTTTTAACCACATGAAAAGATTGTGCTGTTTTTCAATTTGACACCGCCACTTTTATCTCAAAATTTAAATCCAAAATCTAAGTACACTTGCTCTCTTATTAATAAATGTAATAAACTTCTTATCCCTGTAAAACACCAAGTCAATAAAAATATGTCTCTACTTCTTTATATTTTATATGCAGGATATATCAGAAGAGAAGAGACTTACAACAATGGAAAATCTGTTGAAAATGTTCCTACCGGCCACGATGGCTCCTGAATATCAGAAGAAGGAAGCTCACAACATACTTCTGTTTGCTTCAATGTTAACTAAGGTAAACCAAAACGTAAACAGTAAATATTAACATTTATCTTTAAATACAATTTTTAACATATAGTAGCTTTAGTTTTTACATGATTAACTTTAAAATTAATTTGTTATAGTAAAAGGCATTTGTATTACAATGGCCTATGTAGAAAAACATTGATTTTGTGAAGTCCATCAGTTATTTTTTGACAAGTAAAGAAATTGCACGGTTGATCAAATGAAAAACGATTTCTTAATTAATATTTATAAATTATATAATATAGTGAAATCAAAGTGAATAAATTTCTCCTTCCGTATTTATAATCAGCTTTGTTACTTTTATTGAATTTTAAAAATGTTCCAACATTTTACATAACATGAACATATCCATTGCGTTAATAAATAACAATAGTAACAACGATAAATTTAACTCAGAAAAATTACTAAGATATGAATTAAAAATCTCAAAAACTTTTATTCCAGAAGTATAAACTGCTAATTTCAATTTAAATATTTTTTATCCTTCATTGTATGATAACTATAGCTCTAATAATAACTAATAATAAAAAATTAGAACAAAAAATATTGGTTTTATATAAAGAAAATAAAAAAATTAACTCCATTTTTCCATTTGCAGTATCAATCAAAGACGATAATCAATCAACCAAATTTTATCAATCGACAAATCAATGACCATTATTTGTAGTGCCTTTAAAAATAAGTTTTTTGCTACACAGATTGTATTAGAAATCATAAGTTTTTATTTGTTATTTGTTCTGTTAAATATTGCGAAAATGAAGCTCTTTTTAACTTTCTTTTGTGAAGAAATTCTTAAAAATTAACATTATTCATTATTTGACAATATTGTTTTAACTTAACAGGCGAAAACTGATCGTTTTAACTTCAAAATTTGTCCATGTTGAAGCCTTCCGGAATTGGTTATCAATAATATATGGTTTACGTACCTTGACGTCACAATTCCTTGATAGTACAACTGGTGTTGACTATAGTTTCGACTTCCACGAAGTCATTGTCAAAACGATAAGAATATTAAAACATTTTCCTGAATGTCGTCAAATTTTAAAACTTACATACAACAAACACACAATAGAAATTTTTGACATTATTTAGTACAGTTCGCCGGCCGGCACACGTCACTGAACTGGTTGATCCCTTAACGGTTAGCCCGTATCACTCAGGTTATCAGCTGTTCTTCCAGGACTGCTGCTGCCAACATAACTGTGATTAAAACAATCTAATACTGTATTAAATAGTTTGTTTGAGCCGTAATTTAGTTTTTCATTTAGCATATTCTGAGGGTCTGTTTTGGTAGCTTTATATATCTCGAATTCTTCGAGTGTGTCTAGCATGTAGCTCTTTTTGCAAATGTGAAGGATTTCTGCATTTTCATTGAAACTATTTACATTGTGGTTAGAATTGATTAAATGCTCTGCAAACTTTGACTTTTGTTCTGTGAGTTTTGGTTTGGGTAAATGTTCTGAAAAACGTTTCTTAAACGACCTGCCAGTTTGGCCTATATAGTAACTTGGGCAGTCTGAGCATTTGATTTTGTATGTCCCCGTGGCCATATCTTTTGGTTGTTTATTAACCACGGTTTTGTTCAACTTTTGCCCCAGTTTGTTTGATGTTTTGAAGGCTAAAGTTAGGCCATGCGGTTTCAATTCTCGTTTTAGACTGTAATGTAGGCTACTATTGTATTCTACGGTAACGAATCGTTTATTATTATCAGATATATTACTGTTAGATTGGCGTTTTCTCATCAGCTTATTTATTATCCTATCAACTATGCTGCTATTATACCCATTTTCTACGGCTATGTACTTAATTATATTTAATTCATTGTTATAATCTTCGTTTGACAAAGGCATTGATAATAGACGGTGTACCATACTATTGTATGCGGCCATTTTATGGGTTTCGGGATGATATGAAGTATTGTGGATGGTATGGTCAGTTGCTGTGGGCTTCCTGTAAATTTTGTAATTAAGTTTTCCAGAATTCTTTGTGATGGTTGTATCTAAAAAGTTTATGCTGCTGTTCTCCTCAGTTTCTAATGTGAACTTCAGATTCTCGGTGATGTTGTTTAGGTAATTTTTAAGGAGTTCAAGTTGTCTTTTAGTGCCATTAAATATCACAAAAGTATCGTCAACATAACGATAGTAGGCCTTTATCTTTGAAGCATATTTGTTTTGGTCAGAAAATATGTGGGTGTTTTCAATGTAGTTTAGGTACGCCTCAGACAATATGCTTGATAAGGGGGAGCCCATAGCCAGCCCGTTAGTTTGCCTATAATATTTTCCATCAAATTGGAAGTAGTTTTGCTGTAAAGCCAGTTCAAGTAACGATATTAACTCATTTGTATACTCGGATGTTATGTTAGGGTTCAGTGACAAGTTTTGTTTAATTACATTCAAAGTTACATCTAATGGTACATTGGTGAACAGGTTAACTATATCAAATGATGCCATTAACATATGATTCTCAACTTGTAGTTGTTTTGTACTTTCAACAAATTCTGTGCTGTTCTTAATACTATGGCTATTATTTACAGTTAAATGCTGTCTCAGTAGCTTATCTAGCTTTTTAGCTATCTTGTAGGAAGGGGCTGACATGAAGTTGACTAGAGGCCTGATAGGCATGCCTTCCTTATGGACTTTTGGAAGTCCTTTAAATGAGGGGGCTTGGGGATTAATCATTTTCAAACATTTAATCTCATTCTTGTTAAGAATGTGTTCACATCTATTTAACTTATTTTTTTAACAAACTATTATATTTATTTGTTGGATCTGCACTAATCTCTTCAATATTGTTTTCTGAAATAAAGGTGTTTATTTTTGTTTTGTAGTCTACAGATTTTAAAACTACCAAAGCTTGGCCCTTATCAGCTTTGGTAATTAGGCAGTCGTTATCTAATAACTTGTCTTTTATACTATTAAGAGTGCTGTATTCTTTCTTGTGTAGGTCACTAAATTTGTAGTTAGGCCTATGTAAGAGGTTACTCCTTATTTTCCTATCTATATTATGTCTAATTACAGATCTCTCTTCGCTGTTAACAACACATTTAATAGCAGTTTCGGCATTCATTATTTCAGAAAAAAACATTCCTTTTACCGAGTTTAGAAAGGTTGTACTTGAAACCTTTATTGAGTAGGTTGATTTCATCTTGGTTGAAATTTATATTCGTACTGTTAACGAGCCTAGGAAAGAATTTGTGGGAAATATTAAAATTTTCTGTAGGGAACTGTTTCTTGAGAAGCAAGTTAAGTTTTTTATCTTGGGTTTTCTTTTTCGAAGATATCTTTCTGTTGATTTGGTGCTCTAAAATACCGAATATTTTATCGGTTTCAGAAGGATGCAAGGAATTAGCTAATTGAAGATGTTTCTGTAAAACTAACTTGTTTAACATGTTTTTCTTTGCATGTAGGCTTTTGATTTCCTGTTTAATCCATGTTTTTTCAGCAATGGATTTGGCTCTTTTAGCAGCATAGCTTTTACTTTTTATTTTTACTTGTACGTAGTTAGGAATGATTTGTAGTTGTAAGCATGTTTTATTAAATTTTATGTTACATATTGTATTCATGATTTTCAGTTTAACATTCTTATACTCAAAGGCCGATTTTGCTTGACTAGCATTCAATTTATCCATGTTGAAGCCTTCCGGAATTGGTTATCAATAATATATGGTTTACGTACCTTGACGTCACAATTCCTTGATAGTACAACTGGTGTTGACTATAGTTTCGACTTCCACGAAGTCATTGTCAAAACGATAAGAATATTAAAACATTTTCCTGAATGTCGTCAAATTTTAAAACTTACATACAACAAACACACAATAGAAATTTTTGACATTATTTAGTACAGTTCGCCGGCCGGCACACGTCACTGAACTGGTTGATCCCTTAACGGTTAGCCCGTATCACTCAGGTTATCAGCTGTTCTTCCAGGACTGCTGCTGCCAACATAAAACAATCTAATACTGTATTAAATAGTTTGTTTGAGCCGTAATTTAGTTTTTCATTTAGCATATTCTGAGGGTCTGTTTTGGTAGCTTTATATATCTCGAATTCTTCGAGTGTGTCTAGCATGTAGCTCTTTTTGCAAATGTGAAGGATTTCTGCATTTTCATTGAAACTATTTACATTGTGGTTAGAATTGATTAAATGCTCTGCAAACTTTGACTTTTGTTCTGTGAGTTTTGGTTTGGGTAAATGTTCTGAAAAACGTTTCTTAAACGACCTGCCAGTTTGGCCTATATAGTAACTTGGGCAGTCTGAGCATTTGATTTTGTATGTCCCCGTGGCCATATCTTTTGGTTGTTTATTAACCACGGTTTTGTTCAACTTTTGCCCCAGTTTGTTTGATGTTTTGAAGGCTAAAGTTAGGCCATGCGGTTTCAATTCTCGTTTTAGACTGTAATGTAGGCTACTATTGTATTCTACGGTAACGAATCGTTTATTATTATCAGATATATTACTGTTAGATTGGCGTTTTCTCATCAGCTTATTTATTATCCTATCAACTATGCTGCTATTATACCCATTTTCTACGGCTATGTACTTAATTATATTTAATTCATTGTTATAATCTTCGTTTGACAAAGGCATTGATAATAGACGGTGTACCATACTATTGTATGCGGCCATTTTATGGGTTTCGGGATGATATGAAGTATTGTGGATGGTATGGTCAGTTGCTGTGGGCTTCCTGTAAATTTTGTAATTAAGTTTTCCAGAATTCTTTGTGATGGTTGTATCTAAAAAGTTTATGCTGCTGTTCTCCTCAGTTTCTAATGTGAACTTCAGATTCTCGGTGATGTTGTTTAGGTAATTTTTAAGGAGTTCAAGTTGTCTTTTAGTGCCATTAAATATCACAAAAGTATCGTCAACATAACGATAGTAGGCCTTTATCTTTGAAGCATATTTGTTTTGGTCAGAAAATATGTGGGTGTTTTCAATGTAGTTTAGGTACGCCTCAGACAATATGCTTGATAAGGGGGAGCCCATAGCCAGCCCGTTAGTTTGCCTATAATATTTTCCATCAAATTGGAAGTAGTTTTGCTGTAAAACCAGTTCAAGTAACGATATTAACTCATTTGTATACTCGGATGTTATGTTAGGGTTCAGTGACAAGTTTTGTTTAATTACATTCAAAGTTACATCTAATTATACATTGGTGAACAGGTTAACTATATCAAATGATGCCATTAACATATGATTCTCAACTTGTAGTTGTTTTGTACTTTCAACAAATTCTGTGCTGTTCTTAATACTATGGCTATTATTTACAGTTAAATGCTGTCTCAGTAGCTTATCTAGCTTTTTAGCTATCTTGTAGGAAGGGGCTGACATGAAGTTGACTAGAGGCCTGATAGGCATGCCTTCCTTATGGACTTTTGGAAGTCCTTTAAATGAGGGGGCTTGGGGATTAATCATTTTCAAACATTTAATCTCATTCTTGTTAAGAATGTGTTCACATCTATTCTGGACTCCTACATGGCAAGCAACCCGCCTGAGCTGCGGAATCTGTACGATTTTGTAAGTGTGCATTTGGTTTAGACCCAGATCTAATAATTATAATGAATTAAATATAATTAAGTACATAGCCGTAGAAAATGGGTATAATAGCAGCATAGTTGATAGGATAATAAATAAGCTGATGAGAAAACGCCAATCTAACAGTAATATATCTGATAATAATAAACGATTCGTTACCGTAGAATACAATAGTAGCCTACATTACAGTCTAAAACGAGAATTGAAACCGCATGGCCTAACTTTAGCCTTCAAAACATCAAACAAACTGGGGCAAAAGTTGAACAAAACCGTGGTTAATAAACAACCAAAAGATATGGCCACGGGGACATACAAAATCAAATGCTCAGACTGCCCAAGTTACTATATAGGCCAAACTGGCAGGTCGTTTAAGAAACGTTTTTCAGAACATTTACCCAAACCAAAACTCACAGAACAAAAGTCAAAGTTTGCAGAGCATTTAATCAATTCTAACCACAATGTAAATAGTTTCAATGAAAATGCAGAAATCCTTCACATTTGCAAAAAGAGCTACATGCTAGACACACTCGAAGAATTCGAGATATATAAAGCTACCAAAACAGACCCTCAGAATATGCTAAATGAAAAACTAAATTACGGCTCAAACAAACTATTTAATACAGTATTAGATTGTTTTAATCACAGTTATGTTGGCAGCAGCAGTCCTGGAAGAACAGCTGATAACCTGAGTGATACGGGCTAACCGTTAAGGGATCAACCAGTTCAGTGACGTGTGCCGGCCGGCGAACTGTACTAAATAATGTCAAAAATTTCTATTGTGTGTTTGTTGTATGTAAGTTTTAAAATTTGACGACATTCAGGAAAATGTTTTAATATTCTTATCGTTTTGACAATGACTTCGTGGAAGTCGAAACTATAGTCAACAACAGTTGTACTATCAAGGAATTGTGACGTCAAGGTACGTAAACCATATATTATTCAAAATTTGTTCTTCGTTTTATTATTATAAATTTGGTACTATTATAAGAAAAACTACTTAAGACATTGTTGAAAAGCTTACGAATTTTAATTGAGACAAAAAGTGAAATAACTTAACAAATTATAAGTATTATTTTGTCTTGAAAATAATTAATAAATGTTTCAGTTGTATCCAAAAGCGAAGGAGCTAGCTCATAGACTCCAACAAGAAGACTCCTACATGGCAAGCAACCCGCCTGAGCTGCAGAATCTGTACGATTTTGTAAGTGTGCATTTGGTTTAGACCCAGATCTCCTTAATATTTTGTATTGTATTGTTCATCGCTGTTTGTGTTAAACATATATGCAGCCCTACAAATATAAATGTATTAATATATAAATATATTAATAAAGACCACAAACGATTCCAATCATAAACAAGAATCCCAAAATATAAAAAAGAAAAAAAAAACTTAAGTGTATGTCCATAAATGTTTATATGGATGTTTCCCAAAAAGATGAAGGGGAAGAGATGGGTTGATAAATATTGGTTAATTCATTATATTAATATAGTAGTTTGTGATTTAAATCTGTAGAGAGCAATTATACACAGTAAAAAAGGATATATTATATGCTGAATTTACAGTGAGTGGGAAAATTGTTATAGTTTTCCTTAAAGTTTGAAACAACTTTTGAAAAATAAAAACAGCATACGTTACTAATTATTTGTACAATGAGACAACACATTTTAAAAATTTGAAACCATTTTTTCTTTTCTTTTTTATGTTATACAATCACGCGAAAAACACTATAACACGAAGCCAAACTTTTGCAGGAATAAAGAAAGCAATATTAAAAATCGTTCTATGTTTAACTTTAATTAAAAAAAAGCTTCACCCCTTTGGCTTTACAGGCCACCCTTGTGGGAGAATGATTATGTTTATGAAAATACAAGTTTCATGAGAAAGATCATGACAGTTTAATGATGCCATTTATGCCTGTGTAGATTATTTTGAAAAGTATAAATCTTTAGTATTTTTTAATGTTATAATTAGACAAGATAAATTTTGTGACAAATCTCAACCTATGTACATGTACTGTAACAAAGGTGTATACAGATGCCGAATAAATAAATAAATAAATAAACAAACAAACGGACAAACAAATAAATAAATAAAATGAATAAATAAACAAGTAGATAAATAGATATAAGCTGTGGTGATTGAGCGGACTGAACTTAGGTAAATTGCATGAAAATGGTCTGATTGAAATTTAAACAGCTGGGTGCCCCCTAATTCCTTCTGACTCTCAATGTTTTCATTTTTACTTCAATGTTTACCATGTGAAATACAATATATAAAACATTTCAGGATGGATTTTTTAACAATGCACCTATAACTCATTTATATATTTGTTTGCAATCTACTAAATCCGGAGGCGAGTTTGCGGAGCAAACTAGTTCATCTCATTTGTGAAGAAGAGGAGCGAACGAGCTCGCTCATTTAAAGTTAATTAAAATTTTATATCCTGTTAATAATAAACCCCCGTTTATTGACAAGAGTTAGTGTATGTGTGCAGGTCCAGTGGAAGCCGCTACTGCAGGAGGTGTTCGACACGACGGTCCACGCCTCGGACACCGTATACGTGATGGCGCCCACCTACATGGCGGGTCTCTCCGCCACCGTGGCCCACTTCCAGCCAAGGTAACAGGTGCGCACTCGCTCACAACCACCCCATCTACACCATTGCTGTGTGTGTTAGATAGGGCTTAAATACATCAAACCTACAGTTTTGTGTATGATTCAAATTATTGAATTGATGGTGAAAAACTCCATAATTTGGGTTAACGGGACCTCCTTGTTTGAAATAATAAAACAAATAAAAGTATACTTATTACTTAAAAGTAATGAAAAACCAATAAAAAAATAACATCCAGATAAGTGGTGTGTCGAACAATGACCCACATCACCGTGACCTTGACCTAAATCGTGCTACGGTTAGGATACGTCTGGTTTAATTAAACAGGGTGTCTCTGAACTATCTACCGACCTTTTCAGGTATTATTCCTGACCAAAGACCAAAGACAAGCCAAAATAACATATGTAAGATTTCCAAAACTCCAAAGTTACCCGTACAGCCGCCATTTAAAGAATAATTTTTTATTTAAGAACGGCTTGATGCAATAAATTGAAATTTGGTACACAGCTTTTGAAGTGAACACTTTGCTGGAAAAAATACTTTTAATCTTAGATATTTTTGAAATGGCGGCTTTTAAAAATCTTTAACCTTAAATTCCATAAAAACTACATAAGGTACCAAAGTTTATGCAAAGTTTGAGCAAAGGTTCTCATGTGTGTTTTTTTTTTTTTAATTTTATTTAAAATCCAAGGATGTAAAATTTATGGAAATCGGTTCATAAATAAACTAGATAGAGCGATTTACCTGAGGCCAGTCACGGTCATACCACTTCACCGGAAGCTGTTTTGGTACGACATCCATTGTTGAGCTGGCACCGCGACCGCGATTTTTTCCGCTCATATGTGTGACCATTTGTATTAAAATCGCTCTATCATGCTTATTTATAAACCAATTTTCATAATTTTTACATCGTTGGATTCTAAATTAAATTTTCCAAAAGCACATGAGAACATAAACTTTGCTACCTTAAGTAGTTGTTATGCAATTTAAGGTCAAAGATTTTAAACAGCCGCCTTGATTAATTGTTCCAGTTAGGGGAAAAAACTGTGAACTGAATTTAAAATTAATATGTAAAGCCGTTCTTATATTAAAAATTATTCTTTGAAATAATACAAAATAGCGGCTGTACGGGCAACTATGGAGTTTTGGAAAATGTAAATATGATATTTTAGCTTTTCTTTGGTCCAGGAATAATACCTGAAAAGGTCGGTAGAGAGTTCAGAGACACCCTTTATAATGTAACACAACCCAACAAAAACGTCCGCAGAAAGCTGTAACTGCGTTTATTCGCTTTTTATGAGGGAGGTCCTGTTAGTGGAAAAGTTGTGAAGTAGTCACAGTTCTGCCTTTGTTAAACTCTTCAAAGGATAATTTTACAGAATAATACACAACGCTCTCCTGCTCATCTTCGCCACCGACATCCTGAACGAGCTGGTGAACTCGACGCTGAGCGAGAACGACCGCCCTTCGTTCTGCATGCGGGTCAGCATGAACGTGATGAGCCAGCCGGTCAGCGCCCTGTACGTCACTCAGTACACGCCCCAGTACCTGCACCATCTCAGCGTCAGGGTGAGTGGCAGTGGCAGGTGACCAAGTAATGAGAATGATGAAAAAATGGAAACTTAAAAACACGACAAGTACGTCTTTGCTTTTGCTCCCGTAAATTAACACTTACGATTGATGGAAAGGGCATTTTCAAGATTATTTCAACTGTGTTTGGTTTCATATGTGTTGCATGATTAACGTTGAACCATAACCTTAGGCCTAGTGATTTGTACACATGGACATCATCACCCTCGTTGAATTTGTCATTGACACTGAACCATTAATTAAAACTAGAGATCGCCTCCTGGTTGAAATTCAACCAACATATTATTTTAGTTCATCTAGACTGTCTTGACCAAATTAGTTAAAACACTATGTTATAACTAAAACATCTGTTCTTCCTGATTTGCTACCATTTGTTATTACAACAGCTGCCTAATGATTCAATCCATTATCTTTCCCCCATAACATTAACATTGAAATATTGAAAGCCTATAGGGTGGAGCCCTGGAGTCCAATGTGAATTAGAATATGATTCTGCTCATCTACAGCACAATACCTTTCTAAAGTTATGCTCGGATTTCTCCTACTATGCACAGGAGCTGAGAAAAAAGGAGGAAATGAAACATGCTTGCCTATTAATATGGACGAGTTTCAAATTATTTTAAGTTTTTGTTACTATTTATTTTTATTTTTTGCGGCTTTTTCCGTAAGGGCCCCTACTTGACACAAATCCCCACTTGTTTATTTTTAAACACAGTAAAAATGTATGCAAACTTTCTATCAAAGTTTGTTTCTATCAAAGTTTCTATCAAACTTTCTAACAAAGTTTTTCCATAATAAATCTCAGAAAATGATTAAAATATTATGGTGAAGGAACAAACTTTATTTTGTGGGTGTAATATCAAAGAAACTGTACAGCATTTACTTTATTAAAACCCTTTAAAAAATTATAATTAATTGTGGTAGGAAGTTATCGGCCATCGATTTAGTTTTGAAAACTTTTTGCAACGAAACACCAGCGAATATTATACAGCAAAAAGAGCTACCGTATATTTGTTTTTTGACAAATTTTGGGTTGTTTGTAATAAATTAGTAATTCGTACCTCAACAATCCTGTATTTTATTTGCATTGGTTACTATTTCGATTCCAGATAGTGTCTATCAGTCATCGCTTATCATGAGTAATGAAGAATCTCCAGGTTCAAAATCGGAATTTCCCACTATAAAATGTACAGTTTTATAGCTTATTACCTAATTTACTATGACGTATAATTCATATAAAGTTATGAATATGACAGTTACTGATTTTAAAAGGTGATTAGTTTGATGATTCTTTTTAAGGATACTCAGGACGCACAGGTTCCACCAGTGCTACCTTGCTATATTTCTTAAAACTTTCTTGTAAATTTATTTTTCTTAGCCATTTTTAAAATACTATACTGGTATACGTGTTGCTCGAAATCGAGCATTTTATTTTAATACAATACAAAAGTTACTTTTAGCTCTAAATCAATGACATCCGACCAATCCAATAATGTGAATCACCAAAATTACACGTGCTTACTTCTGATTTATTGACATATTATTAACATATGTTTAAAATGTTTTATTCAATCCCAATGTTATTTAAATGGGAAACTTTGAGATTTCAAAGGTGGATAGCGCCTTTATTTTCAGTCCGATTCTCATCAATTTTTGGCGGAAACAACTACAGACCAAGCCCTATCAAATGACACCAAAAAATTGAAAATCGGTTAAAAATTGTAGGAGGAGTTCTCAAGACAAAAAAACCCTTAGCGTATTAAATAAGTATAGATGCTACTTCAAAGCCAAACAAAACGTTTATTGAGAAATATTATTAGTATGACTCATCCCTCAGCTTATAGGTAATGTTCAAAGTTTTTTTTTTTTTTTTTTTTTTTTTTTGTTACATGATGGGGAACAATACAAATCTTTACGTACATGAGTTTTTAATTGCTTCGTTGCAAGGATATCGAGGAGTTGCTCTGATTTCTCATTCGCTAAAACGTAGCCACAATGACGCTCTGTATTACTAACCACCAAGATCATCTGACATGTTGTTGTTGTTGTTGTTATTGGTGGATAAGGAGACCCCGGCCGAACCGTTGAGCACGTCTGCCTCAAAATGGGCATTTTGCGCAGGCCCCCGGAAGGATGGGATATTGAAGGAAGAGAAAGGGTGAGGCACGGGACAGACTGTCCACTCATGTTCCAGCTAGGGGTTTCTATGCCCGTCGCACTCCCTCTCCCCCTGCTGTCTTGAACATATGTTCCAGCTAGGGGTTTTCATGCCCATAGCATTTCTACTCACCCCCTGCCGTCTACATATATTCCAGCTAGGGATTCCATGCGGTTCGCATTAACCCCCCGCTGTCTTGAACATGAATGGGGTTTGGAGGAAGGGAAATTGTCATAGTGGACAGCCAAAAGACTTACTTATCAACTGACATATAAACATGCGATATTTTGGATGTTATGTCAAATGCAAAGATTAGTGCTTTCATTGGTCTAAAAACTGCCATACAGCTCATAACAGAGCAGTGCAGTCCTTAACACAAGTCATGTTACCTAGTAGTGGTTTGTTGAAATATCTCCTGGATATTTGCAGAGTAACAAACTGTATTTTTCTCAAGAAATTCAGTGTAAATTCGGTCTTTTTGTTATACAGATTAACACTTGTTTTAATTGTTTTTGCAGTGTTCACGATTTGTTTACCCTTCATTAACAAATGGTTTAACGGTTTTTTGCACTATACTTGTAAATTCTTTGTAACAAACAGGGACCGGTTTAAATAATTCCGGGATAGAAATTGTGAATACCATAGGACAGTTGTAAGTGTTAAAACAACATTCATGCTTTTAATCCGCTTGCCGCCAGATGCTGCGAATCTCTCCATCATAAATGCATAAGAGAGTGCAGTGGAAGAGCACTTTATCCTTGAAATATTTATACCATAGGCAAAGGTGAAAAGATAAGTTAGTTTACTTATTTATACAAGTCAAAGAAATAATTAATACAAACAGTTTAAATTTATCTTTTTTAACAATTATCTTCATAAATTAAGTGTCAAATGAATGGGAAAGCTTAGGAAATATTGAACATATTTAATTTTACTTCGTAAGAAATTTAATTGGATGAACGGATCGAGGAGATGTGGAATCCTCATACATGACTGTTTGTGCCTCAGTGTATTAATAAAACTTGATTTCAATATCCGACGATTACTATCGAAAGAAGCCACAGATAGACTTCAAACTTTCGAGGTAGTTTGTTGTTATGCCCATTTTGTAGATTCAAGTTTTTTTTCTGAAGTTATTCTGTGAATTAATAAACTAATGACCTGCAGTTTAATTTCCCATAAGAAATACATTGTACGATGTTTTAGTGGTGATTGAGTTGTTTGTTTTTAACCAACGCACGTGCGTCAGGCATTGAGTAAGGATTTTAACACAATTTCCCAACCTGTGCAATATTATGCAATTTGTCATTTCACAAATAAATAAAACATACTTTTGTAAATATATATTTGGTATAGATTAATACCCGCGTCACAGCAGACCTGCGTGCTCAACGAATTTCCAAAGAATTATTGTTCAACATCAAAGAACTTTGTGGCCATCTTATATAGTAAATAATCTTTACAAAGAAATATAATATATTTAATGGAATTATATTTCTGAGTATAAATTATTTTTTGTAATAATTTATATATTATTTATATTGCAATAAATGACTTTTTTTAACAGTAATAAAAGTGCATATCCAAAGCTTCCATGCAAAAGGAATGATTTGTTTACAAATAACAAAACATAAACATTTCAAAATTGACAAATGTGCAGAAGACAGCTGATCAGCTGATTAGGAACAGATAACTTATTATCTCCATCTCTCTTGCTCCCATTATAAACTTATTTACCATGGGATTTAGCATGTAGGTTTGCTGCCATGTGGGTTTTTGACCTAATTTTAATTACTTACCACCTAGTAAAGGTTCATACAAATTGTTATTAAGATATGTTGATAAATAAGCGATATATAACTTTTTAAACATTTATCCATAAGAATAACATGGAAAACTGTATTTTAATTTTCTCCATAACCAGTTAAGCTATTTTAAAGATTCAAAATACTAAATTGTTTGTTTTTTAAGCTATTTTAAATGGTTTTAGTTAAAATTGATGAGTATTAAAAAGTAGGTCCAAAAATGCGAAAAACACATTTTTGACCCTTTTGAAACGCCATAAAACCCCGTCCCCATAACCCGACAGTGCTGGTTCGCGAACTCATGAAAATAGACCTGGTCTTACACCTTCATACAAAATTTCATCAAAATTGGAAGTCCGCTTCAAAAGTTATCAGTACCACACGAAAAGTTATAGGACACACACACACACACACACACACACACACACACTTATATATATATATATATATATATATATATATATATATATATATATATATATATATATATACATATATGAAAACGAACGAATTATGTTTTTGGCTTCTAGGGACTCAAAATGAAAAAAATATAGTGGTCCCGAGCTTAGATCCATGGCTACTACCGTAATAGCGGATTCCCTCTAGGGAAATTCGCTAATAACACTAAAAAGAGGTCGCATATGGAGTAATTAAAATAATAATAATTATTGAAATCTACTCATCCTGTAAATAAAAACCATAAATGAAATAACGATCAGCTGCAAGCGGCAAAAGTAGACAAACATCCTACCCCCTCACCCTAAGTCATACCCCCTAGTTACCCTTTTCCAAAAGTATAAAATAAATTATATGTGTAGTAAAACCATGAAATATCGAAGAAAATACATGTATAGTATAAGGGCCACGGTTTTGTTTGGCAAGAACTGTTTGATTAACTTAATATATGTTGATTGTTGTAAATTGAGTTTTAATCACTAATTCATTTTCGTGTACTTTCTTTAGTAGCAAAATTAACTACAAATGACTACAATCATTTGACATGTAAACACCTTTAAGAAATTCTTTCTTAAGCCTCTATATAAATCCAATATAAAAAGCACGACATGTTATACATGAAGACATTTTTACAAAAGTCAATAGAGCATAACTCAGCGTTTAGTATTTACTAAACATTTACCAAAAATACAAACACCCCGCCAAAAGTCAATTCGTTCATCACAAATGCTTATTTCAGAAGATTTCAGAAGATAAACACTTCTGCTTAAAATATTGATGCAATGGGAAAAAGACTACAAACATTAGGAAATATTTTTGTGTTCCTCATTGCCAACTTGTAACTACAGATGACTTGTAACACTAGTTTGTACTGTTCAGGTGCGCGACATGTTCAACAAGCTACGCCGCACGCTAGAGTCCCTCAGGGGTCACTTGTAACCACAGATGACTTGTAACACTATTTTGTTCTGTTCAGGTGCGCGACATGTTCAACAAGCTGCGCCGCACGCTGGAGGCCCTCAGGGGTCACTTGTAACCACAGATGACTTGTAACACTATTTTGTTCTGTTCAGGTGCGCGACATGTTCAACAAGCTGCGCCGCACGCTGGAGGCCCTCAGGGGTCACTTGTAACCACAGATGACTTGTAACACTATTTTGTTCTGTTCAGGTGCGCGACATGTTCAACAAGCTGCGCCGCACGCTGGAGGCCCGGCTGCGCGGGGTGCCCTGGCTGGACGACATGTTGCGCACGGTGGAGTTGCGCAAGGTGGAGTCCCTCAGGGGGTCTCTTGTAATCACAGGTGACTTGTAACACTAGTTTGTCCTTTTCAGGTGCGAGACATGCTCAACAAGCTGCGCCACACGCTGGAGGCCCGGCTGCGCGGGGTGCCCTGGCTGGACGACATGTTGCGCACGGTGGAGTTGCGCAAGGTGGAGTCCCTCAGGGGGTCTCTTGTAACCACAGGTGACTTGTAACACTAGTTTGTCCTTTTCAGGTGCGAGACATGTTCAACAAGCTGCGCCGCACGCTGGAGGCCTGGCTGCGCGCGGTGCCCTGGCTGGACGACATGTCGCGCACGGCGGCGTTGCGCAAGGTGGAGTCCCTCAGGGGGTCTCTTGTAACCACAGGTGACTTGTAACACTAGTTTGTCCTTTTCAGGTGCGAGACATGTTCAACAAGCTGCGCCGCACGTTGGAGGCCCGGCTGCGCGCGGTGCCCTGGCTGGACGACATGTCGCGCACGGCGGCGTTGCGCAAGGTGGAGTCCCTCATGGGTACTCTTGTAACCACAGGTGACTTGTAACACTATTTTGTTCTGTTCAGGTGCGAGACATGTTCAACAAGCTGCGCCGCACGCTGGAGGCCCGGCTGCGCGCGGTGCCCTGGCTGGACGACATGTCGCGCACGGCGGCGTTGCGCAAGGTGGAGTCCCTCAGGGGTCACTTCCTCACTTGGCCGCAACTGTGGAACCAGACGTTCCTTAACTCCCTAATGGAGCACGTTAGTACACCTAATAATAATAGTAATCAACATTAAAATCGTTAATGCTATTTCACAAATACATTTGTAGAGATTGCTGCAAGGGGTGCAACTAACTACAATTTGTTTCTTAATTAAAACCACAATAAATAGAAAAAAAACTGTAATTTCTTTTGGAAACCCTCTTTAGTCAGGTCACTAACTTTGATGTGTTTCCAACCTCAAACTGCTTTCAAGAATGCTTTCAGTTGACGACTGAACCGATTCATGGTATAGTAAGTTATTGGCTACCTCTGATCTATTTTGGGCTATAGTCTTTACATTTTGTTTCCTCTGATTGGATGGGGAAGCACGTTCTGGCCTTGGATATAACTACATTTAAGCTTACAGAGTGATGTCGTCAAAATAATATATACAATCTGGTAAGAGTCAGTAGGTAGGTTTACCTCCACACATTTTTCATGCTTTATGACATAGATATGATTTTCTACGAATGCGCAGTTAAGTGCTGGATTATTCAATATAATTGTGTTGATTTATACTCCATGTGATTTTTGTCTCGGATCAAGTGCATTATCGTGGGCCAGTGACTGTACATATCATTTGGTTTCCTCTAGTTGGGTGGAGAAGCACGTTCTGGCCTTGGATCTAACTACATTTAAACTTACAGAGTGATCAAGTCAAAATAATATGTATAACATAAATTATACAAAACAGATAACATGTAATATTTAAATAATATTACATATATAAATATGTAGTATTTATGTAATATGTAAACAACAAATAATATGTATAATATAATATTTGATATACTTACTCCTTAATGAAGTCTGCAGAGTAGTAGATTTATTTGTAACACAAAGATTAAATATATATATAAAAATACATTCATATATATATTCATATATATATATATATATATATATATATATATATATATATATATATACATTTTAACCTTCGTTTTAGTTCAACTACTAATGATTAAATAGATTGTCTACCTCTTTAGTTGTTGGGTAAAAGTTTTGGCTTAGTGAAGAGTTTAATCCAAGATTAAAGATCATAATTTACAAATTACTATAAGGTACTATAAGAAAACTACATGAAAAACATTTCATGTTGTTCTTAATTTTAATCTTTTTTCAATGGAACGAGTTATTCCAAACGATTCACTCAAATTGTGTTTACAGTTGGAAGTAACAGAGACCGATTTCTTCCACAATGTTATCACCCGATATCGTCAGATCCGTACTCCACCAGTGGACTATCACAAGGAGCAACCGTCGGATAAAAAGTAAGTAGACTTGAGTGACAAAACTGTGTATGTGTATGTTATCTACTTGTTTAGTTCTTTTTTATTTGAGAGCTAATATAAGATGTTTTAAGATGTAAACTGCTATTTAACTTGTTACTTCCCATCGTAAAACTCAATATAATAAATAAGTAATTATTTTATTTATTTTTTATTTGTTTAAAAGTAAGATGAACTATATGGATTGGTTTGAAAATTGTAAAAATCAATATTAATAATAATCAACATTGTTAACTGTATAAAGTTTAAAATTTACTTTTCTTTTTTAGGTGGGCTTTTCCATTTGTGGTAAATGCTTTCTACGATATAACACTAAATAGCATAGGTAAGTAAAAAGTACACTTACCAAGTATGTTTGATTTTTTTTTTTTGTAAAATGACAAAAACAACTTAAGTTTTTATTTTTTTTACATAGAAACATGACAAGTCAATTGCCTCATCAATGTAATCGTATATGATGAGTGACAAAGTAATCTCCTTTCAAAGATCTCATTAAAATTTATCATACAATGACCAACTTTAGAAAAAACTGTTTTTTTTTATTCCGTTCAATGTTTTGATATTTATATGAGATATCAATTGTGAATCATGCTAAGATAACAAATTAAAAAAATAAGAAAATACAGTCTAACTTTTATATTTTGTCAGTAATTTTTCATCGATAAAAACCGCGTACCTTTGACTTTATATCAAAGTCTATTATATTAATAGGTGTACTAACATCCTATTGATTTATTTGACATAAATCAATAGGTAAAATATTCTTCTAAGTATTGGACATATAGGTTATTCTGGGTGTTATGTATTGGACATATACGTTTTTATGGGTGTTATTTATTGGACATATTAGTTTTTCTGGGTGTTCTGTATTGGTTACATATGTTTTCCTGTGTGAAATCTCATTATGTATTCGCCCCGAGCAGTGATCCCGCTGGCTGTTCTGACACAACCCTACTTCAGCAAGGACATCCCCCAGTACATCCCCTACGCCACCATGGGTCTAGTGTTTGGCCACGAGATGCTGCACGGATTCGATTTAACAGGTTGGTTTTCCATTCCAACAAAACCTAAATATAAGCATTTTGTACATTTGGCAATTCAGGCCAAACTTTTTTGAAATAAAAAGGAAAGGGAGCTGCTGTTGTTACTGGCGGATAAGGAGACCCCGGCCGAATTAAAAAGCAATGGGAATTTTGCACAAGATCCTGAAAGGATGGGATATTAAAGAAAATAAAGGGTAAGAAACGGTATGGCAAATTGACGGAAAATTGACCATCCCGTGGTCATATGACAACTGATTTTCTTGCTAAAAAATGATATGTCCTCCAATTGGATATTGGATACCCACTAACTATCACTCATGTTAATCAGCTGGGAGATTTAATGGCCTCAGGAGGACACCAAACCCCCTATCTAGAAAATAAATAGATTATGATGGAAGAAAGTTAGTCAAAGTGGACAGCCAAATTTTCTTAAGGGTTGACAACTTCGTTTTCTGCAGGCCTACTCAATGTCAACTTCAAAAGTGGTAGTCACAAGTTTTGAAGTTTTCCTTGGACAGGGAATGGCTATGTAGTCATAGTCAAAGGCTAGTATATTATTCTTCAGAGTACAGTACCAGTTTAAAGATAATTTTTTATGATGCGCAATAACTACATTTTAAATTTTACAGCCAATTATTGTGCATCCATCCAAACAATTACCCACATTCATCAGTAGTGGAGAAACGCGGGAGCTGGCTCAGTTCAAGGTCACCTGAGCGATGACGTCATCGAGGTCAATGACCCACCGATGACGTCATCGATGACGTCATCGATGACGCAATTGATGACGTCATCACCAATTACGTCATTCTGTGACGTCACACCCATGACGTTGCAGAAATGACGTGGCGATGACGTCATCACCCCTTACGTCACCAAGATGACGTCATCGATGTCACAAGGTCAAGGTCACGCTGAAACCTAAAATTTTTAGGCACTTTTTGCTGTTTTCTCGCACTACGCTCCGAGTTTTAGTCAGGTTTCAATGACCTTGACGACTTGGAGCGAAATTAGACGAGAAACAGCAAAAGTGCCAAGAAACTCAAAGTTTGCAACGTGACTCTGCCTAAACCGTCATGTGACCACCGCTCGAGTGACCTTGAACCGATACAACTCCCGCGTTTCATCATTACTGTAACCGCGATGCGCACCCTACGACAGACACCGAGCGACTGACTGTCCAGCCCCGCGCACTCTAGGTATATTGGTTTGAGAGACTAAGACTCTAAACCGTCAGGAATGGGAGTAACTAACTGAACTTTGCAAGGAAAAGTCATTTCTTCCAATATTCTAAACAAATCTTCATCAGTAAAACTTACATTAGTCTGTTTGGTATAAAACTTAGGGTGTCCGCGCAACAGCTTACGCCACTTAGCTAAAGTCGAAACCCGCTTGACCTTGAGCGGTGGACACTGAGCAGCCAATAAAGACTTAACACGGCTAAGTTTCTTACCCAAAGTGTCTCGCGACATGGCTTCCCCTCACAAAAGTCCGCACAATACTGAGAGACTGTTGGTAGCGCATGAGCCAGGGCAAAAGTGGAGGGGGTAATAGCAGGAGTGGGGGAAGGTCACAGTGGTGGGGGAAGGTGAGGTTGTACACTGGAGTATCGCATCACTTCACCATGAGCTGTCCTACAGTCAACACACTGTACTCTCAGCCCGAGTTGGCACTAGAAGAAACCTTACTGTACAGCTTAGGCTGTGAGGGGCGAGGAAGTTAAGTCAAAGTGGAAGAACTCCAAGATAAAGAGTTGTGTAAAATAAACTAATTGTATCCCTGCAATCTCCAATAACCTAAAAGAAATCTCCAATAACTCTAAAGAAATACCGATATATAAAAAGAAATCTCATCCTTTGGCAAAATGAATTGGAAAAGATCACAGTAAAATTAATCTAACTTAAAATCTGGACTGAACACTCATGGCGATACTACGTGGTGTGAAAACGCCACCCTAAACATTACAAGTTAGGTTAGTGAGCACCTCTGGTACGATAACCGGCGTGCTAGAGTTAAAGTGTGATGACCTTGAGTCAAAACACTGAAATACTACAAGTCGATATTGTCCCAGAGTTAAAGTGTAGTGACCTATATTCAAGACTTGTAAAAATACTTACATATAGAGAGTTAGAAAACAGCGAGGTGCACCGCATGGAAGCTGGAGACATACTGGCGGAGCGGTGTTGTGCAGCCTAGGGACTCGGTTGTGGAGGGGGTATAGCCAACACTTAGAGTAGAAGTGTAGTGGGTGACCTTGACCCACTTGACCCCCCCCCCGACAAAAAGTTTAGCGAGTTTTGGTTTATCAAACCTGTTGAAGAATAAATTGAAAATGGGTGTTTAAAAGCCAAATCTACTACATGATTGATAAACTGGATGTATATGACGTCACCTTCCCCCACCCTTCAACCTCGGGTATAAAGGGACCCGGTTGAGCGCGCTGCTCATTATTGCGTGGACATTCACCGAGTGCACACTCAAAGCCAAACTGTAAAAAAATGGCTCTTTGCGATATTTGTGGTGAGTTTTTCCAAGATGAAGATATCTTTGTTTTACACCGAGAATTGCATCATGAAGAGAACAGAAAAGAAGAGATTGTTGTAAGTGAAGAAGACTTGGATGCGTTTGATCGGTTATTGGAAAACTACCAGAAGCAGATGGACGACTGTGATAGCTATCTACAGTTACACCGAGAATTGCATCGTGAAGAGGACAGAAAAGAAGAGATTGTAGTAAGTGAAGAAGACTTGGATGCGATTGATCGGTTTTTGGAAAAACCCCAGAAGCAGAAGGAGGACTGGGCTAGCTATTTACAGTTAATGCAAAGAAGAAGACCAAGTGTTATTCAATTTGCCGGAGCTGGACCATCTACAGCTGGAGGATTTATTCAAGAGGAAATGAAAGAAAAAGTGGAAGATTTAAAACAACTGCGTACCCAAGAAGTGGATATGGAAGAAGAGGATACAGAAGAAGTGGAAGATGTAAAACAACTGCGTACCCAAGAAGAGGATATGGAAGAAGAGGATACAGAAGAAGTGGAAGATATAAGACAACTGCGCACCACAGCCTTGCCAGGACCAGTTGTAACTCATTTCAAAATTAATAACGTGCAATTAGAATTGGAAAATTTTCTAACTCAAGCTAAAAAACTAGTTGTAAAAACATTGACGGAAGAATTGACAAGATTGAACTTTATTAAATTTGGATTGGTGTTGGAGGCTATGTTTACTAATAGCGATGGTGAAAACTCACCGAGAGCATTCATTGCTAAAAACCGAACCCTTACAACCACATCTGATATCAGCGAAATTTTAGAAGAATGTTTGAATGAACCGTTAATGAAACTCCAAGAACATGAAGGAAGAGGATCTGGCTGGACGTTATCATCGATTGAAGGTATGGATGTGAGGATTCACAAGCATGGATATGGTATAAGAGGTAGCAGCTTTATCCCTCTACCAAAGGTTATCCGAGATACTAAATCATGTATCAATGTGAAAAATGAGGACAATGAATGTTTCCGGTATGCAATGTTAGCAAAATACGTGGGACATAATGCTATTAGACCTAGCATAGCATACGAAGCTGTTCAACACCGCTATAACTTTCGAGGAATGTCGTATCCTGTGAGTCTTGATCAAATTACTAAATTTGAGAAACAAAATCCAGGTGTTTCTGTTAACGTGTTCGGTTTAGATGATTCAAACAATGTGTATCCACTACGAGTAGGAAAAGTAGAGCAAAGTAACCATACTGATTTATTATTGATAACCAAAGGTGAGATTTCACATTATGTTTATATTAAAAACTTTGAATCTTTGGTTGTACGACAAGTGTCAAAACAAAATCGTAAGATAACAATATGCAAGAGATGCTTTTGTTTTACATGCAAGGAATTCAGACGTGGAGGATCGGAGTGGTTGATGGAGCACCAAAGACTTTGTAATGACAACTATGAAGTGAAGATTAGTCTGCCACCGCCATCTCGAGCGTTCATCCAATTCAACAAAACAGTTCACCAATATCGGATTCCAGTAGCCGTCTACGCAGATTTCGAATCCACGTTAGTACCACAGGAGCTTCCGAATGGTGAGGTGACTAGAAGAACCAAATATCAATTGCATCAACCTAACAGTTTTTGCTTATTGGTGAAATCCACTTTGCCTGAAGAACAGTTACAACACTATGGGTTAACATCCACTCCAATACTCTACCGTGGGGAAAAAGCCGCTAAGTATTTTGTAGACCAGTTGTATGATATTGCTGAAAAGGTGCAACGCTTATTCGGTAATGTTTTACCCATGGAACCTTTGAACCAAAATCAACAAGAAGAATACAATTCAGCATCAAGATGTTATTTATGCAAAAAGAGTTTCAGTGAAGAAAATCCAAAAGTAAGAGATCACGATCACCTGACAGGGTTATACAGAGGAGCTGCTTGTAATTCATGCAATATAAATTACAAACTACCAAACTTTATCCCTGTCGTGTTACACAATCTTAGCGGCTATGACTCCCACTTCATTATCCCAGAGTTAGGACGGGATGATGGAAAAATTGAAGTATTAGCTGAAACATTGGAGAAGTACATCAGTTTCTCAAAAACAGTAGGTAAAATTAAACTTCGCTTCGTAGACTCTTATAGATTTATGTCATCTAGTTTGAGCAAATTGTCTGAAAACCTAAGAAGAGAAGACTTAAAAGAAACCAGCAAAATTGTACCTGAAGATAAATTGGACTTAGTAATGCGTAAAGGAGTGTTCCCCTATGATTACATAACTTCTGCAGAAAATTTTGAAGAAACCAGTCTGCCACCGATTGAAGCCTTCAATAGCAAGTTAAATGAAAGTGCAATCACTGTTGAAGACTACAATCATGCTTGTAATGTTTGGAACCAACTAAACATTCAAACCTTAGGGGAATATTCTGACTTTTACATAAAATTGGACGTAACTCTGCTGTGCGATGTGATGGAAGAATTTCGAAACACCTGCTTCTCCGCCTATGGACTGGACCCTCTGCACTCGTACACATCTCCAGGATTAGCATGGCAAGCTATGCTAAAGTCAACCAACTGTCGATTGGAACTTCTAACAGATATTGATATGGTGCTCATGATAGAATCTGGTGTACGGGCGGTTTGACACAAGCTGTAACACGTCATGTCAAAGCTAACAACAAGTACATCCCAGGATTCGACGAGGGACAACCATCACTCTACCTTGGCTACTTTGACGCAAACAACCTTTATGGTTGGGCAATGTCAAATCCGCTTCCTTACGCTGACTTCAAATGGATCGACCCGGCCACCATCGGCGACATCTCACAGATCCCAAAAAATGGTCAAAAAGGTTATATTTTGGACTGTGATTTTGAATATCCAGAGCACCTTCATGATCATCACTACGACTTGCCTCTCTTAGCCAAGACTGAAGTTTCACCAACAGGAAGATGGCCAAAATTGATGATGACCTTGGAGAATAAAGATCGGTATGTGGCTCACTACTGGGTAGTTCAACAAGCTCTTGAATTGGGTCTACGTTTAGTAAGAATTCATAGAGCAATTGAATTCACCCAGTCTTGTTGGTTGAAACCATATATTGATTCCAACACTACAAGAAGAGCAGCAGCAACATCAGCATTTGAAAAGGACTTTTATAAATTGATGAACAACGCCATCTTTGGGAAGACCTTAGAAAACAAAAGAAAACACAAGATTGTAAAATTAGTAAGTGATCCTAGGAAATTGGAAAAATTAGTGCAAAAACCAAATTTTGGAACATCCATGATTATAAACGAAGATCTAGTCGCCGTTAGTATGAAGAAAACAACAATAGTGATGGATCGTCCGTTATACATTGGAATGTCGATTTTGGATATAAGTAAAACTCTGATGTATGATTTCCATTACAACAAAATGGTTAAACACTACGGAAGAGACAACATTGGAGTTGCATACATGGATACCGACGCGTTCATCTACTGGTTAAAGACTTTGGACATGTATGAAGATCTAAGGAGTTTCCCATACAAAGACGACTTTGACTTCTCTGACTATCCAAAGAACCATCCAAATTATAATGAAAAGAATAAAAAAGTAATTGGAAAATTTAAAGATGAAGCAAATGGAATGCCTTTGGAGGAAATAGTTGCGCTGATGTCCAAATTATATTCCTTCAAGATGTATATGGAAAATGACATACCGACAGTGAAGAAAGCTAAAGGAGTCAAAACATCATACTTAAAGAAACATGTGACATTTGACCATTACAAGACCTGCTTGTTTGAAGATTCTACAATGTCTGCAACGTTCAACACTATCAGAAGCTTTAAACATGAGGTCTACAGTGTCACTGAAGTTAAAAGAGCACTATCAGCTCAAGATGATAAAAGGCATATTATGCCGGATAAAATCCATACTCTTCCTTTCGGCCACTACTCTCTAAACCCTATCAACTAGTAACCTATTCTTCGTCCTTCTACAACTTCGACCTTATTCCTTTCTCCTTCCGTAAAAAATGGGGAACACGGCAAGTCAAACGCCGTGTTCCCCATTTTTTTACACAAGTTTGGATGACCTTGACCTATATAAATGATGTGAATATTCAAGACAACATTCATTGTGATTATACATATGATACATGAAACATTCAAACCTGCAATATGAAGAACTTGAAGCAAGAAATTGTCAACGAACTTCATAAACCTGCAAGAAGAAAGTTTCCACGAAGAAATACAGTGATAAAAGGAATAAATGATTTATATCAAGCGGATTTAATCGAAATGATTCCTTATAGTAAACAAAATAGAGGATTTAAATACATATTGACTATTATTAATTGTTTTTAAAAAATGGCAGATGCTTTACCACTAAAAGATAAAAGCGGCAAAAGTGTTACAAAAGCAATGGAAACAGCTATACAAAGAGACAAACATACTATAAAACATTTACAAACTGATGATGGAAAAGAATATTTTAATAAGGAATTTGCAAATTTAATGAAAAAAACACAACATTAACCATTACTCAACCAATTCAGAGGTAAAAGCATCAATAATTGAAAGATTTAACAGAACTTTAAAAGGTGCGATGTATAAGATGTTTTCCAACAGAGGATCACACGTATGGATTGATGTGTTACCAAAACTTATAAGCGATTACAATAACAAGTTTCATAGAACTATCGGTATGAAACCAAGCCAGGTGACTAATAAAAATGAAAAACTTGTATTAAAACGTATAAAAATGAATACTAAACCAAAAGTTGAAAAACTAAAGCCTAAAAGGTTTAATGTTGGCGATAAAGTGCGAATAAGCAAATACAAAGGTGTATTCAGTAAAAGATATCTTCCGAACTGGACAAATGAGGTATTTACCGTATTTAAGGTGCAACCTACAGTACCAGAAACTTACATTTTAAAAGATAATAAAGGACAATTGCTTGAAGGAGGGTTTTATGGACATGAAATGTTAAAATCAACAGTAGGTGATGTATATTTAGTTGAAAAGGTGTTGCAACGAAAAAAGGATAAGGTTAAAGTACGATGGTTAGGATTTAATAAAACGGAAGATTCTTGGATACCTAAAAAGGATCTAATATAATGATAGAGCATCATTTTGGGTTGAACCATTACAAAGGATGGAGATAATACCGCAAAAAGACAATTTTACTATTAATAATATAGATGAACTCACAGTGGATGGTTCTCAATTCAATACTGGGAAACACGGTGTTTTGTTACCAAACACGGTGTGTTGTCTGGTTACCGGTCCTTCCAATTGTGGAAAAACAAATGTAGTATTCAATTTGATTACAAACCCTAAAGGATTACGTTTTAATAATTTATATGTATTTTCAAAGTCACTACAACAACCAAAATATCAGTTATTGGAACAAATACTCAATAATGTGCCTGAAGTTAAATATTTTAAATTCAACGCGAGCGAGAGTGTCATGCAACCGCAAGAGGCTAAACCATTCTCAGTATTCATATTTGACGACGTATCTTGTGAAAATCAAAATACAATAAGAAATTACTTCGCCATGGGTCGACATAACAACATAGATAGCATTTATATTGGTCAAACTTACAGCAAAATACCGAAACAGCTCATTAGAGACAATGCAAACATGTTAATTGTATTTAAACAGGATGAAACCAACCTAAAACACATATATTATGACCATGTAAGTGCGGATATGCCATTTGAACGATTTAAAGAGTTGTGTGGAAAGGCTTGGGCTGAAAAATATGGGTTTTTAACAATTATGAAGGAACAACCGCTAAACAATGGTCGATACAGGATAGGATTTGATAAATTTATACTAATACACTGATCATGATGTAAAACATTCATTGTTGTACAACACGTCTTGCTACAAACATGGTTAACCAAGAAAAGTTAATAAAGGAAATAAAATCACTTAGTGATTCTATTCGAGATAAAAACAGAGCATTAAAATTAGGTATTAGCGAAAGGGAGAAATTTCTTGAATCTACTTTTAAACCTATTACTGAACCCTTGAAACAATTAAACAAAAAATTTGCTAAACCCGTTTTGGAAGGAGATGCAATTGCACCTATTACAAAGTTTGAAAGAGAAAATGTAAAATCAGAAGATTTTAGTGATGAAGACCTGGAATCCTCTACATATAGTGGTTTTACCGGCGGAGAACCTGAAAGAGAGCTAGAATCACCAGACTATAGTGGTATAAGAGAATTATATGAAGTAAAAGCTAAAAGAGGACATGAAGATGTATCAACTGCTAGTGAAGAGGAAAAAGAAGAAGAAGAAGCAAGGGAAGGTCCGTCAAACATAAGCTTGTTGGGTGAAAACATTCATAACAAAGGACCTTTAGGAAGGAAATACATGATAAAAATGTTAGCTGGAATAAATCCTAATAAAAACTACCATAGTTATGGAGTAAGATTAACAGAAGAAGGTTTAATGGTTGGTAATAGCCCGGTAAACATTGATGAAGATGATAATATTATTGTTGGTAATCAAAGATATAAGGGCACAAGAGGATTATTTGAATTATTATTTGAAAAAAAGCCTTTAGAATTGTTAGTTAAAGAAGAAGACATGGAAGCATATAAACAGATTTTGGAACACACCAATGCATACAGGAGAAAATATTTAGCTGACCAACCAGTTTTTAGATCTAGGTCTTTAAAATATAGAGTATTTGTATCCAAGTTAATACCAACAACGAGAAGACAACCAATGCCGATAATGCTAAGAAAACCTGTAAAACGAAGGTTTGTGTCATCCACTTTGGATATAAGTGCTCCAGAACCAAGAAAAAGAAACAAATCTGTTACAGGTACAGGTTTAATGAAGAAACTATATAACACAAATGTGATTTATTACAATAATATCAATAAATTGGTGGATAGAATGAAACTAATACATGAAGCTAAAGAAGCGGGTCATACTGGATTGGAAAACGAATGGGTGGCTTTAGTGGATGAACTCCGAAACCGTGGGGTAATCTCATAAAAAATGCGTTACTCCCTAGATTACTATTCAGTTGCACCATGAGTGTCGACAAGTTCGGACGTTACTCCTCGGATGGGTTATATTACGCAAATAATTTAAAAAGAGGAGCTGGTTTACCACAAACACCTGATGGGGATTATGATATAACTAATAAAAGGTTAAAAAACATAAAAGATCCCACAGATGAAAACGATGCAATAAATTTAAAAGTATTAAAAGAAAAGATATCACCAACATTAAGACTACAGAAAAACACATATGACGCAGGTAATCATAGAATTGTCAATGTTGGTAAGCCAAATCAAAACGCTGATGCAATAAACAAAGGTTATTTATCATCAGAATTAAAAAATACGTTAAAATTCAATGGAAAAACGTATACTGCTGAAAATAAACGTATATCCAACGTAGATGACCCTAAAGATGCAAAAGACAGCGTAAATAGACGCTATTTACATTCATTAATACCTGAAAAGACAAAAGATGGTTTTTCTTTTTATAAATTTGTTATTAACGATATAGGTTATCCGAAAAATGAAAATGATGCTGTAAATTTAAAATATATAAAAGATCATTGTATTACACGTGATGTAGGAGTTATTGACTGTCTAGGTAATTGTTTAGCGAATGTTAAAGATGGTTCGGCACCATCAGATGGTGCAACAGTGGGTCAAATGAAGGAAACTTTAAAGCAAGAAACATCTGGATTTGTAAAACAGGATCAAGTAGTATCACGGTCGGGTGATGTGTTTGTACAAGGAAATGAAAAGTTTATTTTACTTGAACAAAAAAATAATGTTTGGGATTGCAAAGACATGAAATTATCAAATGCGCAATTAGCTACAGATGCTCATGATGTTCCGATTTTATCACAAGTTTTACATACTAATCCAAACAATTATCATAGAAGTTGGTTGGGTACAAATAGAAGAATAATTAACATATTTCCAGGTATCGATGATTACGATTGTGTTGTAGTAAAACAAACTTTAATATTAGACAAACCAGGAGGTAGTACTTTCAATGCGAAAAATAAGAAAATAGGTAATTTGGCACAAGGAACAGATCCAAAGGATGCTGCAACTGTAGGACAAACATTACAATATGATAGTGCAAATCAAGAGTTTATTTATAATACCAAAAGATTTAAATTAATGGATGTAAATGATTATCAAAATATATTAATTGCAGATCCAAATTCATTTAGCGGATTTAGAAAATTGTCTGGTGAGGAATTTATTCATAAAAATCATGTATTTAGAAATGAAGCAGACAGATCATTAATTAGTGCAGATTTAAAATATTTTAAATGTCCCGGGAATGATGCAAATGTAACTGATGAAGACTAAGAATTTGTATAAAAACTGATATGGGTTAGAAATCGGGACTAATATTATAAAAATGGGTTACACTCTAGAATGTTATTCAGTTGCACCATGAGTGTTGACAAGTTCGGACGGTATTCATCAGATGGATTATATTACTTTAATACTTTAAAAAGAGGTGTTGGATTACCACAAACACCTGATGGAGATTATGATATTAGTAATAAACGGTTAAAAAAACATTAATGATCCCACAGATGAAAATGATGCAATAAATTTAAAAGTATTAAAAAAAGAGATAGTACCAACACTGAAATTAGATAAAAACACATATAACGCGGGTAATCATAGAATTTCCAACGTTGGTAAGCCAAATCAAAACGCTGATGCAATAAACAGAGGTTATTTATCATCGGAATTAAAGAATACGTTAAAATTTAATGGAAAAACGTATAATGCTGAAAATCGGCGTATATCCAACGTAGCAGACCCTGTAGATGAAAAAGACAGCATAAATAGACGCTATTTACATTCTATAATACCTGAAAAGACAAAAGATGGGTTTTCTTTTTATAAATTTGTTATTAACGATATAGGTTATCCAAAAAATGAAAATGATGCTGTAAATTTAAAATACATCAAAGATCATTTTTACACGTGATGTAGGAGTTATTGACTGTCTTGGTAATTGTTTAGCGAATGTAAAAGATGGTTTTGCACCATCAGATGGTGCAACGGTGGGTCAAATGAAGGAAACTTTAAAACAAGAAACCTCCGGTTTTGTGAAACAAAACCAAGTAGTAACACGTCAAGGAGATGTATTTGTACAAGGAAATAAAAAGTTTACTTTGCTTGAAGAAAACAATTATGTTTGGGATGGTAAAGGAAAGTTATTGACAAATTTAGGTATTGGTGAAAAGCCTGGTGATGCTGTTACTTATGAACAGATAATACAATTAGAGCCAACTGGAAAAAAATGGTGGAATTGTGATAACAAACGATTAACAAATGTTGCAGACCCTGATTATGCCAATAACGCTGTAACTGTTAATTTTCTTGTTAAAGTAATAGGTAATTTATTATTTGATATGCATAATTATATTGTAGCAGGACAACATAAACCTATTGACGAAAAAATGAGAAATACATGGATTAAACAAGAAATTCTTTATAAGTATTTTTTTAATCATAACACACAAAAGTTTAGATCATCAGATTGGGGTACTTTTGATATTTAATTAAATAACACCATATATTACATCATTTATGTGCAACCTGTCATAGAGGTAACACATGGGTTACGCTTTTCGAATATAAAAGACAATCATGGCGTTTCATTACACCAGTCCATATCGAGACACTATACGGAAAGGAGGCGGTATCACGTCCACAGCGGTTTCTCTGTTAAGTAAAGCTTTAAATCGTATTCCAGTAGGATCTATCGTAAACAGAGCAATAGACGCTTTACCATACGAATTTCACATACCGGGAGGTTATCAGTATTGCGGACCAGGAACTAAATTGAAAAAACGACTGGAAAGAGGTGATCCAGGCATAAATAAGTTAGATCAGGCTTGTAAAGAACACGATATCGCATATTCCACGTTTACCGATTCAAAAAATAGGTCAATCGCTGATAAAAAGCTAGCGAATATAGCTTGGCAACGAGTAAAGTCTAGTGACGCTAGTATTGCGGAAAAAGCAGCAGCTTTAGCGGTAACAGCAGGTATGAAGGCTAAAACAGCGGTAGGAGGTGGAAAAAGGAGGGGTAAGAATAAAAAAGGATCAACCAAGAGAAAACATGGTGGTAATATTAGACTAAAAAGACGTTCTCCGAGGAAAAATAATAAAAAACCGACAATATGGTCAATGGTAAAAAACGGGGCTGGTCTATACCTAAGACCGTATCGTGCATATTAAATAAAAGAAATCAATTGGTTATACCACATAAAGCGTTGACTAATGTTGAATTATTTAAATATATTTCCTGTTTAAAAATACCATTTTTCCGCGGAGTATTTATGAAAGACAGTTTACCAAAGAAAATATGGAAAAATGAGACTGGAATCGTAAATTTGGATAATACTGAAGGGTCCGGCACCCATTGGGTGTGTTATAAGAAACTAAATAGTAATGTATATTATTTTGATAGTTTTGGAAATTTGCCACCACCTAAAGAACTTGAACATTACTTTAAATCTGCTAAAAACATATATTACAACTATAAAAGAGAACAACCTGATAATACTTCAATATGCGGCCATTTATGTTTGGAATTCCTAGCTAAAAGTATCAGTCACTATTGAGATGTCTTCCTATACGGTATCATTAACAGGAAAATCGTCCACTTTACGAAGTATCCTTTTTCCAGCGTTACGCTTGCAAAAAGGAAGATTTTGGGAGGCAGCACTGTTGGATTTTACAACTTACAACTCTATTCCCAATGTTACGGAAGGTAAAAATAACTTATTGCATTATTATAAAGGAAAAGATGCCAGTGGGAAGTTTACAGACTTGGAAGTTTGCACTCTACCCACAGGTTCTTATGAAATTGATCATATTAATGAATTTTTGCAAAATAAAATGGGAAAAGACAATATAACGCTAAAAGGTAATAACAATACAATGAAAGCTGAGCTTACTTCAAAATATTATATAGATTTCAGTAAGTCAGACTCAATTGGTGATTTATTAGGATTTTCCAAAGATGGAGCGATTTTAGAACCAAATAAAACACATTCCGGTAAACAAACTGTAACAATATTAAAAGTCAATAGTATAGACATAACTTGTAACATTATACAAGGAGCTTACAGAGATGGAGCAAATACTCATATAATACATACTTTTTACCCCAGTGTACCACCTGGATTTAAAATTGTTGAAAAGCCGCAAAACCTGGTATATCTACCTTTGAACACCACTTTCATTTCAGACATCGTGTTGAACGTATTGGATCAAGACGGTAACTTGATAGATTTCCGAGAAGAGCCTATTACGGTTAGATTACATTTAAAATCAACACTTTAATACAAAATCATGGGTTTAACATTTAAAAGCGAACAACCTACGGGAATCCGCATTAGTAGCTCTTCAGCTGTGGAGGAGTTAACACGCGAGAACATTCGTTTCTTAGAGAGAATTGGATTAAAAGTAACCGATAATGGATATACTGGATATAGCTCAGGGTCCAACATTCGACGAAACCCTATGGGAAAAAGAATATCACACCCACAACCCTTACACTTCATCAAAATTAAACAATAACGATGAAATTCGTATTCCCATACAAAATCAAGACATTTACACACTACCATGTGAAAGTTACTTGTATATTGAAGGAAAAGTTACTAAAAAGGACGGTACTACTACTGGTACAACAGTTCCATTTATAAATAATCCCATGGCTTTCCTGTTTGATGAAATTAGATATGAAATATCAGGTGTAACAGTTGATTCTACTAAAAAAGTAGGTATTGCAACAACTTTAAAGGGATTAACATCTATATCACCTAATGAAACCAATTTAATACAACCTGCAGGATGGGTTTTACCTGCAAAAGACACAATCACTCCAGATACAAATGGAAATTTTGATTTTCATATTCCGTTACGTTTGTTGCTTGGTTTTGCTGAAGATTATAGGAAAATAATATTAAACGTTAAACAAGAATTAGTTTTGTTGAGATCTTCAAACGATAAAGATATTATTAAAGCTCCAGACGGTACAACAGATGCAACTTTAGAATGGAAATTAACATTAGACAAAATTGTATGGAGAGTTCCACATGTAAAATTAGCTGACGAGCATAGAATGCTACTATTAAGAAAGTTAAAGGCTGATCGTGATATTGTAATTCCTTTTAGAAGTTGGGAATTTCATGAACATCCCAGCTTGCCAACTACGGATCGACACACTTGGACAGTTAAAACATCTAATTATGTGGAACGAGCCAGGTATATTATATTTGGTTTACAAACAGGCAGAAGAGACACCATCACCAAACATGCAGGCCAATTTGATCATTGCAACTTGAAAAATATTAAAGTTTATTTAAATTCACAATTTTTTCCATACGATAATTTAAATGTGTCATTCGCTAATAAAAAGTACAGCATATTGTACGATATGTATGCAAGATTCTAAAGTTCATATTATGGTAAAACGAATGCACCTTTACTATCACCAGAAAAATACTTAGATGGTTACCCTATAGTTGTAATCGATTGTTCTAAACAAAATGAATCGGTAAAATCATCAAGTGTAGATATAAAAATAGAAATGGAATTCAACGCGCCTATATCGGCTAATACAACTGCATACTGTTTAATTCTACATGATAAAATCTAACATACACACCTTTAACTGGAATTGTTAAAAATGTATTGTAAAAGACCGGTTTTCCTACATTCCAATGCATTCCGCGAGTATAAAAGCAGAGCGTTCAGCTCGCTCCTCATCAGTTTGTTGCCTGTTGTTGTATGGGTAGCATCTTATTCAATATGGCTTCTCCTAGTGGTATACAAGAAAATGTAGTAGATATTGAGAAGGAGATATCCGACTTTTTAGATCTTCAAGGTCAACCGGAGGGAGATGAACACAACGCTTGCGGACAACTCCACGCCAGTAATAATATTGAGGAAAAAGGTAAAAGAAGAAAGAACGCACACAAGAGAAAAGGGATATTGAAGATAATATTTCTCCTAACATATTAAGTGAGGTATTCTTGCGAATATTTTACCCAATCTCTTCCAGTTTGGACAAAAGTGTTTTAATCGGTGTTATGAAATCTACAGATTATTCCCCTACTGTAATTTTAACTCATGGACCCAAAATGATTTTGTTTACGGACACTGCTTGGGAATCGTTTATGAAACACTTGCATCTGCTAGAATGCTATTTAAGTAGTAACATGTTTGGAAGAAAGACAAGAGTAGGCCTTTTGGATTCAAATGTGGAAATCGATATTGTTAAACATCGTGGTGATCATCAGTTGCGGTTTAGAGACACAACAAGACATGATAACAAGATTCAACTTAATCGAGAAGAGTTTTTTATTCTAACTTGTGCAACTGAACCAATAACGAGGTACTTGAGACAACTGGTGTTTTCAAGTTCAATTATTAAAGATTATCTGGAAGACACTTTGGACAAACAACCGGACGCACCTATATTGTACGGACCTGTAGATACTTCTATATTCAATAGGGTTCCTCATGAAGTACAAATGTGGAGACAATTGGAAAAGTACGCTCAACTACATAAGAAATCAGTAAAACGTGAAAAAGAGGAAGAAGAAGGAGGAGAAGAATCAAGTGTTAGTGATGAAAATGAAAACAAGGAAAATGTAAAGATGGAAACCTAAATGACAATTAACTACACAGCAATGGTTAATTTTTAAAACAATATCAAACACTTTGTGGGGTTAGGCCTACCGGGGACGGTGCCCACGTTAAATATACACTAACGCGCCAACAACTGTACGGCCGGGTATAAAAGTCGTACCTACCGTGGTGTGGAAATCAGTTGACCTTTGGACTTCGTCATGAGCAGACGAGTGATCTTCGCAATGGACAAGGAAGAAGAACAAGTAAAGTCCAAACCTGGTATAATTGAGTTCCAAGCGTTTCGGGGTAATGATGATAGATTTATCATAAAAGAACTTGTGTTTTTCGACATCAATACAAGTGTTCCTTATTCGTTTTTATTTAAACCACCATGTTCTTATTCATCTTTAACCAGTAAAGCCGCTACTACCAACAGATGGATTTCAAAACACTTCCATCATATCGATTGGTATGATGGTTTTACAAGTTACACGGACTTGTATCACATTATGCATCACTTTTCAGACAAGTTTACCAATATTTACACAAAGGGGCTGGAAAAGAAAAGATGGATCGAAGGATTTACTCATGTTCCGGTTAATGATGTGGATTTGGATAAAAACTACAAGTATACGATGGAAAATGTTTGTATTTGTACTAAAAGTCCAGAACATGAAAAAGATAGACATTGCGCTTTAAAAAACGCCTATAAACTCGCATCTTACCTTCAAAGTGGGGAAATGGGGAGTGGTGGGGGTAACGGGGGTTATATAAGTGAGGAGCAGACCGGGACCTGGCATGAGTATTACTCGAGATTCCGAGACGACAACATCTCCCAGCAAGAAGACGAAGAAGACGATCTATAACTTGACCATGGCATCTCACCAGTTCCTGCAAACTTTGGTTGAGCAGTTCAATGCTCACTCCAAATCTACCATACTACCCGTCAAGAAGTGTTCCGAACTTAAAGACGAGAAGCACTACATTATCCACGCCATGAAGAAGATGGAGACTACAGTTGGAGAGGCCATCTGCTGCAGTCTTAGCGAGGCACCATTCACTCCGAGGGATGAGCCCAAGTTCCAAGTCTACCTGCCGAAACGGTTCGTCCATCTCCTCCAGAACGAGGATCTGCGCTCCATCCAACTCGGCTGTCTCTACCTGGTTTCCCACGGTTGCACGGGTAACAATTCCACCGAGTTGACCATCCACATCGCCGACAAGCAGCAGTGTTAGATTTAAGTTTTACTGTTGTACATATGTTATTGTAATGTTTTATAAATAAATAAACCATAAAAGACAAAAAAGAATACAAAAAGACGAAAAATGCAACATATCAATATGTGAAGTTTGTCACATATTGATATGTTGCATTTTTTTTAAACTTCGCGGGTGACCTTGACCTTTGACCTTTGCATTTCACAGTTACCCCCACCACCACGCTACAAGTCAAACCTGCTTGAATGCAAAACACCCCCACCACTTTTTCATATACCTCCAAGTGCTGTGCCTCGTCTTCATTTCAACTCCAGCAGCCAACCGAACAACATCAGTATGTCTCTGAACGTAAGCTGTGCCAGCTATGAGGAGGTGACGATCAAAACGCAACAGGAGCTGAACGACTTGTACAAGGAGTTGCAGCTGATGGTGGCAAGAGGCTACCGTATAAACGTGCAAGTCTACGCTTGCAATATACGGAATCTTCGGCAGCCGAAGGAAGAGCCTGGACATTCCTCTTCAACGACAGCTTCCTCACCGGCGTCGATGAAGACCGAACCAGACAACTTGGATTACTTCAGCTGACTAGCGGTTGTCTTCCTTGTCCTTACAATTGTAGAATATGTTTATTTCTTTATTATATTAAAGAAGTAAAAAGAGCAAAGCCACCTATCTTGTTACTGACATATATGCTCAGTAACAAGATAGGGTTTTTTTTAAAACACAATTTGAATGACCTTGAAACCTCCCCCTCCACTGATTCGCTACCCCCACCACTTCACTGTTGATATACATGAGACAACATAATTAGATACCTCATTCCTTCTTCAACAGCCAAACCTACAACATCAACAATGGCTAACCTACCAACAGATGAAAGATGTCCTCACGCATGCTGTGACTTCGTACACGAGTTAGAGAAGAGGATGCAAGAGAGGGCGATAAGAAGAAAGCAGATCCACTCAGAAAATATCATGATAGTAAACGGCTATCTTTTGTTGTTTGGCCTTATCATGGTTGTACTGTTCATACTGTACGGCATAGTTACATGCGTCGGCAAGGTTGCAGAAGAAAACGCTCGCCACCATCAGTTGGAAGATTTCAATGTTACTTTCTAGGTTTTCCTTTTTTAAAACTCCATTTGGATGACCTTGAACTTTCCCCCTCCACTCCTTCCTTTTTTAAAACCCAATTTAAATGACCTTGAAATTTCCCCCTCTACTTTTCAATAATGTTACAACTGACTGCAGCTCACCTCATTCCTTGCTTGGCTGCCATGGCGGAAGGAACTCTTTCTCAAGTTGACTCCACTACGGACGAAGCATTTCCCTTGCGGTGGACTGTTCATTTACAGGATGCGACAGAAGTGGAAGTCTTGTATCAAAAATTACTCAATGTATTCAACGGGAACCCTGGACCTCTTGAATGTAGAATGGATTTGAATTTTGATGCAACCAGGGTCGGCACAGAACCTTCAACTTCAAGCCAGCCTCAGCAACGAGATTTTACACATTTATACACTCCAATATCACCGGAAGGTGTAACTGTCTGCGAGGCTGACTCAACTACACGTTATGTTCAGCCGAAGCCTTGGGTGTTGATTATTAACAATGTGTACAAAGTGGAATTGGTATGTAATAGATTAAAGGAGTTGATGGTACAAGATCCAGGCCTGCGCTTTCAAATAGATATACATTTCATCTGGAGAGCACCTGCGCGGGGCTCTTCGTCTGACAGCTCTCCAAGTACGACGGACGAGGAGGACGACTAGTCATCTTTTTTAAAACTCCGTTTGAATGACCTTGACCTTTCCCCCTCCACTGAGTTTATTTAAGGTGCACTCTCACTGACTACAGCATCATTTCATCGCGCACCTTCACCGCAGCAACATGGAGAGTCAACTCAACTACTGTTGCGAACAGAAATGTTTTTCATGGCCGAATGGCATTGATGTGGTGGATGGCCTGGCTTGTAGAACATGTGAAGCTTTTGGTCAGTGCATGTGTAAGTGCAAGTCTTGGAAGAAGCCGAAACCGAAGTTGAAGACATTCCATGTGTACCAAATGAGAGGGCATAAGTACACTTGTTGCCCTGAACGTTGCATTGAATTCAAACTAAAACAGCTAACTGGCTGCAAATTGTGCAACAATCATTTTGCAGGTTTTTGCAAACATTATTTAGGAGCGTGTCAATACAGATCAACTTGGCATACAGAAGCACTACTACCAATGAAATCGCTATAGACTCACAAGAGTAGTCTTTCTACTCTTTGACTTTTTTAAAACTCCGTTTGAATGACCTTGAAATTTCCCCCACCACTTCCCCATATATCTAGAGTACGCAGGGCCCGGAGGTCAGTCGCTCGGCGGCTGTCGTAGTGTGCACATCCGTGTTGTGCAGTCTGCTGTGCAGTTTTGATTTTAACCAGTTCAAGGTCACCACACTTAAACTCTGGCAAAAACGTCAAGCTGTTAAAGACAATCCTAAGTTCCAGGTTCACAGTCAACCTCAAGGTCATCACACTTTAACATGTAAATTTAAGGTAGCACCAAAACGGTGCTACCTAGCTTGACATTTTCAAGTTTCCCGAGGTCATCACAGTTCCCCCACCACTTCCCATATACCTAGAGTGCGCGGGGCTGGACAGTCAGTCGCTCGGTGGCTGTCGTGGGGTGCGCATCGCGGTTGCAGTAATGGTGAAACGCGGGAGTTGTATCGGTTCAAGGTCACTCGAGCGGTGTCACATGACGGTTTAGGCAGAGTCACGTTGCAAACTTTGAGTTCCCTCGGCACTTTTGCTGTTTCTCGTCTAATTTCGCTCCAAGTTGTCAAGGTCATTGAAACCTGACTGAAACTCGGAGCGTAGTGCGAGAAACAGCAAAAGTGCCTAAAAATTTTAGGTTTCAGCGTGACCTTGACCTTTGTGACATCGATGACGTCATCTTGGTGACGTAAGGGGTGATGACGTCATCGCCACGTCATTTCTGCAACGTCATGGGTGTGACGTCACAGAATGACGTAATTGGTGATGACGTCATCAATTGCGTCATCGATGACGTCATCGATGACGTCATCGGTGGGGTCATTGACCTCGATGACGTCATCGCTCAGGTGACCTTGAACTGAGCCAGCTCCCGCGTTTCTCCACTACTTTCATCCTTGACTCTTTAGAGAACTGCGGCGCTTCTTCGTTTTTGCATCACCAACAACAGGGATATTTTTGCAACGCAATAAAACAAAAACAAAAAGAAATCCGGGTTATGAGATGAACGCAAGTGGGTTTTTACTTGTGGTTTGTGAAGTGGTTTTTAGAAGTGTGAGCCCCTTTAAAACAGGAAATTTAGATTGAAATATCCTATAAAAATAAACTAGGAATCGATCGATTATTCAGGTGTGGAGTACGACGAGAACGGGCGTCGCAGCTCCTGGATGACGCCGGAGGCCAAGCTGCGACTGGAGGCGAGGATGGAATGCGTCGCCAAGCAGTACAGGGCATCGTTCAAACACCAGGTCAACTTCATGGGCGACACCGTCGACGTCCAGGTACTGACTGTTGAATCTTGGCGTCGTTGCTCAAGGATTTTACTGTAGAATTGATTGATCATTGCAAAGTGTACAATATATAATTGTAGACTGTGTGGCTTGACGACACCAAATCAACTGCATATTGTTTCTCAGCCACCGATTATTACACATAGAAACTTGTATTATTATAATTTTATTTTTCTTTGTAGAAAGAATGCGTCAATCAATTTAAGAGTGTAAAGTACGAAAAAACACAATTAGTTTTATTTAATAAAAAACTGAAAATCAATTATCCTCCCAATTTTGAGCAACATAAAATAGAGTATAAAACTATAATTTTTATCAATAGTTTATGTTTTTACAAAATTTGTGGCTAAAATCCATTGTAATTTTTTTACTAAAGAAAATATTTAGGTTTAAAATTAAGAGAAAGTAGGAACAATGGATAAAGCAGTGTCCGCACTGGCCAAACATTCGTGGCGAACTTGTTCGGCAAACACAAAAAAGCAACAAACAATCCTATCAAACAATTACTATACAGGGTTAGGCAAAAGTCTGGATACCCCCAGTTAACTTTTTAACGCGTTGCAGTAGGAAAACCAAACTCGGCACATGTTTACAAAATCAAAAACGGCACTTTTTCATCAACTACACAATTTTACCCCTGCCCCCAAAATGGGGTATTTTGGGGGCAGCCCCAAATTTTCAAATGTAAACCCCTATCGAGTGACCCCTCATTTTAAACGGTTTATCAAGAGAAATTAAATGGCGCAAACCGGAGGTCGATATCTCACCCCTAACCAAAATGGCAGCCATTTCAAAATTTGACATGGGCAAGCAAGTATAAGTATGGACACCCCCAATTAATTTTTTAACACGTTGCAGTAGGAAAACCAAACTCGGCACATGTTTACAACATCAAAAACTGCACTTTTTCATCAACTACACAACTTTGCCCCTGCCCCCAAAATGGGGTATTTTGGGGGCAGCCCCAAATTTTCAAATGTAAACCCCTATCGAGTGACCCCTCATTTTAAACGGTTTATCAAGAGAAATTGAATGGCGCAAACCGGATGTCGATATCTCATCTCTAACCAAAATGGCAGCCATTTTAAAATTCGAGAAAGGTAAATTGACTTTACATTAAATCAGAAAATAGCTTTTTTAGAATCGAGAATATCTGGAATTATTTTAGAATTGAACCTACTAGTTCATTTCTGCTATTAGGTTCAATTCTAAAATAATTCAAGAAATTATAAATTCCAAAAAGCTATTTTCCGATTTAATTTTAACAAATGTAAATTTACCCTTCTCGAATTTTAAAATGGCTGCCATTTTGGTTAGAGATGAGATATCGACATCCGATTTGTGCCATTCAATTTCTCTTGATAAACCGTTTAAAATGAGGGGTCACTCGATAGGGGTTTACATTTGAAAATTTGGGGCTGCCCCCAAAATACCCCATTTTGGGGGCAGGGGCAAAGTTGTGTAGTTGATGAAAAAGTGCAGTTTTTGATGTTGTAAACATGTGCCGAGTTTGGTTTTCCTACTGCAACGTGTTAAAAAATTAATTGGGGGTGTCCATACTTATACTTGCTTGCCCATGTCAAATTTTGAAATGGCTGCCATTTTGGTTAGGGGTGAGATATCGACCTCCGGTTTGCGCCATTTAATTTCTCTTGATAAACCGTTTAAAATGAGGGGTCACTCGATAGGGGTTTACATTTGAAAATTTGGGGCTGCCCCCAAAATACCCCATTTTGGGGGCAGGGGCAAAATTGTGTAGTTGATGAAAAAGTGCCGTTTTTGATTTTGTAAACATGTGCCGAGTTTGGTTTTCCTACTGCAACGCGTTAAAAAGTTAACTGGGGGTATCCAGACTTTTGCCTAACCCTGTATATGACCAATTGGCCATATGACATTTCATCCTAAAAGGTTAGCAACGAACAAACAAAAGCTAGGAAAATCTTTGTTCGGCGAACATGTTCGGCCAGTACCGACGCGGCTTTATTGTATAGTGTGTTTGAAAAGTCCCGCAACGGTTAAATATACCATTACAGATAAAGTAGAAAGACTTGATATTATATCAATAATAGCAATAAATGTCTACTCTTTTAAGCTATTAACAATTTTTTATTCCCTAAGGGGTACGGCCCAAGAGGAGTCAGAAAAGTTATTAAGTAGCAACATAGGTCGAGTTTGGTATCAAATTAATGGTCTTACTTAGTAAAGCACAATGCCACAAACTAGACTTGAAATGGCTAACTGAGACGGAAATGGCAGACAAACAAAGAATCCATTGAAATCATATGGGTAAAACTTAAAAATTTAATAACTTTCTTAATACTCAACTTTAAACATCGAGTTTTGTGGCTTATTACTCCAAATGCAAAGAAGTTTAAGATGATGAATGATTTTAGAAAGGCCAAAGCAGATTTCTGCAAGACTTTCAAAGGGGGTGTTCCTTAAAGGGTGTTTAAATTGAAACTTCTTTGGCTTCTGTCACATTATACATAATTTTAAACGGCTATGCATTTGGATTGATAATCAACAAACCCGACGTCAAAAAGGTTGAGTATTTTAAAAGTTATTGCATTTTTAAGTTTTAATCATATGATTTAGCTCGACCTCTATTCCTATTTAAGAATTTTGTCTGACTCATCGTCCCTCTTAAAGGATAAAAAATAGCTTAAAAGAAAATACATTTATGGCTATTATTGATATAACCAAGTCTCATTAGCATAATAGTTAAATTATGGTAGAAAATATATTTCACCGTTCCGGGACTTATCTACACTGTATATAAAAATAGGCTAATTCCTTACTTTCAATTTTAGTTTGACTGGAATATAACGCGCAATGAAAACATGGCCGATGTCAGCGGACTGCAGATTGCTTATGAAACTTGGAAAAACCTGCATGATAAAATGGCGGACTACAGACTACCCGGCCTAGTGGCGCTGTCACCCTCGCAGATATTCTTCTTGCAAGCGAGTCAGGTGAGCCGTGCCGACCCGCCCACTTGCAACTATTAAAAATTAACAATAAGAAGTGACTAGAATAATTCAAAAGTTCTATAATGATCACAAAACATGATTTTACACAAGTTTAAAATAAAAGAAGAGCTTCAAATCTCTCTTTTCTAAGTTTTTCTCGTACCTAAAGCAAAATAAATGATTAATCATGTAGAAACAAGTATTTGATATGCCTTTGGAAAATGCACACGTTTATTGCAAACGTTTATATTATAAGTACGTACCCTAAAACGTGTAAAACTGTCAAGCAGTTAAAAAAATCTAAGTCAATACAAGTTTTCTTCAAAAAATGAACATGGTACAAATATACATTAAATAAATGAAATGAAACCCTGCATAGGTCAAAGACCTGAGTGCAGAGCTGAGTCCAAAGTAAAAATTGCACCCTAGTTAACAAAAAATCTATTACCGTATATTGAAAACTAAACAATATGAATAAAAAGCTAAACATATATATATTTTTTATTATTAGTATAACAAAAAGGAATATCCTATGATTTTTAAATCGGATAGTTATGTTTTGAATCCATCTTAAACATAACTAAACCAGTCTTCTCAGTTGAAAATGTGAAATACGTATCACGATATTTTATTAAGTGTTACAACTTAAAATATAAAAAGGAGACTATTATTATATTTAAAATCTAAAATTTATCTACCAAACAATATTTTTGAAACATACCAAAAGCACTATTGGTAATAACTAGACACAACAGAGACAGAAATGCTCTACAAGAGTTAATAATTTAGTTTTAAAATGTTTATTTATGTTGTGTTTGAATTCCAAACATTTGCCTTTTTATTTGCAATAGACTGCATTCTATTTGTTGTCTCGTAAAGGTTTTACATAGCATACAAAGTAAAGCCTCTTATGATATCATAATAACAAATATTCACTGTAACTAAACGAATATGTAAAAAAAAGTATTATTTACTAGATTATTTTACCAACAGATCCTCTATGATTGTCTTACAATCCACTTTAAATGTCAACAGGTTTATTGCAGTGATATAAGCCCTGAAGATTACATTATTCTAGTTGAAAAAGACTTTCATACACCACCTCCAGAGAGGTACGTGATATCAACTTTATTGTCATAAAATACCATTTCAAAAGTGATATAGCAATTTAGGAAGTATTAAATAAGATTTTTATTCAAGTATTTAACCGAGAACTAATTATTCTTTAAAGTACAGAAGATTCAAAAGTTCAAATTGAAATTCAAGTTTCATAACGACACTCAGGCATAACAAACTTTGAGAATATCTGTGTAGCTTATTGAGTGGTTTAGGAGCTCGCCTTAGAGCCCAAAGGTTTACCGTTCGATCCTGAGTTAGCTTTTTGACGGTTTGAAGCTGGGCCCAGATATTTTTGTTCATTGTTGCTATCAATTTATGCTCCTTACGAATGAATCAGTTGCTCTTTGTCAATAACAAATATACATGTCATCTGATCCATCACACTCATAACACTTACTCTTAAGTCATTTACACCTTAACATACGTAGACTACAATAAAGTGAGACGGTGTCTTAAATGATGTATCTCATATGTTTTGCTAAAATACATAATTTATGAGGTTGGGAGTTCCTTTTATACTCATAATTAAGTTAGGGAAAATTCCACCTCTCATTCCACCTTTCCTTTTATGCATACATGTTTATTTATATAACATTTAACTATAGTATTGTGTCTTGATGGCACAAAACGTTCTATGGATTGTCCAACAATGCAAGTTCAAGAAATTGCCAACAAAGCAGCACTAGCTACTCCTGGTGCTGCTATCTTTAGCGAAGCTGTGAAATAACCCTTGCTTTAATGGTTTTTGACCAATCAAATGCATTAATGTGTGAAACGATAAACAAGCTAAAAGTTAATATGGACAAAATAGTAAATTGTAACAGAACAAAAGGTGTGTAAAACCAATTTAAGTACAACAATTTCACTATTGTTTACTGATAAAACTATTACCAAAAAATATTACGTTAGCTATTCTTAATTATTATTTGACATTTGACATCATTAATGTTAGAACCGATGACTGTGATTGTATGATTCTGATCAAACTTGTTTGAAAACAATACGGATACCTTTAACAATTTCAAGAATTTTAAGGATTTAAAAATACAATTTTAATATATTTCATACTTTCAACAAAATACATTTTAATTGATTGGCCTAAAAAACGAAAACACATAAGTACGTACAAGTCTGTAATAGAGGAACGAAGGCCTATCTTGGCTGAAAGTTTAGACTATGTCAGTTAAAAAAAAAATACATTTTAGGGAGTGTAAAAATTATAAGCTTAGTAATCACCTAAAGAAAAATAATTATAAAAAAACCATGAAAATCTATGGAGATGATTTTGAAAATAAAATAATATACTTTTACTTTCTCCCCCTATACCATAGTATATGGAGAAAGTATTGTTTTCGTCAAAATTTTCGAATTTGAGTTGTTGGTGGATTTATCAATTTTGGTTCCCCCTGAGTCCAAAAAAGTGGTTTTCGGAGTGATGTCTGTGTGTGTGTGTGTGTGTGTGTGTGTGTGTGTGTGTGTGTGTGTGTGTGTGTGTGTGTGTGTGTGTGTGTGTGTGTGTGTGTGTGTGTGTTCTGGATGTATACAGAGCTAGAGAATGCCCCAATGGTCCGATTTTGATGAAATTTGGTACGTAGGTCCAAAACCACGATAATTCCAGGCGTTTTTTTCATTTTTTTGAATTTTTAATTTTTAAGGGTAGTTTACCCCAAAAAAACCCTCAAAAAACGTGAAAAATCCAAATTTTTCAAAAACGGCTCTAACGATTTTGATTAAACTTTTGTGGTTTATTAAGAATAAAATGCTGAATAAAATGACACCACCCGCATTTCCGAGAAAATGCGCGTTCAAAAGTTATAGAGTAAAAAGTGTTTCAAAAATCAATTTTTTAGATTTTCAAAAAAGCTGTTATTTTGAAATAAATTTTACTCATGACCATTAAATCAAGCTCAAAAAACTAAATAATCCAGTACTTTGAATTATTGCTCTATGTCAAGTGGTTGCGGAGAAAATTCAATTTTTGGTTTAGCGGTAAACGCAGTACGTTGTTAAAAGTCACAGACGCACGTAGGGTCAATCTCGTGCTTCTCAGCTGTTAGCTATCTGATTGAGCCATCAAGACATTAATGTTTTGAGGCTTTTAACACATTTTTTATATTGTTGGGAGAAAGTATGTGTCAGTTAACTGATTAAAACAGGAATGGTGTTGCAACGTCACATTCTTCTCTAGTTATCTCCGGGTATGTTGGTTCAGCGATTGTCCACCAGAGCAGGACTATCTCTGTACGAACAGTACACAGTGCTGCCATCTGTGACGCTCTAAGGAACTGCTTACAACCTGTGTTTGGATGCTCTTTTTCTCTGGAATGGAAATCTGACTAAAAGTCAATACATGAATAAAACAAAACATTTACTTAACAAAAGAGTTGAGACTTTTATTATTCTATTCTTCGTAGACTTTATTATCGCAGAATTATAGCCATTGATAAAAGTTATATTTCATACATACAATGTACTATTAATGTTGAAAAGGTATGAATAAAGTATACAAGGTAAATATAAACACGGTAATTTGGACCAGTTGTGGTTTCCACAACAATAAAACTATTTAACACTAAAATTAAGGTTACGTCACTATGACCATTAGTATTACATAAATGCAGTATAAATAGACTGGGATTTTGTTTGTCTTTAACATTCTGATATTTTACAAAGTTTTAAGTTGCTATCCGAGACGATCAAAATAAAATAATATAAAAATAAAATAGTCTAATTAATTTTAATAATTAAAATATAAAAAAGTGTACCATATTTTAGAGCTATTATATCTAGTTTAAGAAAAGTGTATGTGCACTTATTTAGTTTTCTTTCGGTGGTTATTCCCTGCTGCAGAAGTTCAGCCTTTTTCCACCGAGGCAGCACTATCGCTCTGACTTGTGCTGCAATCCCGTGGAGTTACAGGAAACTTCTCCCGATCAATGTTGCCACATAGTACACTTTTAACTGTTTTATATGGCACAATTGTAATAAATAAAAAAAGAAAATGGAATACCCTATTGAATAAAATTTGTAAATTAATTTATCTATGACAAATTATTGATATCCTAAAAAGTTTATATTTCTATAAAGTCCTATAAAGTTAACAGGACTTTATAAGTTTATATACAGTTAATTATTGTATATCAGTTTATATTTAAAAGTAACTGTGTGAATATAATGTGGCGTATTAAAAGGCCTCTTTATTGAACAATAAAACTCAAAAAATTCTTATAGCAGAAAGAAAAGTTGAAAATAAAATTGTTAAAACCATATACTGACCTCGTTTTACCAAGTGCATTTCTATTTCCTAAGTTTTAGCTTTGGAGTAAAATTGCTAAGTTCAATTGACTATGGAATATACTATGTGGGTAACATTTAATATTTAGTTTTTGAAATATTTTAACTAAATTGATTTTTTTCCTATTACAAAGTGTAGGAAACAGCAGGTATTGAAAGTTGAAATTTATTATTTATGTTACATTTTAAAACAGTTTTAAATAAAATTGTTTATATATATATATATATATATATATATATATATATATATATATATATAAAATAGGTTTTTATTTACGAATTTTAATTTTTAATTTTAACTCTTTTCTTATTACGTGGTGGATTCCAAAATAATGTTTCGGAAATGCATAAGTTGAATAAAACATTTCTCTACATTTTACTCTGAATATTTTAAATTTATTATGTTTAGATTCATTATCCTAAGAGTAGTTCTATACAACCACTCTCCAGCGATTACTAATTTTTAATATTTTACGAAGCTTTAAAATAATTAGTTTTGTTTCAGGGTGAACGGCATTATGATGAACTTCCCCGCATTCGCGGAAGCATTCAGCTGTTTTCCTGGAACCAATATGAACCCATTTAGAAAATGTTCAATATACTAATTGTTTTGTTATCAAAGACAAAGCTTTTCTTTAGCTGATAAGTTTTAGAGATTTTATAGGGTTTTAAATGTGTAACGATTTTTATAAGAATTTTAAGCAATTCAATGTATTAGGAATTAATATTTATACTAAAGGTTTACATTATCATTCATGTTTTCAAATAATATGTGTATAGAAACCCTTATTAAAAATATTTTAGAAATTGTATACATTGTATAACAAATTTTAATGTTGAGTTTTAATCCCGCCATTGATGTTATAACGTTATTATAACCACGAAGATTAAAGTAAACTACAATTTTCACAGTGGATCTTCTTAAGATTTTAGTTTTTTGATTGTCATTAATAAGGTTACTCTAGGTTCCATTCATACTCCTTATTATAATACCAGCTCCAAAAAGTGAACATAAAACCATAATATATTAATTCAGTTCAAATACACGACTGATCATCAAAAGTTATATAATCAAAGTGAATGGCCCTATTGATAAACAAAACTACTTCTGAACACTATACTACCCCGTTAATGTAGGTCAATCATTCTCATTAACGAATGCCTTAAAATAACGTGAGATAAAAACATCTTTAACAAATTTGTACAAAATCTTATCATTCAGTAAAAATAACTCAAAACTGAAAGTTGTCAATATTCAGTTTTGACTGTCGCGGAAACTTTAATTTCTAACCTTAATTCCACCTTAAATTTAATTTATAATCCATCCAATATTCCTATCAACATCATACACTAGGTGAAATACAACGCTTTACTTTCTATTACGAGTAAGGTGTATATGTATGTATGTACTATGTACGTTTGTACATATGTATGCACACTGATCTTTAAAAACGGCTCTAATAATATCCTTTAAACTTTGCAAATAACTTAGGTCTCGGATAAAGTAAAATATATAAACGTCTCTAAGGTAAAAAATTTTGATTTCATTATAATACTTGATTGAAATTCCAAAAATTTTAACATTGGTCTTATAGAGCTAAAATTCAAAACAAACTGAAAACAGCTGACTCAAATGTCAGCTTAGTTATTATGAATAACTGAACGAATAATACTACAATAATCATTTTTACATTAAATTTTTTACATTAAATGGCATTACAATGGCATGTTTTACATTAAATTCATCACTTTAAACAGTTTTTTATATTGTTGGTTGTTTATATAAATAGAAATAAAGCAAACAAATATATAAGTGTATAATATTGCAATGCAATTTTGTATAAAAACAAAAGAACGTAAGCCAAATCAGCTGATAAATAAAGAAGTAATCCGTACGTGTAACAGTTCCGACAAGTGGTTCAGTATATTAATACCACAGTGCTGCAACTGGATGTGTATTTAAATCATCCTGAACGGTGAGCGAGTTTTCTTGTAAAGAAACAATCTTATTTCGCCTCGGGATAGTTGGATAAACTCATGACCTTATGTTAATTTGAATGACTTATTAGTGCAAAATATTTAATTTTAGGTTTACTAAGCAAATTCTCGGCCTTCCATTTACTTGCTTAAAATTTGAATTAAAGTATATTAAAGTATAATTAAAGTATATTTTTTTTCCTTAGCATATTAATGGATGTAAGGAAAGGTTCCTTGAAAAAGCAATACGATGCTTCAACTGGTTGGGATTAGATTATTATACAGAATGTAGATTTTTTATTTTGAACCCACGGATTTATTTGACTAACAAATAAAAAAATCTTTAAAAAAATCTTATAAAGATTTAATTTTTTTTTAAATCTTTTTAAACTATTTTTAACATGAAAGTAAATTTGCGTGCAGCCAAAGTAATACAAACTAAAATCTATCATCCTTTTCCTAGTTATTTTCTTTCTTTTCCAGACTTCAATTAATAAAAAAAAAAAAAAAAAAAAAAAAACCTAGACATTCCAACTGATTTTTAATGAAATATATAGTAAATGTAACGCCTAAAGGAACATTATTAAATGTTTTAACTGTGATGGTGAATAAATTAATTTAACACTCTTTGCTTAATATCTGCTTAAGATGTTCCTCCTATGCAGGACACATTCAAATTTAAATGTTCTTGACTTGGGTAAAATTGTACTCATATTAATAGAGGTAAAAAAATAGTAAAACTTATATTGAATACAGAATAATTTTTAACTTATACAATGACTTTAATTATTTCAGTACAGTGTAAAACATCCTGGATACTTACAATTTAGCTTGAAACTGGCGATATTATTTCTTAAAAGTTGAGTTTTATAATTAAAATTTTCCATAAATTTAATGTAGCCTGAAATAGTTTGATTTGTTAAAGCATTTTTGGGCATTTAATAGCCTACCATGATGGGGCTGTGATTAATGTATATTTTGTAAATAGTAAGTCAATAGTTTTGTACTGTTACTTTTAAGAATTGTGTACTCTTTAGCATATTAACGGATGTAAGGAAAGGTTCCTTGAAAAAGCAATACGATGCTTCAACTGCTTGGGATTAGATTATTATACAGAATGTAGATTTTTTATTTGAACCCACGGATTGATAATTTTACTTGTAACATTTATTCGAGTTATTTGATGTAAAAAAAATGAATTTAGCCGAATCACAGGTAGAGTAATATGTTCTTACACAGGTATGTTCCAACTATGTATGTCATACATATAATAAAAAAATCATACATTACGATTCATATATTCTATATATTTTTAAATACTATACATTACAATTTTTAAAATACCTCGAGGTGGGATATTTTTAGTTGAGAAAGTATACCTAATTTAGTTTTAACATGGGTTTCTTGTGCCTACGCCAGTGGCATTTTTCCTCTATATAACTATTTAAGAATAATTACAAAGTCATCAAGTTGTAAATCTTGTAATTAATTGTGTGTGTTTATAAAGATGCTGTGATAATATTGCCATTTAGATGCTTATGGAACATTTTCATGCCGAATTAGTTATATTATGTGTTTTAGATATAAGTTGAAAAATTAAATACGGTTTAAAACACCAATACTTTGCTTGTAATCAAATTTACTCGTTGAAATGGAAGAATTTTTGTTTAATAAATATGAAAGCATTCTTAGCTGCGAGTCTTGTAAGGGCTCGCTTTTTAATTGAAGTACAAAACAAGTTTAGCTTGAGATATTTGAATACAAATTGTATGAAGTAAATTTCCACATTTTTGTTAAGTTTTTTAGTTCGACATTTAAACAAATTGGTTTTTTGTAATTTTTATTTGTACCGTAAAAAGATTTGTGCCGTATCTTAGTTGTTAATAATTCTGTATATAGTGTATAAAAAGCTTTTAAACATAATTGTAACCGTAAATATATTATTAACATATATGATGAGAAACCTGGTAAAAATGTTAATTACGGGTAGAATGTTTTAATTTGTGAAATAAAGTAGACATTTTAGCCATTTTATAAGTGACTTTTAATTTCCTAATCCATTATTGGGATAAACATCAATACTTTTTCTAACTTGAGCAATGAGAGTATACTTTCTATAATTTGCAAAGCTACAATGTATAAGAAAAGGTACGGTGTATTTTTTACTTTACGTCGTAAATTTTACAATTACATCGGAAACAATTTTCTTAATTACATAAACATTGTGAAAACTTACACTTAAAGACATCGATTAAAAATGAATTTTACTTTACAGGTTACAAAATTAATAAAATAAAAACTAATAAAAACAAATTTATAATTTTGGCTTATCGGGAACCTAGATAGTAACAGTTTTTTTCAGAATATAGTACTCTTTTTGTTCAAGGTAAAGGAAAACATTCGGTTAAGAACACTTTATTACACGACCTTGAAATGAATATAATAATAGTCATATTTGTGTTTTTAAGTACAATGAAACAAAAGTAAAACACCTCTAATTCAATTATTCAATATTCAAAAAGGGGGACAAAATACTCATGAAGATACTTATTTTACATATTGAACTATTTTCTACAACTATTATAAAGTGTTCCGCTACAAAATTATAATTTTTATTGTTATAGAAACATAAGGTTTAGCAATTGCTTTTAGAATTTTCCTTAATAACAAATTTTGAAAGAATAAATTACATATAATACATGTAATGTATTTTTACCCTTTTATATATATACACTAGTGCACTTTTTTGCTCCACATTGAACAATTAATTTTTAATCAATACAAAAGTTACTTTTAGTAACTTCAATGACATCAATGATAAATCAATGACATCCGACCAATCCAATATTGTGAAAAATGAATCAACTCGCCGTCAATGCAATCCAAAAGTTTTATCCTCGTGGACAATTGTTTTCGCCACTTTATTACATAGAATATAATTATAGAATTTGTCAGCCCGTGCGTGTCGTCGAGGTAAGTAAGGTTATACCGGCCGGTTTAGAACCAATGTTTTATTTAAGTGTTTTGTCATTATGTTAGTGGTATGTGTATCTATGTATTTATCTCGACAAGAACTCTTAGTTCGCAAATGTTTTAACCTCAAGACCATGCTGTAGACGCCTCTGTAATAAAGGGGCGGAACAATTATCCTCAAAGATAAAACTTTTGGATTGCATTGATGGTAAGTTAATTCATTTATGATATCTGCAAATCCAGCACGCCAAATTGTTATCAATATTGTGAATATCAGTGATCAGCTGAAACTACAGCGGTACGTTAAAATATGCTTAAAATGCTCAAAAAAATCTCAATGTTATTTTAATGTGAAAATTCCAAATTTAATTTGTGGATAGCGCCCTTATTTTACGCTTGATTCTCATTAATTTGTGGCGGAAACAACTACAGACCTGTCCAACGACACCAAAAACTTGAAAACCGGTTGAGAATTGTAATAGGAGTTCTCTACATAAAAAACCCCTCAGCGTATTAAATAATTTTAGATCTAGTGATTTTTTAATTTGAAAAATACACACTAAGGGAGAATTATACAAAAGACTAAATGGTTATTAAAGATATTGCCTTTCTTGTGTCATTATTGTTATTATTAATGTGAAATCTAATAAGTCGTGCAAACCAATAAATAGTTTTAGTTTCATTGGCCAGAAAAAAACAACTTGAATAGCACAGTAACAGGGGAACGAAAGTACTAACAGAACCAGGTTAGTTCATGTTTCAGTACCATTTGTAGACATAATTATTAGATTTATAATACTATAAATATCTTCATAGCTATTCTTTATTACAATCCCCAGACTGTAAACACAAAGGAAGAGAATAAAACTAATGAGCTTCCCTAAAATATAACTCATTCCTTTGCAGCTACAGACAATAAAACTACCTAATCGCCAACTTTGGATGCATTTATTGCTTGTAGTAATAACTGTAGGGTAGTAAGATTTATATGTGATTCTGGCTCACAAAAAAATTTCATTCCTGAAAAATGTGCAAATGAACTTGTTTTTAAACCAAAATGCTTTTAATTCATCAAGAGTTTTTTGGAGGTAAGAAAATCAAGCAGACACATTAAAAATGTAACAAAGTGATATTAAAGTATATGGACTCCAACTAATCTTTCACCGTTGATCCATCAGGTAAGTAATATAATTATTTAATAATCGAGATTCTCTCAGACATGCATGTTACTTTGGACTGATTTCATACATCCTGGCGATCTGGCACTACATCCATTGATTTGCTGATTGGTGCAGATGTTAGCTCAAGTAGGGAATAAAGGATCAACTGATAACCCTTGAGACTTGACTTCGTTACACAGTCGTAGAGACAGCTGAAGGCGTCATCGTGTACATATGTGTTTCCATCTCACCCTCACAGGACATCAGGAGGTTATGAAACTTACAAACTATAGGCATACAGGAGCATACAGAAAAGCAAAGGAAAAAAGGGAAAGATGAACAGAAATGTATGTTCACAAATAGCCATGGGTCATCATAATTTACCAGAATATGTCCTTAATAACTCTGATTTTCTGAAATAACAACTATGAAAAGACCCAGTCCAAGTAAGTTCATGTGACATTTTACCTTACATAACTCTTCAACTAAAAAGAAATACACAATTTATTATCAGCTGTAAATAAATATTAAAACCATTGAAAAATGCATTTTATTTCATTTTGTTTTGTATTTAATAACGCTTGTATTTAAAGTTCTGAGGCTATGTTGTCAGTCAATTTACTACAGGTTAAAAAAGTAAATATTTTATATATCAATATTTTGTTCTTTTTTCCCATTCTTGGTAGACCACAACAATACATCAAATATCACTTAGTGAATAAATCATCAAATGCGATTAAAAACAGAATAATTTAAGTTTTATTTTAAATTGATCGTTATAATAACTGTCAAATCAATACAACTGATATTTCTGACAAAACCGAGAATCTAATAACAAAAGCCAATGCAATTACTATGCATTTGGTCTTACCGTGATGATTAAATGTAGGGCTTTGTCTTACAAAGAATGTCATTAAAAAAATACTATTACCTGGTATAATTACTAACATAAAATTCATAACGTAGTGGGATAGAGTTAATTATTAGAGTTAGAGATGTATAGCGACGACTTAGTTTTTAATGGCGAAAGTTTGTTTCAAAACGTGAAAATGTAACACAGGTGATGGTTTATGGATCTCATGCCCTGTTGTGTTAACGACTCAACTGCGCAGTGTAGCATGACTTGTAGCGTTTACTGTAACTGTAACTGCTTTATGACGCTCCGAGCTGTCTGCGCGCCCCAGTACACCTGGCATTACTGTTAACAATATAACTCACCCCCCCCCCCACCCTTCCCTACATTATGTGAACTATGAACTTCGTTGCAACATTTGTCTGTATTTACACAATTATGCCCTCCTTTTAGGTTCCCATAAACGTTTTTTACCACCTGTGTTCTGTGTATCGAAATTACATGTTTTTCAACGAAGTAAAAACAATCTTCATCAAATAAAAATTATAAGAGAAAATATTTTAAAGACCGAAATAATTCAGCAAGTATAAGTTCGAAATATTACATAAATTACATAAAGATACTTAACAATAATTTGGAATATGTAATAAATGTATGAAATAACAACAATATAGGCGGAAAATCAGGGCTAAAAATATTAAAGATTTGTTTAAACAATCCAACAAATTTTCTAATTGAATATAATGGACATGTAAAATAACTAATGGGTCAATTATATTCAATATACATGGTATTAAGCCGGCAAAGTGTTTAAATAAACGTTCATTAGGTAGACCACTATGTTTCAGTGAATTTCCCTATAAGTAATACGCTATTACGGTAGTAGTCACGTTAAGACGTAAGCCCGGGACCAAAATTCCTGTGTGTGGAAGTTTACACACTTCGATTTTGATAATATTTTGGTACCGTATGGAGGTGTAGGATATCGTTCTACAGCTTAAGATTGAAAACCAGGGTGATTGGACTATGGGAATAGGTTTTTATGGGGTTTAAAAATGGCAAAACTGGATTTTTGTCATTATTTTACAAACATTAAAAAAATTCAACAATTTTTACTAAAACCGGTCAATGGAGCAAACAATGCTAAGAAACAAACAGTTTAGTAATTTGGGTTTTAAAATTACATTTACTAGTAACGTAGAAAGAAACATTCCCCATGTTATTCTTAAGGGAAATCAACAAACCTCTCCATCTCGCATTTTTGTTTAACTTGATAACATTTTTTATGTACCTTTAGAAGGTAAGAATTAATTTAAATTCGCTTAGAAAACCCACTTTGTGGCAAACCTATATACTTATTCTCCATGGGGGTTTTATGGGAATGATAAAAATAATTACCGGATCTTCATGCAATTGGTCTGTAGCTTTAATGGGTAGTAATTAACCTATAGTGTCTTATTAAACCCCAAATGCAGTAGACCTAGAAACAAATACCCAATATAATATTTTTTGTTAAAAAAATAAATAAACACATTTTAGTGGAAATTTGCTTAGTACGCAGGTCTGCTGCGACGGGATTTTTTAAAAACGAAATTAACAGCGTAAAAGGTAATTAAAGGAAATTAACGTTTAGTTAAATTGATAAAAATCTGAACTTATCAGGGTTTACTTAAGGAAATATGATCTCATAACTAGTCAGATACAAAGAAAGCATTTTACAGAGGAACAATATTTATGGTGAAGTATGGGTTTGACCCCTGTAAAAATTCGATTACAGAACAATATGGGTCATGCGAGACATACAAATGCAGATATTTGACCATTACTTACTCTAAGCTGAGGTACATCGCCACCAGAGAGCAGAGCTATAACACGCGGTTTATTTACTGCGGACTCAAACAAACAAAATATTATCGTCACCCGATATTACAATCAAGTTATGTGCGTTAAAATATTATAATAAGCATAAAAATATTATACTCTGATATAATGCCTTGAATATACAAACATAAACTGATCAATTTATTACATTATTAAACAATATTAATGATTTTAACTACACATACCACGGAAAGATCTTATATGTTTAAGATTTGGTAAACTACATTAAGTTGCAAATCAAGTTAGCAAGTTTAAAATCAAAATTAAATAGTTTTTAAGGATATTTTTATTTTTTCAAAGACATAACTGCAATGGAAGTACTTTAAGTAAATTTGTCCGCGACATAACATAATCTATGTCGGCATCATACGGCAAATGGGCAATTATAGTCGACTTGTCCTTACCTAATGGATGCGCTCTATTTATCCACAAAGTGTCACTTGCACCAAATAGTTCATTGCAAAACCGTTTCACTACCTGTTTATAATCCGGGTTAACGCCTCTCACCTCAAGTCCTTTAAAAATCAAATTGTTGCGGCGTGACCTACCTTCTAGATCAACTATTTTTGCCATTAACTTGTCCTCCCTAGCCTTTAATTGTTCAATTTCACTTTTCATAACAGTATTTTCCCTATGAATATTTACTACTCGCACCGAGAGGTTTGATACCTCTTCCTTAGTTGCTAGGTTAGCAATTTTTGAATCAAGTAATGCACTCAAATCGGACATAAGTTGACCGTAGGTTTTCTCACCTATTTTTTCAGTGTCCATCTTGTCGAAAGCAGGTAGATTGTCGGTACTTTCCGGTGACACCTGTGACCGCGACCTTTTAATACCTTGAGAAACAGGAGTAAAAAAATTGTCTATAGTCCCCTTCATAGAAATCCAACTTACATTCGTGATGATCCAGCACAAGACACAAACTGCACAAATCACGCGACTAGCGTCGACCGCACCGGCACTGTTCGAGTAATGGCAATGGCTAGCGTCCCGACCACGTTGTCTGACTCTGCGTGAACGTTGCCCTTACTGATAATAATCACGTTACGCGTTAAATAGATTTACTCAAATCGACCAGAGGTCTCTCAAAATGACTTGTTACTACTTAGAACACCTAAATCTGCACTAATAAATATATAATGTTGAAAAATACATAGAGCGGTGTAACTTGCAGCCTTCTTGCCAAGCACCAGGTGTGCCAACCCCAATTTACTTAAAGGGACAAATTATGTTGTGCATCGTGACTATCCTAGAGAAGTATGAGAAAAACGAGCTCGGCTGTCGGCAGTAAGAGGTGAAGTGGAACGAATCGCGGGAAGGAGGAAAACGCTCTTGGTGTACGATCATCTTACGATGGATGGATGCAGATTTACGTGGACCAACGACGGGCTCATGGCTGGCCGACAAAAAGGAGCCGACAAACTTCAGGCCATGTTTGGGCTTGACTTCAATGGCTTTTTGACGGAGCTCGAGCAGCGAGGCAACAGCCGGAGGGACGGAGATGTGAGAAACCAACAGACCCCGAGAGATCCGACACCTCCAACACAGCCGGCGCCGACGGGCGGGGAGTGCAGCTCAGCGGCTCAGGCAGGGCGGTGAGGGGACTACGCCAATCCTGGGACATCGGGCCAACGGAGATCGCCGACAGGACAGCGGGACAGGGGCAGAAACAATAAACAATACCTTAGAATTTTAGCGTACAATGTGTGTGGCCTAAAAAGTAAGGTTAGTGACGATAGTTTTATGAACCTTATAAATTCTTATGATGTAATTGTTCTTTTAGAAACTTTCATGTCTGAGAAAGATAGAGATTTTATTTCAACTTTTTTCAGTAGTTATAAGGTTTATTTTGAGCCAGGAATTAAAACAGCTAACTTTGGTAGATTTATGGGTGGATCTGTTTATCTGATTAAGAACAGCTCAGTATTAAGTCAGCATTTAGATTTTGTTAGGAAAGAAAATTTTACTTTGATTAAGATTAGTATAAATAATGAAGATGAATGTTTCCTTTTGCCAATATATCTAAACTTTAATTTTTGAACCAGAGATTTTGATAACTTGAGGGTCTTTTTTGACAATAACACTTGTAACAATTTGTTTATATTAGGGGATGTAAATAGTAGAATAGGTAATGAGCAAGGGTTTACTTGTGAACAGATTACATCACTAAATGAAAAATTAAATAATATAAGGAAGTCTAAAGATTCTATTACAAATACGAAAGGTAGAAGGATTTTAGAACTTTTTAATGAGTTAGGAATGATTATACTAAATGGGAGGACAGAAGCAGATAAGGAAGGCGAATTTACATTTATTGGTCCAATGGGCAATTCAGTTATCGATATTGTGGCTGTCTCAGTTAATTGTTTAGATTTATTTGATAATTTCTGTGTGGTCAATCATTTTGGGTCTGATCATATGCCAATTGAGCTGTGTCTGAGTGTGAATGCTGCCGTGGCCGGGGCTGAGGGGGAGGGGGAACTGCTGCCATTGTTGCCGAGGTTAAAGTTTGATGAAAGGGAAAAAATTAACTACCGAAATCGAGTTTGTCAAGAAGTGTCAAAAATTGTTAATAAGGGGAATAATGAGGAAAACATAAAAGAAATCGTAAGCGCAGTGAGAAAAGCTGTCGGTTCTGGGCCAACTTTAAATAATTTTGAGGTTTCATTAAGTAATAAACAGCCTTGGTTTGACTGGGAGTGTCGCAGAATTAGAAAGCGGGTTTTTAAAATTCTTAATTTATTCAGAAAGATAAACTCAGAATCAATAAAAGACGAATATATCAAAGAACAAAGGTTATATAAATTAGTTTGCAGGCAAAAGAAAAGAGAGCATAGAGAGCGTCTAATTAACACTTTAAGTCAGGTGACAGACTCCAAAGATTGCTGGAAGGCAATTAATGGATTTAAAAAAACCAGGTGTGAAAAAGGTTGGGGATGTAACACCTAATGAGTGGGTGAGACATTTTAAAGATCTGTTAAATCCGCCTCTGACGGCTCAAAAGGTAAGTTATGCGGCGCCAGCGATAAAGGATGCATTCCTAGATAAGGAGTTCTCCATTCATGAGCTCAAGGTCGTCCTGAGTAAAGCAAAAAATAATAAAGCCCCCGGGTTGGATCGGATCCCTTTTGAATTTTATAAAAATGCACCTGAAACTTTATTAACACATTTATTATGTATTTACAATAGTATTTTCAAAAGTGGCCTAGTTCCTGACAGCTTCAAAAAATCAATTGTTTTTCCTCTCCACAAAAAGGGTGATGTCAACAACGTAAAGAATTACAGAGGTTTATCATTTATTGATTGTGTAGCAAAGTTATTCGTTAGTTTATTAAATTATAGATTAGACTGCTGGGTGGGTGAACGGAATATTTTAACTGAGTTTTAAGCGGGTTTTAGGAGGGGCTACTCGACAATCGACAATATTTATAACTTAACTTGTATGGTGAATCTGCAGCTTGCATCAAAGGGGGGTAAATTATATTGTTTCTTTGTTGATTTTACGTCGGCTTTCGATACCATAGATAGGCATGCGCTTATTTACAAGTTGTCATGCCTGGGGCTGTCGTCGCAGTTCTTGAAGGTGATGGCGGATTATTATACAGGTACCTCGTCGAGAGTTTGGTGTCAGAAAGGAGTAACTGCTGAATTTGAAACTACAATGTGCCTCAGGCAGGGATGTCCAATGTCCCCTTTGGCGTTTGCATTATTTGTTAACGACATACCCGACGCATTAGAGGGCGGGTGTAACTTTGGAGGCACAAGAGTAAATTGCTTGTTATACGCAGATGATATTGTAATTATTGCACCTACATCCACGGGGTTACAGCACATGATAACAAATTTAGAAGAATATTGCAATAGTTGGAATTTGAAAGTCAATTTAAATAAATCCAAAATTATGATTTTTAGAAAGGGAGGGAAACTGAGCAAACACGATAAATTCTTTTACAAAGGTGAAAGAATTGAAATTGTTAATAGTTATAAATATTTAGGAATTGTTTTAACGCCATCTTTATCTTTTCAACAAAATTTTGAAGAACGAGTAGGCTCTGCAAACTTAGCGATTAATACAGTTTGGGCGGGATTAATAAACAACAATAAAGTACCATTGGATTCCAAATTTATTTGTTTTGATGCAATTATTAAATCAATAGTATGCTATGGAGCGCAGGTTTGGGGGCATTTTGAGAATGAAAGAGTTGAATCAATATTCAAATTATTCCTGAGAAAAATATTTCGCCTGCCATACAACACACCGGGTTATGTTTATTATTTAGAAACAGGTTTTGGGAGACTGTATGAGTTCACTTTGGGAGTAAGTTTAAGCTATATTTTAAAAGTTTTGTTCGGTCCTCAAAACCGTTTGCCCTATGTACTGAGTAAACAGGTAGTATTAAAAAACTTGTCATGGTGTCGTGAATGGAAGAAATTAGGCATGAAATTTAATGTGGAAATTGACTTTGGACACGGAGCAGATAGAGAGAGCTTGCGGCAGCAGCTTATCGGTGTGGTAGAGGGGGAGAGGGTAGCGTGGCACGCGTATTGTGTGGGTAGAGCTCAAACATCGGTCTATCACCCGCTGTATCGCACCCTTGACCTTGGTCCTGGTGGCGGCGGTGTTCTCGCAGGCAGCTCAGATGTTGGCGTAATATCTTGGGTCATAAAAACGAGAGCAGAGCTGGTAAACCTTAATTACAAACCCTGGGTAACGGACGGGAATGGAATTTGCTCATTATGTAATCTAAATGAGAATGAATCAGTGTTTCATTTTGTGGCAAGATGCCAAATCCTGGCTAGTATTAGATTAACTTATCTGAAAAAAAGATTTCTTACAATGGAAGAATATGTAGATTTATTAAATAACGGGGATTGGCGGGGGTTATCTTTGTACATGAAAATGTCTTGGAGGTACCGCTGGGACCTGATTCAGGAATTTAATTTTTAATAATGCACAAGAAATAAGTTTATGGGGAGAAAAAATGTTCGGAATAATGGGCACATGTAAACTTAAATTAATTTTTAGATATTTTTTATTTTTAATTATATTTCTATCCTTATCTCATAAGGTCTAGCACTTTGTTACTATAGGCCTGCTGGCAAAGAGTTTTTTTTAGTTATGTAAGGCTTTCACAAAATATGTTACTTTTAGTTTATCAATTTATGTTTTGTCTTACTATTAACGATAGTGCCAACCCGGCAGACGGCTATCATAGCCATTGCTGTGGAGTGTTAAAGTCCTTTTAGGTCCCCTTCGTGGAACCAGATCATTGTAAAAATTTAAATATTGGTTAATAAAGCACTTTTTCATTTCATTTCATTTCATTTCAACTGCAATGGAAGTACTAACGGGGTTATATTTTTCTCACTCGTTGAAAGCAGATTACAATGGTTTTGTATGTTGGGGACTTACACATCAACATCAAACAGATATTATATCAACAGAAACACTCTTTGAGAATTATTACTCCCAAACGAGTACAAGATAGTTCTTGGCAATTATTTCAGTCCAGTGTTGCCACCTCGTAATATAGTTTTAAGATAAACAGGTGGAAAAATTACCCAAAATCTGCCAATCCCCCTACTGACCGTAAGCTTAATTTTAATTTTACCACCCTACACGATTTAATTTGTCCGTCCTGTTTTAGTATTCTTCCATGTCGTTCTTTCTTAATAGTTCTATTGAATATGGAATATTTTAGATTTTCTTGGTTAAAAGCATAACGTAGTAAAAATACAATCAAAACTATTCAGAAGAATTAAAATAATTTCACTTTTATTATTCTGTTTAATCTCATTACGGTACATCATAGCTGGTTCATATAAAAGTGAAAAAATGGTAAGAATGATAACCCACATATTCAGCAAACTGAATATTATTAATGAAATGGGGCTGTTGTCATCGTATTGCGCGGTTCCATGTTTTTTGCTGCTCTTGAAAATATATTGTGGCGTTTGTGCGAACAATTTATGCTCTGTGGTTTTGAAATGCCTTTTGTAACTACATGCAGTTAGTAGAACAGGACAGTATTTAATATTCTATAGAGAAATAAATCCGTTGGAGTTGGGAAATATTAACAAATTAGATCATAAAGAAGTGAGATTGTTTTTCGCATTGAGCTATTGAGATGTATTAATTTTACAATACATCTAATGAAATGATTGATGTAATACGGAAAATACATCTATTTCGGAAGGGCATTTTCACGTTAATCAAATTATAAACAAAAATTAGAAAGTATTATTTAAGTAATTAAAAGTTGTAATCATGGGATGCACAGACAACAAAGTCCTTACTTTGTCTGAGGTAGTAAACAATAGCCCAAAACAAGAGATTTCAGCCTGTGGCTCGGTGAAGAGACGGCTTTGTAGAGATTACAGACTTGATCCTTCTTACTTCATTAGTAACACACCTGCAGGGAGAGATAATATCCATGCTAATGGGAAAATGAACATTAAATTAATATTTAATTAAATGAAAATATTTTTTTTTGGCTCAAATCGTTTTGAATATGAACTGTTGTAAATAAACATATATCTTCATTATAAGACTGTGGCTGGAACAAAATTGCGTCCTAGAGAATTCGATTTTGTATAAACTATAAGAGTTTATAATTTAATAAATAATATGGTTGATGGTGTAAATGATATAGAGAATATTTTAAAGCTTTTAAGGATAAATCACGTAATACTAATTATTTTTTGATTATTTGATTTTAAAAAAACCTAGTACCAATAATAAATATTCCTTTATTTTGGAAATAATATACTGTTTTATGAAAGACGCTTTTTAGGTAGGAGTCTTCAAACTTCAAATACATTGATGTGTATAAAAACTTTCTTACATGCCTAGTAAGATTAAAATTCTTATATAGAGCGCTTCTTTCGATAGCTTTTGGACCTTTATCAATCACTAGTTTAGGGATAACAGTTTATTTTATTTTAGAACCGGTAATTTTGTTGTAAAATGAGACTGAATATTTACTAAAGCAGTACATAAATATTTCGTCTTTACTCAGAGTTACAAAAGAAAACAATTTTGTTCAGCTATTTATTCTACAATATAGATGATAAAGATAGATAATGACATAGTTTGAAAGGACTTGAGAGTAAAAAGCAATCAGTTTTTAAAACTGAGAAAAAAACTATGATCTGACCACATTCACAAGTATTCCACCACGTGGGAAAATTTCGAATGAAGTAAGACAAATATATATCCCTCTATCTGTCTTTATATATTACAATACAATATTTTAACAGTAGTTAACACTCATTGTATATTAATATTATAGGCAATATTACGTAAAAAGTAATATTCATATAAATAAAAGGTATTTGAAGAAACATAAATATTACTAAATATAATGTTATTTACATAGTTATACTACTTAAAACTTATTTCATAAGTTTATTTAAAGAGCGAGAGTGTAGCAACGTGTACTTAATTGAACTGTTCGTAACCAATTTCGTAAAAAATATATATATCCAACAAATATTTATATATTAGTTAAAAGGGAGTCAGAGAACCGATCTTGCCCTTTCCATGCAGGTACAAATGACCATGACCGACAAGGATTGAGTCAGGAAGCAGTTCAACCTCAACCTCAACCTCACCATGCCGGCGTTCTACCATGGATACTCTCTAGCTCACAGCTCTACTGGTAGGTTCGTTGACGTTAATGTGTTCTTTCTGGTCCTTGACGATAACAACTTGTCTCTGACAGACCGCATTTCTCCCCAGTGCTAAGAGGGTGACAGAGATAACTCCAGAAAGTATTAGGACAGCCGAGTGTAGTTACCAAATAGAACAATAACCACAAAAATTATAATACGGAAGTATTTAGATGTAAATTAAGTGACATAATAATTTTTAGTGCCCAAAGCTTACATGGTTATTTTTAATCCTTCAATTTTTTTAAGACAGTCCTTTAAAAAAAAAAAAATCCTATATTTTCTTGATGTCATTCCATTTCATCATCCATTCATTTAGAAATTTGGAAAGATACGAAAAGTGCTGTTCGTTAATCTGTACATCATTTCCCCAAATAATCTTGGCTTTCATAACACAAAATATCACTTGAGAGCTGAAATGTTGAGCATATTATCTGCTGCAATGTTTACACTTTAGATTAAATTTCCGGGTTTATCTTAAACTGGGCCATTACTTAGGACCAAATCCCCTTCTAGGTGGTTCTATAAATCAGAATTACAGTTATGACAGCTTTTTCTCATTTACTAAAAGGCTTAAGTTTTTAATATTGCATTTTTAATGAACCCTGGTAAAATATACCTAATTAGAATTACATAGCATTGGAGTTATTTATTAAAATGTTTACCTGATAAACTAACTTTTAAGTTTTAGCATTGGTAACTGCGGGTAATACTGTATAAGGTTTAAGAAGTAGAATAACAATGTTTTTTAATACTTAACTCTAAATAATTTTATTAGGTAATAAGTCCAAAATTATTTAAATAAAAAATAGTGAAATAAAATAATAGTATCATTAACATTGATATTAATAATATCTATTTTCTTAAAAACATCATTCTTACAACCCTGTTAGTTCTTTGACAAATTTACTCAATGTATACACGGGTGCCATAATGATCGAAAATAAGTATTTTATGAAACATATAAAAATATATTGTATGTACATTTTTTATAAACAATATCTACAATATTATATACATTGTGTCTTTAAAGTCCATCACCAAACTTCATAATATGACTAATTGGGTCAAAATAAGCAAAAAAGTTCCTATGAAGGTATTTCGTAAAATGCACACTTACCAAGATAACCGCCATTTTGTTTTTTCCACTTAATAATTTTTATTTCGGTGACGGATTGATCGAGGAACTTCATATTTGGCATGGATCTTTATAATACTAATGTCCATTTCCACAATAAAAAATATTTTTTTCCAATGCATATTTTCTAAATGGCGGCCATTTTAAATTTTTAAACTCAAATATCTCAAAAACGATAAAATTTATAAAAATGTTACAAGACACAAAAAAGTTGACAAATTAAATTATCTAAACAGTGATACCAAGTTTGTAAGGATCCAACAACAAATAACGGAGGTATTGTGGTTTTTATGCAGAAAAACACTGATTTTGCACTATGATTGATGCCAATTTAGGTTATTTTAAGAGAAAAATCTCAATTACTCCGTTATTTGTTGGCGGATCCTTACAAACTTGGTTTTGTTGTTTAGATAATTTAATTTGTCAACTTTTGTGTCACTTGTAATATTTTTATAAAATTTACCGTTTTTGAGATATTTGAGTTTAAAAACTTAAAATGGCCGTCATTTTGAAAATACGCACCGGAAAAAAATATTTTTTATTGTGGAAATGGAAATTAGTACTATAAAGATTCATGTCAAATATGAAGTTCCTCGATCAATCCGTCACCGAAATAAAAATTATTAAGTGGAAAAAACAAAATGGCGGATATCTGGGTAAATATGCTTTTTTGGACATACCTTCATAGGAACTTTTTTGCTTATTTTGACCCAATTAGTCATATTATGAAGTTTGGTGATGGACTTTAAAGACACCCTGTATATAATAGAAACAATTTAATAGAAATATGTGCTTATAATAATAACGTAGGCATACATAAAGTTTATAAACATGTTTATGTAATGTTCTATTTCCCTGACTTTCAAGCATATTTCGTGTCAAGTGTGGATATAATTTATTGATCATTTATATTATATTCCATGATTCCCTGGTACTTCGAGGGGACTGTGATATAATTTTCAAAAGCTCACCATATAATTGAAATAAGGCTGTTTCCTATTACTAGGCTTTTATGTCATAAATAAATATAATAATACAAGTAATTAAATAGTTTTATCCCTCTGATATTTGTAATGTAAAAATATTATTTTTAATTACGATGTACTTTGGGGGAAAAAAACTCGTTTTTGGCATTATTTAAAATTGTCATTTTTTCAATTCAATATTTTGTTCTTTTTTCTATTCTTGGTAGACCACAACACATCAAATATCACTTAATGAATAAATCATCAAATGCCATTAAAAACAGAATAATTTAAATTTTATTTTAAATTTATCGTTATAATAACTGTCAAATCAAAACAACTGATATTTCTGACAAAACTGAGAATCTCATAACAAAAGCCAATGCAATTACTATGCATTTGGTCTTACCGTGATGATTAAAGTTGCAGGGCTTTGTCTTACAAAGAATGTCATTAAAAAAGTACTATTACCTGGTATAATTACTAACATAAAATTCAAAACGTAGTGGGATAGAGTTAATTATTAGAGTTAGAGATGTATAGCGACGACTTATTTTTTAATGGCGAAAGTTTGTTTCAAAACGTGAAAAATGTAACACAGGTGATGGTTTATGGCTCTCATGCCCTGTTGTGTTAACGACTCAACTGCGCAGTGTAGCATGACTTGTAGCGTTTACTGTAACTGTAACTGCTTTATGACGCTCCGAGCTGTCTGCGCGCCCCAGTACACCTGGCATTACTGTTAACAATATAACTCACCCCTCCCCACCCCTCCCTACATTCTGTGAACTATGAACTTCGTTGTAACATTTGTCTGTATCCACACAATTATGCCCTCCTTTTAGGTTCCCATAAACGTTTTACCACCTGTGTTCTGTGTATCGAAATTACATGTTCTTTGTTTAAGTAAAAACAATCTTCATAAAATAAAAATTATTAGAGAAAATATTTTAAAGACCGAAATAATTCAGCAAGTATAAGTTCAAAATATTACATAAATTACATAAAGATTCTTAACAATAATTTGGAAAACGTAATAAATGTTTGAAATCAACAATATAGGGGGAAAATCAGGGCTAAAAATACTAAAGATTTGTTTAAACAATGCAACTAATTTTCCATTAAAACAACTAATGGGTCAATTATATACAATAGACATGGTATTAAGCCGGCAAAGCGTTTAAATAAACGTTAATTAGGTAGACCACTATGTTTCAGTGAATTTCCCTATAGGGAATACGCTATTACGGTATTAGTCACGTTAAGACATAAGCCCGGGACCAAAATTCATGTGTGTGAACGTTTACACACTTCCATTTCAATAATATTTTGGTACCGTATGGAGGTGTAGGATATCGTTCTACAGCTTAAGATTGAAAACCAGGGTGATTGGACTATGGAAATAGGTTTTTACGGGGTTTAAAAATGGTAAAATTGGATTTTTGTCATTATTTTACAAACATTTAAAAAAATTAGCAATTTTTACTAAAACCGGTCAAAAGAGCAAACAATGCTAAGAAACAAACAATTTAGTAATTTGGGTTTTTAAATTACCTGTACTAGTAACGTAGAAAGAAACATTCCCCATGTTATTCTTAAGGGAAATCAACAAACCTCTCCATCGAACTTGATAATATTTTTTATGTACCTTTAGGAGGTAAGAATTAGTTTAAATTCGCTTAGAAAAAACACTTTGTGGCAAACCTATATACTTATTCTCCATGGGGGTTTTATGGGAATGATAAAAATAATTACCGGATCTTCATGGTATTGGTCTGTAGCTTTAATGGGTAGTAATTAACCTATAGTGTCTTATTAAACCCCAAATGCAGTAAACCTAGAAACAAAACCCAATATAATATTTTTTGTTAAAAAAATAAATAAACAAATTTTAGTGGAAATTTGCTTAGTACGCAGGTCTGCTGCGACGGGATTTTTTAAAACGAAATTAACAGCGTAAAAGGTAATTAAAGGTAATTAACGTATAGTTAAATTGATAAAAATCTGAACTTATCAGGGTTTCTTAAGGAAATATGATCTCATAATTAGTCAGATACAAAGAAAGCATTTTACAGAGGAACAATATTTATGGTGAAGTATGGGTTTGACCCCTGTAAAAATTCGATTACAGAACAATATGGGTCATGCGAGACATACAAATGCAGATATTTGACCATTACTTACTCTAAGCTGAGGTACATCGCCACCAGAGAGCAGAGCTATAACCCGCGGTTTATTTACTGCGGACTCAAACAAACAAAATACTATCGTCACCCGATATTACAACCAAGTTATGTACGTTAAAATATTATAATAAGCATATAAATATTATACTCTGATATAATGCCTTGAATCTACAAACATAAATTGATCAATTTATTAGATTATTAAACAATATTAATGTTTTTAACTACACATACCACGGAAAGATCTTATATGTTTAAGATTTGGTAAACTACATATTAAGTTGCAAATCAAGTTAGCAAGTTTAAAATGAAAATTAAATTGTTTTTAAGGGTGCGCTCTACCCATCTGCCGCGCGTGGATGCTAGGGTTTAGAATCTCCGTGTTTGTCGCCCCAGTTGTAAACCAATCTAAAATATTTTTGTGTAATTCTTTTCGTAATATTATTTTGTCCTCCGCTGTCGTCTTAAAATTTCGATATTAATTTAAATTACTAAGCAGGGTGCTTGCTAATAATGTTGAAATAAGCGTATTTGTATAAAGTTTTAACGTGCTAAAAAAAATTTTAGAAAAAAAGACGATACGTGAGTACAATATAATCTTAAGAACAAGAATCTGCAAAAAGATTGGTAAAAAAGTTTATAGATAACGATGCAAGAAGGGAGATACGAAAGGTCTGAAATTTCAAAAACATCGTTATTAGACCACCGATCGATTTCGCACTGAAACAAAAACAAAAGCATTAAAGTAACAAAATTTAAAATCACCCGTCATATATTTTCCAAAATGTGAGATTCCGCGTATAGCGTCAGTTAATAGTCTCGTTCCACGATTTTGACGCAGAGGTAGAGCGCGCCCTTAAGGATATTTTAATTTTTTCAAAGACATAACTGCAATGGAATACTAACGGGGTTATATTTTTCTCACTCGTCGAAAGCAGATTACAATATGATATTGTATGTTGGGGACGTACATATACATCCAACATCAAACAGATATTATATCAACAGAAACATTCTTTGAGAATTATTACTCACAAAGAAGTACAAGATAGTTTTTGGCAATTATTTCAGTCCAGTGTTGCCACCTCGTAAATATAGTTTTTATGGGAATGATAAAAATAATTACCGGATCTTCATGCAATTGGTCTGTAGCTTTAATAGGTAGTAATTAACCTATAGTGTCTTATTAAACCCCAAATGCAATAAACCTAGAAGCAAAAACCCAATATAATATTTTTTGTTAAAAAATGAACAAACAAATTTTAGTGGAAATTTGCTTAGTACGCAGGTCTGCTGCGACGGGATTTTTTGAAAAGAAATTTAACAGAATAACATAGTTAATTTGATAAAAATCTGAACTTATCAGGGTTTACTTATTTTAAGCGAATATGATCTCATAACTAGTCAGATACAAAGAAAGCATTTTACAGAGAAGCAATATTTATGGTGAAGTATGAGTTTGACTTCTCTAAAAACTTGATTACAGAAAAATATGGTTCAGGCGAGACAAACAAATGCAGATATTTGACCATTACTTACTCTAAGCTGAGGTACATCGCCACCAGAGAGCAGAGCTATAACCCGGGGTTCATTTACTGCGGACTCAAACAAACAAAATACTATCGTCACCCGATATTACAACCAAGTTATGTACGTTAAAATATTATAATAAGCATATAAATATTATACTCTGATATAATGCCTTGAATCTACAAACATAAACTGATCAATTTATTAAAATATTTTAATATTATTGTAATATAATATTATTATTATAATATTATAATATTATTATAATATTATGATTACTAAACAATATTAATGATATAACTACTAATACCACGGAAAGATCTAATATGTTTAAGATTTGGTAAACTACAAATTCAGTTGCAAATCAAGTTAGCAAGTTTAAAATCAAAACTAAATAGTTTTTAAGAATATTTTTATTTTTTCAAAAACATAACTGCAATGGAAGTCCTAACGGGATTATATTTTTCTCACTCGTCGAAAGAGGCACAATATGGTATTGTATGTTGGGGACGTCAAACAGATATTATATCATCAGAAACACTCTTTGAGAATTATTACTCACAAACTAGTACAAGATAGTTCTTGGCAATTATTTCAGTCCAGTGTTGCCACCTCGTAACTGTAGTTGAACCATAAACAAGAGAAAAAATTACCCTAAATCTGCCAATCCCCCTACTGACCGTAAGCGTAATTTTAATTTTACCACCCAACACGATTTAATTTGTCCGTCCTGTTTTAGTATTTTTCCATGTCGTTCTATCTTAATAGTTCTATTGAATATGGAATATTTTAGATTTTCTTGGTTCAAAGCATAACGTAGTAAAAATACAATCAAAACTATTCAGAAGAATTAAAATAATTTCACTTTTATTATTATGTTTAATCTCATTACGGTACATCATAGCTGGTTCATATAAAAGTGAAAAAAATGGTAAGAATGATATCCCACACGTATTCAGCAAACTGAATATTATTAATGAAATGGGGCTGTTGTCATCGTATTGCGCGGTTCCATGTTTTTTGCTGCTCTTGAAAATATATTGTGGCGTTTGTGCGAACAATTTATGCTCTGTGGTTTTGAAATGCCTTTTGTAACTACATGCAGTTAGTAGAACAGGACAGTATTTTATATTCTATAGAGAAATAAATCCGTTGGAGTTGGGAAATATTAACAAATCAGAACATAAAGAAAGGTGATTGTTTTTCGTATTGAGCTATTGAGATGTATTAATTTTACAATACATCTAATGAAATGATTGATGTAATACATTTATCTATTTCGGAAGTTCATTTTCACTTTAATCAAATTATAAACAAAAATTAGAAAGTATTATTTAAATAATTAAAATTTGTAATCATGGGATGCACAGACAACAAAGTCCTTACTTTGTCTGAGGTAGTAAACAATAGCCCAAAACAAGAGATTTCAGCCTGTGGCTCGGTGAAGAGACGGCTTTGTAGAGATTACAGACTTGATCCTTCTTACTTCATTAGTAACACACCTGCAGGGAGGGATAATATCCATGCTAATGGGATAATGAACATTAAATTAATATTTAATTAAATGTAAATATTTTTTGGCTCAAATCGTTTTGAATATCAACTGTTGTAAATGAACTTATATCTTCATTATATGAATGTGGCTGGAACAAAATTGCATCCTAGAGAATTCGATTTTGTATAAACTATATGAGTTTATAGTTTAATAAAAAATATGGTTGATGGTGTGAATAATATAGAGAATATTTTAAAGTTTTTAAGGATAAATCACGTATTACTAAGTATTTTTTGATTATTTGATTTAAAAAAAACCTAGTACCAATAATAAATATTCCTTTATTTGGAAATAATATACTGTTTTATGAAAGACGCTTTTTAGATAGGAGTCTTCAAATTTCAAATACATTGATGTATATAAAAACTTTCTTACATGCCAAGGAAGATTAAAATTCTAATATACAGCGCCTTTCGATAGCTTTTGGACCTTTACGAATCACTAGTTTAGGGATAACAGTTTATTTTATTTTACAACCGGTAATTTTGTTGTAAAATGAGACTGAATATTTACTAATGCAGTACATAAATATTTCGTCTTTACTCAGAGTTACAAAAGAAAACAATTTTGTTCAGCTATTTATTCTACAATATAGATGATAAAGATAGATAATGAAATAGTTTGAAAGGACTTGAGAGTAAAAAGGAATCAGTTTTTAAAACTGAGAAAAAACAATGACCTGACCACATGTCGTGATTCTGAAGGTAAAAGTTTACATCACAAAGTGAAAAAATTTAGAATGAAGTAAGGTATATATCCCTCTATCTCTCTTTATATATTACAATACAATATTTTAACAGTAGTTAACACTCATTGTATATTAAAATTATAGGCAATATTACTTAAAAAGTAATATTCATATAAATAAAAAGTATTTGAAGGAACATAAATATTACTAAATATAATGTTATTTACATATTAATATCACTTAAAACTTATTTCATGAGTTATTTAAAGAGCAAGAGTGTAGCAACATGTACACGTGTACTTAATTGAACTATTTCGTAACTAATTTCGTTATTATATATTAAAAGGGAGTCAGAGAACCGATCTTGCCCTTTCCATGGAGGTACAAATGACCATGACCAACAAGGATTGAGTCAGGAAGCAGTCCATCTCAACCCCATCATGCAGGCGTTCCACCATGGATACTCTCTAGCTCACAGCTCTACTGGTAGGTTCGTTGACGTTCCTGTGTTCTTTCTGGTCCTTGACGATAACAACTTGTCTCTGACAGAGATAACTCCAGAAAGTATTAGGACAGCCGAGTGTAGTTACCAAATAGAACAATAATCACAAATAATAATACGGAAGTATTTAGATGTAAATTAAGTGACATAATAATTTTTAGTGCCCAAAGCTTACATGGTTATTTTTTAATCCTTTGATTATTTTAAGACAGTCCTTTAAAGAATTCATATATTTTCTGCATGTCATTCCATTTCATCATCCATTGATTTAGAAATTTGAAAAGATACGAAAAGTGCCGTTCGTTAATCTGTACAGCATTTCCCCAAATAATCTTGGCTTTCATAACACAAAATATCACTTGAGAGCTAAAATGTTGAGCATATTATCTGCTGCAATGTTTACATTTTAGATTAAATTTCCGGGTTTATCTTAAACTGGGCCATTATTTAGGACCAAATCCCCTTCTAGGTGGTTCTATAAATCAGAATTACAGTTATGGCAGCTTTTTCTCATTCACTAAAAGGCTTAAGTTTTTAATATTGAATTTTTAATGAACCCTGGTAAAATATACCTAATTAGAATTACATAGCATTGGAGTTATTTATTAAAATGTTTACCTGATAAACTAACTTTTAAGTTTTAGCATTGGAAACTGCGGGTAATATAAGGTTTAAGAAGTATAATAAGAATGTTTTTTTTAATACTTAACTCTAAATAATTTTATTAGGTAATAAATCCAAATTTAATCAAACATAAAATAGTGAAATAAAATAATATTACCATTAACATTGATTTTAATAATATCTGTTTCCTGAAAAAAAAAACAGCATTCTTTCAACCCTGTTAGTTCATCAGCCAATTTACTCAATGTACACGGGTGACATAATGATCGAAAATATGTATTTTATGAAACATATAAAAATATATTGTATGTATATTTTTTATAAACAATATCTGACTAGAAATATGTGCTTATAATAATAACGTAGGCCTACATAAAGTTTATAAACATGTTTATGTAATGTTCTATTTCCCTGACTTTCAAGCATAGGGCCTATTTAGTGTAAAGTGTGGATATAATTTATTGATCATCTATATATTAATACGCAAGCATGTTCCATTTCCTCCTTTTTTCTCAGCTCGTGTGCATCATAGGATAAATTTGCGCATACCGTTGGAAAGGTTTAGTCCTGTAGATGAGCAGAATCACATTCTAATTCACATCGGACTCCAGGGCTACGCCCACAGGCTTTCAAAGTTCCAATGTTAATCTTATGGAGAAAGAAGAATTGAATTAATCATAAGACAGCTGTTGTAAAAACAACTGCTAGAAAATTAGGAAGAACACATGTTTTAGTGCTAAAATGTTTTTCAGCTTCTTGGGTTCAGATCTACTGAAATTTTGATCGAATTTCGATCAGGAGGCGATCTCTAGTTTATATTATATTCCATGATTACATGATTCCCTGGTACTTCGAGGGGACTGTGATTTAATTTTCAAATGCTCACCATATAATTGAAATAAGGCTGTTTCCTATTGCTAGACTTTTATCTTATAAATAAATATAATAATACAATTAATTAAATAGTTTTATCCCTCTGATATTTGTAGTGTAAAAATATTTATTTTTAATCAAGATGTACTTTGGAAAAAATTCGTTTTAGGCATTATTTAAAATTGTCATTTTTTTCAATTCAAGTAACATGCCACTTGAAAAATTTGATTTAAACATGGTTTACCATTCTCCATATTATCAGAACAAAAAAATTTCATAGGTGATAGGCCTACGTCCAAATTATTTGGTATAGTTATCGATTACTTAAAGACTGTTCGAATGATATTTTAATTAACTTATTTAAAACATATCAATCATAATAATCAGTTCCACGAAGACAAAATGTGAAAGAGAAGTGACCTAAATTATTACAGTAAGTGGTGAAGTTAAATAAAGTGATAAAGTAGTAGTTAATTAGAAAGTAGTAAAGAGGAAAACTTTGCCATATTGCAACCTTGTGGGCTTTACAATGGTAGAGATTCACTGGTATGTAAATAGCTGTTGTTAATATTAATTTTATTCTTGGCTACTAATTCATATTAGGCATTTTACTAACAATTAGACCATTTTTTACTAAACTCTATATTTCAGCTTCTTGTCAGAAGCCATCCTCAGGAGTGTGCAGTACCTGTGCCATTTCGGTATTTTGTCCCATAAGAACACTGTTAATTTTGAAACATTACTATGTGTTTTTTTTTTGTCTGAAAATTACAAAATTGATGTAATTTTAAATGTTACCATAGCTAGATTTAACTCATTTTAAGCGATAGAAAAAATTAACTAAATTATCCACTCGAATAACGAATAACAAACAATGTATACTAATATCGAAAAGATAAGGTCTTACATCTTACATCTTATTAATTTTGAGGAGGCTTATAAAAAAATTTATCAATGTTATATGAACCGATATACCATTATGGTGAACATATTCAAGTTTCATGGGAATCCAATGCAAGATTATTGAGTTAAAGTGTTTCAAATACACCTATAATTAACATTGTTCTTATGGGACTAAAAATCAAGATGGCGGAGGTACTGCAGACTCTTAAGAGGAGGCTGAAGGACTCTCTCAGAATGTCTTGCAGTGCTTCACCTGCTTCAATTTTGAGCCTTTATTTTAATTCCGATAAAAGTAGATACTGTTTTTAATTAAAGATAAAGGACTTGGGCTAGTTGATCTACTTTGATCCCATTTCAATCTATGAAGGATCAAAGTTAGATAAATTTTGATCCATTATTGCTTCATATAAATTTTAAATATATAAAAAATCCAAAAGTAGGGCAAATGGCAGAAATCTCTATCTTTCATTTAACATTACTCCCTCTTTTATCAGACTTAAAGTAAAGGCGAAAGATTCGATCAGGTGAAACAACCGATACTGTAGGTCAAAATTTTTACCCGCAAGAGCCCTGATACTGACAGCCACTGAAACTGCTGGGCGAACAGGCTATGAATAAATCCAATGTTTTGATGAAAATCCTACTTTCCCAGGAAAAATCTCCTTGCTCACCATTATCTAACTGAGTCTTGAGTCATACATGTCCTAAAGGGCAGCAGTGTTTCTTTATCCACAGTGTTATACACCGAATACTAGATATTGTTTCTTGCCCTCAGTATGCTTTTAAACAATGCTAAATGTATTTGGGTAGTTTCAGCAACATCCACTAGGACTGGCCCTTTATAGCCCCCTCTTAACAAAACACTATCAACATAATCAAACTGAAAAAGTTAATAAATATTTTAAATTTGTTTTTAGTAATAGTGATCAGTAACCAAGAATAGAAAGAAGAATTCAAATACCATCACACATAAAACATACAGAAAATAATTAAATAACAGCATTAGACATATAAAAAAAGAAACAAGAAAAACACCATACGGGTTTTCACATTGAAAACGCAATATTTGTGAAATAGGCTACAAAATAAAACCAACTATAAGGATATAAATACGACACTTAAAAAATAATATTCTCAAGGATTAATGGTTGGAGCAATCTATATAGTTTTAGGGGGAAGTAACCAACCGATGTAACCGGGGGGGGGGGGGGGGGGGTGTAACCGAGATTACACTCCATAAATTACTTCCTTTTAGATACAACAACACAACATAAATATGATGAACACTTCATATATTTAACTTTAAAACAAGGTAGTGGTCTGTCGAGGATCCAAATCCCAGCCATCATATAACTTTTATCAGCAGTAACCAACTTTACTTAAGCCTCTAAACTTTGTTCACTGTACACTGTGACACCAAAATGTGGAAGCGGAAGTCTATTACGTTGCAAATGATGCAGGGTTGTACCTGCATATAATTGAACATCATTTTAAAGAACGATTATTTGTATTTCTCAAAGTTTAAATATTACCATTAAACTGACTTTGACATTATCTCATTTTTAATATCAGAGCTAGTGTAAATATCCATGTAAATAAACCACAGCGAAATAATAATGGAACTAGTAGCAATTTTTTTAAACACTTGTTAAATGAAGTTATTCGTTCAATAATTTGATTTAATTTAATTTCAATAATTTGATTTAAATTTAATTCAAATTTAAAGTTTTAAAATTTGATCCTGAATTTTAAAACTAAAAATTCAGGATGTTCGAGTGAAGAGGGGAGCTGAGTGCGGAAGTGATCATTGGTTGTTGGAGGCTAAGGTGTATATTCCCTTCAATGACAGAGGGGTGAAACATGACGAGCAATTGGGACATAGAGAAGGCTTACGCTTAGATTTGCTAAGTTTTAACTTGGATAGTTTGGATAACTTCAGTACTAGGATGTCGTATAAAAGAAGATTACAGGAAAAATTAGTGGTAGAAGAAAGATCAACTGAGGAAGAATATGAACACATAAAGTCAGCTATCCAGGAAGCGGCAGCGGAAGCTTTGGGGATGAAGGAGAGAGTTGAGAAATCCCAGTGGTGGAATCAGGAGGTGGCAGAGTTGGTTAAAGAAAAGAAGGAGGCTTAACTGAAGTATTTAAATGATGGAAGTGACAGGAACAAGGAAAGGTATGGAAGATTGACAAGAGATGTTAAGTATATTGTTAGACAGAGTAAAGAAGAGAGCTGGACAAAGAGGTGAGAGTACATTGAGAGTATGTTAGGAGGATGTAAGAGTCATGAGGCTTGGAGAACATTGAGAACAATGAAAACATAAAAAAGAGAGAGGTTTAAGATTGGTAGCATAACATTGAAGGACTGGAAGGAATATTTTGGGAAGTTATTACAAGAGAACAGGGCTGAGTTCATGCATCAAGATGGATCTGGGAATGTCGTGCAGGATAGGGTATAAATAAGCATGCAGGATATGGAGGCAGCAGTGAGAGCAATAAAGATAAGAAAGTCGCCAGGATTTGGATCTGTGTATCCTGAGTTAGTGAAGTTTGGACCACCAGAATTGATTGCAATGTTAAGAGTATTGTTCGAAAGGTGCCTCAATGGGGAAGCTATTCCCAGAGAGTGGAGAAGTTGTTACATCACAACAATTCATAAGAAAGGAAATAAGGAGGACCCCAATAATTACAGAGGTTTAGCAGTAATACCTTTCATTGGTCGTTTGTACTCAAAGATTGTAAAAGAAATGTTTGAAAAAGAGACTGAAAATTTACAACAAGAAGAACAGGCAGGATTCCGAGCAGGACGATCAATGGTGGATAACATTTTTGTATTGAAGCATTTGGTGGAAAGAAGGTGTATGTATGGAAAAGAGACCCATGTAGCATTTTTATATTTAGAGAAAGCATATGACAAAGTCCCTATTGAAGCTTTATGGGGGCAGCTGAGAGATATGAATATTAGTCCAGTCTTGATTCTTGCCGCAAAGAATTTGTACAAGGAGAATACAGCTCGAGTTCGGTTGGGGAATGAGCCGAGTGATGTATTTCGAGTCACGAAAGGCCTTAGGCAAGGGTGTGGTTTATCGCCAACACTGTTTAAACTGTATCTTGTTGGCATCTAAGGAATTGGCAGAGGAGGTGTGAGCCAATGGGAGTACAACTGGAAGAAAGCTGTTTGTGCTCCTTATATTTTGTGGACGATCAGGTGGTTTTGGCGGAAGATAGAGAGGACTTGAGCTACATGGTCAGGAAATCGAAAGAGGAATATGCGTTAAGTGGCCTGGTAATTAATGTGGAGAAGTGTGAGTATCTTGTTGTTGGAAGCGATATGATAGAAAACCTGCCGTTAGAAGATGGAGAAGGCACGGGGGTTAGAAGAGCTAAATATTTAGGAGTGATATTTGACAAGTCTGGAAGTAGTGGTGTGGAAGTTGAGGAGAGGATTCAGAAAGGAAGGAAAGTGACAAGGGCTTTTAATTCGGTTTGGTGGGATAGGGGTGTGTCGAAGAAAACAAAGAAGAGGATAGTAGACCTGATGAGAGTATGGCCCAAATTTATGGCCCAGCCCTCTGATTTGTCGAGAGGTGGTCACGTGACTGATGACGTCACCAGGCCACGCCCCTTTTCCAAGATGGCGGCTTTTTGGCGGGAAATGGTGGTCACGTGACCGATGACGTCATCAGTCACGTGGTGTAGGCCACGCCCTCAAGATGGCGGCTGTTTTGGCGGGAAATTTCTAAACTTTTGACCACGTGTTCTAACCTCACTTTTACCGCGTGTTAGGTCATTTCTAACCTAACAAGCCTTATAGTCCACCATTAATTAAATTTTTATGAATAAAATTTATACATGGTGAGGTCAGGAATCGAACCCGGCCCGCTGGCGCGTGAGTTGCGAGCTTTACCTCTTAGCCACCGAGGTACTTGTTTGATGGTGGCGGAAATGTGTCTGATAACGCGGTGTTTGCGATGGCGCGTTATTTAACAAATTAATGAAAAGAATGAAATAGCGCTATCAACAAAGTAGTCGTTAACCTCTGTAACCTTTGATAGCGGCAATCGCTAAACAACGGGAAAACTGTCTGCCCTTTATGACCTCAGATAAAGATAACTATAGATAAGTGTGCAAAGCGTTTGTCAGTTTATCCAGTTGAACTTTCCTGGTATACTGTACGTTCCGCAACCAACTTGCGCCTACAGTCCGTTCATGTTTCTATTGGACACTTTCGGTTTTTGTATCTCCCCCATTTATACTTCCACAGGGTTGTAACTTGGTATAGGGGTGTACATACAACATATAATTTTTATAAACTACCCTCTGGGGGTGAACTACCCCTGGAACAACCCCTAACTTAAAAAGTGCAAAATATCATCATAATCGTTTGAGACCCTTAATTCTAGCGTTATTAACATTGAATCGCATGAAAATCCCCAGTTATTCGATGGGGCTCATTTCAACCCTTAACTGTTTTACACCTATTGCTCAGGTGTTTGAAAGCTGAGGTAAACCAGATTCGGGTTGTAGGTATGTGTACTCTATGTAACTCTTTCAACCAAGTTTAACCATCATCCCTTATATTTTTTAAATCAACCCCTATGGGTTTTCTCCCATAACATGCTTACCATTAGAGCAAAAATTCTGAAACATGGTGTGTAGTTAGATATTAGTGTCTAGTATATGGCCTTACCTGTTGTTTTGTCGCCAGAGTGTATCACGTGTCCACAAGATGGTGGCGCCCATGTATTTTCGCGCCAATTTCATGCAGTTTGATATTTCTCCGCTAGAGTGGTTGGCGCGGTGGCCTACGTGACCGGCCGCGTGTTCCATTTCTGTATCGCAATGGCCTATGTGACCGCATGAACGTTACCGGCCACGTGTTCCATTTCTGGACCGCTTTGGCCTACGTGACCGTAAGAATGTCACCAACTGCATGTTCCATTTCTGTACCGATGGCGCAATGGCCTATAAGACCGCTTGAAGTTGGTCGTGGGCCTCTACATGGAATGACGTAATTGTGCAAAATTTTGGCTCAGCGTTTCCACACCACCCAAGGGGTAGGAGCCTCGGCGCGTTCTTTTTGTTAACCCAGAGCATCAACTGGAGGCCTAACCTCTGGGGTAGACCATCGCAGTCTACGGTGCATGCATCCCGTGGGGGCTCAGCATTTCCACACCACCCAAGGGGTGGGAGCCTCGGCGCGTTCTTTTTGTTAACCCAGAGCATCCCCTGGAGGCCTAACCTCTGGGGTAGACCATTGCAGTCTACGGTGCATCCCGTGGGGGCTCAGCGATTCCACACCACCCAAGGGGTAGGAGCCTCGGCGCGTTCTTTTTGTTAACCCAGAGCATCCCCTGGAGGCCTAACCTCTGGGGTAGACTGCCCCATCCATCGCAGTCTACGGTGGTAGCCACTCCATAACAAATATTGCTACCTCCCATTATTTACTTTTGACCACGTGTTCTTACCTCACTTTTATCATGTGTTTGACCACGTGTATCAAGATGGCGGCTGTTTTGGCGGGAAATTTCCAAACTGTTGACCATGTGTTCTAACCTCACTTTTATCATGTGGTTGACCACGTGTGTCAAGATGGCGGCTGTTTTGGCTGGAAATTTCCAAACTGTTGGCCATGTGTTCAAACTTCACTTTTATCATGTGTTTGACCACGTGTGTCAAGATGGCGGCTGTTTTGGCGGGAAATTTCCAAACTGTTGACCATGTTTTCTAACCTCACTTTTATCATGTGTTTGACCACGTGTGTCAAGATGGCGGCTGTTTTGGCGGGAAATTTCCAAACTTTTGACCACATTTTCTAACCTTACTTTCACCACGTGTTTGACCACGTGAATCAAGTTGGCGGGAAATATCCAAACTTTTGACCTCATGTTCTAACCTTACTTTTACCACGTGTTTGAACACGTGAGTCAAGATGGCGTCTGGAGGGAAATTCCCAAACTTTTGACCTTGTGTTCTATCTTCACTTTTACCACGTGTGTGACCACGTGAGTCAAGACGGCATCTGGCGGAACATTTTCTAACCTCGCTTTTAATTATGTGTTCTAACCTCACTTTTACCATGTGTTTGACTACTTGAGCGTACTTCCTGTACTTTCCTGTAGCTGTGTTTGACAATCTTCCTCCAGAGTGTACTGTTTTCACTACATCGAAAAATTTTAATTTTACTATTTACATTTTGTAGTCATGGAAGTTTTATGTTTCTACACTTGTTGGCAGAGCTGAGGTACGTTAGTTTGATTTTCCCCACCAGAGTGCAATACTTCTAGAAAGTTGGCCAACTGAAATCAAGTATATTATTAGTAATGTGTATATAATATATGGTGGTACTGTTTATGATTATTTAGCGGCATACACCACTATGGTAGCTCCTATGACAGCTCTACGTGGGTTGATTGCCGCGATTTCCATTTCGGGACCAAGCAACGCAATAGGCTACACAGCTGTGATTGGTAATTTTGAGATGTGGCTAGTTTACTGTTATCCCACTAGAGTGTACTGCGCGTACGAATACGGCCTTACCTGTTGTTTTGTCACTACATTGTATCATGTGTACGTAAGCATGTGTTGAATGAATTCCCCCAATTACCTGCAATTCTCTGCAGTGTTACCAACTTATGTTATTTACTAAAAACATAGTCTATAATTTATGTTATATACTACAATGTATATATTATAGCGTATTGGTACTGTTGCCAACTTAGAACCTCACTTTGACCACGTGAGTCAAGATGGCGGCGGTTTTTGCGGGAAATTCCAAACTTTCGACCACGTGTTATAACCTCACTTTTGACACGGGTTGACCACGTGAGTCAAGATGGCGGCTGTTTTGGCGGGGAAATTCCAAACTTTTGACACGTGTTTGACCACGTGAGTGAAGATGGCGTCTGGCGGAAAAATCTTATAACTTTTGACCATGTGTTTTAACCTATTTTTTGACCACATGTTTGACTACGTGAGTCAAGATGGCGGAAAATTTCCAAACTTTTGACCATGCGATTTAACCTACTTTTACTATGTGTTTGACCACGTGAGTCAAGATGGCGTCTGGAGGGAAATTTCCAAACTTTTGACCATGCGTTCTAACCTACCTTTACCACGTGTTTGACCACGTGTTCTAACATCACTTTTACCACGTTATTGACTACGTGAGTCAAGATGGCGGGAAATTTCCAAACTTTTGACCTTGTGTTCTAACCTAACCTTAAACATGTGTTTGACCACGTGAGTCAAGATGGCGTCTGGCGGGAAATTTTCTAACCTCACTTTTGACCATGTGTTCTAACCTCTATTTTACCACGTGTTTGACTACTTGAGTCAAGATAGCGTTTGCAAAATTTTCACTGTGCCGAGTTTGAAACCTGGGCAATAGCCCCACTATGGTATGACATTTGTTATGTTTTTCATCATGGAACCTTACCATGTAGTTTGATGATTTTTCAGAGTGTAGCTGTATGCAGAGCGTACAGTATGTTGTTTGACGATCTTCCTCCAGAGTGTACTGTTTCCGCTACATCAAAAAATTTTAATTTTACTATTTACATTTTGTAGTCATGGAAGTTTTATGTTTCTACACTTGTTGACAGAGCTGAGGTTCGTTAGTTTCATTTTTCCCCACCAGAGTGCAACACTACCAGAATGTTGGTCAACCGAAACCAAGTATATTATTAGTAATGTGTATATAATATATGGTGGTACTGTTTATGATTATTTAGTGGCATACACCAATATGGTAGCCCCTATGACAGCTCTACGTGGGTTGATTGCCTCGTTTTCCATTTCGGGACCAAGCAACGCAATAGGCTACACAGCTGTGATTGGTAATTTTGAGATGTGGCTTGTTTAATGTTATCCCACTAGAGTGTACTGCGCGTACGAATACGGCCTTACCTGTTGTTTTGTCACTACATTGTATCACGTGTACGTAAGAATGTGTAGAATGAATTCCCCCAATTACCCGGCAATTTCCATGTAAATTCTATGCAGTGTTACCAACTTATGTTATTTACCAAAAACATAGTCTATAAGGTATGTTATATACTACAAAGTATATACTATAGCGTATTGGTACTGTTGCCAATTTACAAAATATCTGCATTGCTAAAGAACTCTAACCTCTCTTTTACCACATGTTTGACCACGTGAGTCAAGATAATGGGAAATTTCCTAACTTTTGTTCACATGTTCTAACCTTACTTTTACCACGTGTTTGACCACGTGAATCAAGATGATGTCTTAAACTCACTTTTACCACGTGATTCAAAATGGCATTTAGCGGGAAATTTTCTAACTTTTAACCACGTGTTCTAACCTCACTTTTACCACTTGTTTGACCACGTAAATCAAGATGATAGCTTAACCTCACTTTTACCATGTGTTTGACTACTTGAGTCAAGATAGCGTTTGCAAAATTTTCACTGTGCCGAGTTTGAACCCTTAGCAATAGTCCCACTATGGGTTGACATATGTTATGTTTTCCATCATCGAACCTTACCGTATAGTTTAATGATTTTTTAGAGTGTAGCTGTATGCAGAGCATACAGTATGCTGTTTGACGATCTTCCACCAGAGTGTACTGTTTTCGCTACATCAAAAATTTTAATTTTACTATTTACATTTTGTAGTCATGGAAGTTTTATGTTTCTACACTTGTTGACAGAGCTGAGGTTCGTTAGTTTGATTTTTCCCCACCAGAGTGCAACACTAGCAAAAAGTTGGTCAACCGAAACCAAGTATACTATTAGTAATGTGTATATGATATATGGAGGTACTGGTTGTAATTATTTAGCGGCATACACCAATATAGTAGCCCCTATGACAGCTCTACGTGGGTTGATTGCCGCGTTTTCCATTTCGGGACCAAGCAACGCAATAGGCCGCACAGTTGTGATTGGTATTTGTGAACCATGTAAACGTTGTCAACACCAGTGAAACGTATGTCAGACGATTAAGAATGTATGGTCATAAGACCACTTGTGGTCTTATGACCATGATAGTTCTTTACCATAAGCTTTGGTAAAGAACTATCATGATATGAACCATGATAGTTCTTTACCAAAGCTTAACACATGAACAACTAACTACTGGGGCAAGGTTAGTGAAAGTTAAGTTATTTTTACCTACCAGAGCACAGTGGTTCACGATTAGATGTTTTCTACAAGAGCGTAACAAATGTGTTATTTGTCATTAGTCTTCACTTCAATTTTAATACACGATATGGTATATTTGACTTACGATACAATAATTTTTCAATTGGACTGCAGCACATTTGTAGTTTATCAGATTGGTCTTTACTAGAGTTGAGTAATGTGTTTCTAATATACATGATAGGTCAAAGTGCCACAGTTTAACACATGACAGACTACTGGGGCAAGGGTAGTGGAAGTTAAGCTATTTTTGAATACCAGAGCACAGTGGGTCGTTGTTAGAGGTTTTATACTAGGGTGTAACAAATGTGTTATTTGCCATCAGTCTTCTTCACTGCAATTTTAAAACACCATATCGTCACTTAACAAACAATACCGCCTATCTAGCAAAACTCAAACTTTTCAGGAGAGACAAAAAACTGAATCAAAAGAGCAGTGTTACCAATCTTTGAAACGTTTTATGTAAAAATATTAAGTTATACTAAGCAAAGTGTAATAATGACGATATTAGTTGTTTAATTATAGTTTTAATAATTTTAAATGTACATAGACGGTATTGCCACTGTTTTTTTTTTTTTTTTTTTTTTTTTTTTTTTTTTTTTTAATTTGAGATAGGCGGAATCACTGATTTTTACATAGGCGGTATTACTATTATTTTGGTAGGGGAAATGGGAGTTAGGCTGTATTAGAAAACACTATCTACAATCAAAACCGCCTATCTACAATCAAAACCGCCTATCTACAATCCGCCTATCTACAATCAAAACTTGATCGCGGCAATTTTAGTATTTTTCAATTGAAAATCACAATTACTTTGACATATTAAGCTACATGACTATTGTCTGAGTAATAAATTTACAAGTACGTACTCTAGTAATGCATTTCAAGCTTCTAAAGACAAAGTTAAAACAGAGCTTACCTGTTGCAATGCACTGTCCAATGGCGACTGAGTAGATTGGCGCTATTTTGATAAGAAACTTGATTGGCGGTAATGCTCCAAACAGTATAACAGCGCTATCTATTGGAAAACGTCAGAAAACTAACCCTAGTAGTGTGCGCGATCACCCACAGAATGCGCAGCGTTCAAAACCCGGGTTTCGCCAAAAATTGCAGATTGGCGGTATTGTTTGTTAAGTGACGATATGGTACATTTAACTTACGAAACAATCCCATCGGACTGCAGTACATGTGTACTTTATCAGATTGCTCTTCACCAGAGTGGAGTAATGTGTTTCTATTCTACATGATGGTTCGAAGTGACACAGTTTAACAAATGACCAACTACTGGGGAAGGGTAGTGAAAGTTAAGTTATTTTTACCTACTAGAACACATCGGTTTATGGTTAGAGTTTTTCTACTAGACCGTAGCAAATGTATTGTTTACCATTAGTCTTGCCATTAGTGTTCCATTACCATGTGTTTTTCGATTGTTCTTCTGCCTCCAATTTTAATACACCGTATGGTACGTACTGCAGTACATGTGTAGTTTATAAAATTGCTCTTTACCAGAGTGGAGTAATGTGTTTCTATTCTACATGATGGTTCGAAGTGACACAGTTTAACAAATGACCAACTACAGGGGAAGGGTAGTGGAAGCTAAGTTATTTTGCATACCGGAGCACAGTGTTTCATGGTTAGAATTTTTTTTCTACTAGAGCGTAACAAATTTGTTGTTAGGTGTTTACCATTAGTCTTGTTCACTGCTATTAAAGCGTACGTCGTCTAATTCCATCAAGATCGCTTTTGTTCCGCGTATGATTAATTCAGGAGTGAATTTAGTGTTTTCAATTATGTGTTTCTAAATAAATTTGAAATTAAAACCTTGACCGTTGCGGACGATTACGCAAGAGGTTTTAAAGTTTTTGCACGCTTCCATTACATAGTCCACAAATGCATTGACGGGGTCTTTCCTGAAAATCTTGGTGCGATCAGTAGAGGTGTCACAATGTTGCCCTTCTATGCACTTCCAACAATATTGGTGGGAGATGCATAGATTAGCAATGTGAGGTTTGGACTCGGAATCGTTGGCCAATCGTTGGTCATCCGGTTCGTCTTGACACGTTTCTAAATCGAAAAATATGTACAAGGCATCCTTGATTTTGGGGGGAGACTTGTCAACCTTCATAAAACACTGGTGGTCAGGAGCCAGGAATTCCCTGCAAATGACACAAAAATCTTCCCCACAGACGTGATCAGACTTTCTGTTTAGGAAGTTGACAAATTTCTACAGTCCATGCATTTTCTGATTGATTTACATATTTTGCTTTTGTGTGCTAACAAACAAATTTCATTTTTGTATTTTATGTTACACTCAGTGCATGTTATGGTCCCGTTTTGCTCTGTGCAGGGTGGGGAGACAGTCTGGCAGGCTGGGCAAATTCTGGTACATCTGTGGACCCCTTTATTACTGTATGGGACATGGCAGGCTTCTCAAAAGTGTGAGCAGGCAAAAGCGTCAGTAAGGGATGTGATAACATTGAAGTAACCGTTGTGGAAAAGTAGATTGATTTTGAACTGGGCATCAGGGTTATTTCCTTCAAAGTACACATCTCGACCTTTCCTGTCATAATTACAGGCGGTTATCTTATACTTCTTAAGGTGATCTTGAAATTTGACCAATTTTTGGATACCCGCCCTCTTTTCAGGTATTTCCACCCTGGCCTTTTGCATAAGTTTTGTCGCCTTGTTAAGCTGTCTGTTCCGTCTATCTTGAAAAATGGCTTTATAGTCAGGATTCCTTTAGCCTTAGCCTTGGCCTTAGCCACAACGATTGCTCTAGACAGGCAGGGTCGGTCTTTATTATTTATTACAATGATGCCCTGCCGTTTGTGACATTCTTCATTGAATGTGCTGAACATACTCGGGTGGTTCCTGAGAGAGCCTACTGGGAGATTGACGCGAGTACATTTGACCTGGAAGGTGTTTGCCGAGTTGATGGAGTCAGCGTTACTCTGAACGATACTACCGAAAATTTCTCACAACACATCACCATCGACCTCGGAGACCGGTCCAAAAACTAGATACCCTGGCTTCTTATTTTTTAAATTAAGGCTGCGTAAGGTGAACCCGAGCTGATCCCCTTCCGAAGCGTCAGCTTTCATATTTTCCACGAGGCTGGAAAACCCTCCTCTGAGCTTATCAATCTCGAACACTCTCCTCCGATGGAGTGTTAAACTTAAAAGTGGTCTTATGACCATACATTCTTAATCGTCTGACATACGTTTCACTGGTGTTGACAACGTTTACATGGTTCACAAATACCAATCACAACTGTGCGGCCTAATGCGTTGCTTGGTCCCGAAATGGAAAACGCGTCAATCAACCCACGTATAGCTGTCATAGGGGCTACTATATTGGTGTATGCCGCTAAATAATTACAACCAGTACCTCCATATATCATATACACATTACTAATAATATACTTGGTTTCGGTTGACCAACTTTTTGCTAGTGTTGCACTCTGGTGGGGAAAAATCAAACTAACGAACCTCAGCTCTGACAACAAGTGTAGAAACATAAAACTTCCATGACTACAAAATGTAAATAGTAAAATTAAAATTTTTTGATGTAGCGGAAACAGTACACTCTGGAGGAAGATCGTCAAACAACATACTGTACGCTCTGCATACAGCTACACTCTGAAAAATCATCAAACTACATGGTAAGGTTCCATGATGAAAAACATAACAAATGTCATACCATAGTGGGGCTATTGCCCAGGTTTCAAACTCGGCACAGTGAAAATTTTGCAAACGCTATCTTGACTCAAGTAGTCAAACACGTGGTAAAATAGAGGTTAGAACACATGGTCAAAAGTGAGGTTAGAAAATTTCCCGCCAGACGCCATCTTGACTCACGTGGTCAAACACATGTTTAAGGTGAGGTTAGAACACAAGGTCAAAAGTTTGGAAATTTCCCGCCATCTTGACTCACGTAGTCAAACATGTGGTCAAAAGTTAGGTTAAAACACATGGTCAAAAGTTATAAGATTTTCCGCCAGACGCCATCTTGACTAACGTGGTCAATAACGTGGTAAAAGTGATGTTAGAACACGTGGTCAAAAGTTTGGGAATTTTGCGCCAAAACAGCCGCCATCTTGACTCACGTGGTCAAACACGTGGTAAAAGTGAGGTTAGAACACGTGGTCAAACACGTGGTAAAGGTAGGTTAGAACGCATGGTCAAAAGTTTGGAAATTTCCCTCCAGACGCCATCTTGACTCACGTGGTCAAACACATAGTAAAAGTAGGTTAAATCACATGGTCAAAAGTTTGGAAATTTTCCGCCATCTTGACTCACGTAGTCAAACATGTGGTCAAAAAATAGGTTAAAACACATGGTCAAAAGTTATAAGATTTTTCCGCCAGACGCCATCTTCACTCACGTGGTCAAACACGTGTCAAAAGTGAGGTTAGAACACATGGTCTAGTAAGGTTAGAAAATGTGGTCAAAAGTTCCCCGCCAAAACAGCCGCCATCTTGACTCACGTGGTCAACCCGTGTCAAAAGTGAGGTTATAACACGTGGTCGAAAGTTTGGAATTTCCCGCAAAAACAGCCGCCATCTTGACTCACGTGGTCAAAGTGAGGTTCTAAGTTGGCAACAGTACCGATACGCTATAATATATACATTGTTGTATATAACATAAATTATAGACTATGTTTTTAGTAAATAACATAAGTTGGTAACACTGCAGAGAATTGCAGGTAATTGGGGGAATTCATTCAACACATGCTTACGTACACATGATACAATGTAGTGACAAAACAACAGGTAAGGCCGTATTCGTACGCGCAGTACACTTTAGTGGGATAACAGTAAAATAGCCACATCTCAAAATTACCAATCACAGCTGTGTAGCCTATTGCGTTGCTTGGTCCCGAAATGGAAATCACGGCAATCAACCCACGTAGAGCTGTCATAGGAGCTACCATAGTGGTGTATGCCGCTAAATAATCATAAACAGTACCACCATATATTATATACACATTACTAATAATATACTTGGTTTCAGTTGGCCAACTTTCTAGATGTGTTGCACTCTGGTGGGGAAAATCAAACTAACGTACCTCAGCTCTGCCAACAAGTGTAGAAACATAAAACTTCCATGACTACAAAATGTAAATAGTAAAATTAAAATTTTTTCGATGTAGCGAAAACAGTACACTCTGGAGCAAGATTGTCAAACACAGCTACAGGAAAGTACAGGAAGTACGCTCAAGTAGTCAAACACATGGTAAAAGTGAGGTTAGAACACATAATTAAAAGCGAGGTTAGAAAATGTTCCGCCAGATGCCGTCTTGACTCACGTGGTCACACACGTGGTAAAAGTGAAGTTAGAACACAAGGTCAAAAGTTTGGGAATTTCCCTTCAGACGCCATCTTGACTCACGTGTTCAAACACGTGGTAAAAGTGAGGTTAGAACATGTGGTCAAAAGTTTGGAAATTTCCCGCCAACTTGATTCACGTGGTCAAACACGTGGTGAAAGTAAGGTTAGAAAATGTGGTCAAAAGTTAGAAAATTTCCCGCTAAATGCCATTTTGAATCACGTGGTAAAAGTGAGTTTAAGACATCATCTTGATTCACGTGGTCAAACACGTGGTAAAAGTAAGGTTAGAACATGTGAACAAAAGTTTGTGGTCAAACATGTGGTAAAAGAGAGGTTAGAGTTCTTTAGCAATGCAGATATTTTGTAAATTGGCAACAGTACCAATACGCTATAGTATATACTTTGTAGTATATAACATACCTTATAGACTATGTTTTTGGTAAATAACATAAGTTGGTAACACTGCATAGAATTTACATGGAAATTGCCGGGTAATTGGGGGAATTCATTCTACACATTCTTACGTACACGTGATACAATGTAGTGACAAAACAACAGGTAAGGCCGTATTCGTACGCGCAGTACACTCTAGTGGGATAACATTAAACAAGCCACATCTCAAAATTACCAATCACAGCTGTGTAGCCTATTGCGTTGCTTGGTCCCGAAATGGAAAACGCGGCAATCAACCCACGTAGAGCTGTCATAGGGGCTACCATATTGGTGTATGCCACTAAATAATCATAAACAGTACCACCATATATTATATACACATTACTAATAATATACTTGGTTTCGGTTGACCAACATTCTGGTAGTGTTGCACTCTGGTGGGGAAAAATGAAACTAACGAACCTCAGCTCTGTCAACAAGTGTAGAAACATAAAACTTCCATGACTACAAAATGTAAATAGTAAAATTAAAATTTTTTGATGTAGCGGAAACAGTACACTCTGGAGGAAGATCGTCAAACAACATACTGTACGCTCTGCATACAGCTACACTCTGAAAAATCATCAAACTACATGGTAGGGTTTCATGATGAAAAACATAACAAATGTCATACCATAGTGGAGCTATTGCCCAGGTTTCAAACTCGGCACAGTGAAAATTTTGCAAACGCTATCTTGACTCAAGTAGTCAAACACGTGGTAAAATAGAGGTTAGAACACATGGTCAAAAGTGAGGTTAGAAAATTTCCCGCCAGACGCCATCTTGACTCACGTGGTCAAACACATGTTTAAGGTTAGGTTAGAACACAAGGTCAAAAGTTTGGAAATTTCCCGCCATCTTGACTCACGTAGTCAAACATGTGGTCAAAAGTTAGGTTAAAACACATGGTCAAAAGTTATAAGATTTTTCCGCCAAACGCCATCTTGACTCACGTGGTCAATAACGTGGTAAAAGTGATGTTAGAACACGTGGTCAAACACGTGGTAAAGGTAGGTTAGAACGCATGGTCAAAAGTTTGGAAATTTCCCTCCAGACGCCATCTTGACTCACGTGGTCAAACACATGGTAAAAGTAGGTTAAATCACATGGTCAAAAGTTTGGAAATTTTCCGCCATCTTGACTCACGTAGTCAAACATGTGGTCAAAAAATAGGTTAAAACACATGGTCAAAAGTTATAAGATTTTTCCGCCAGACGCCATCTTCACTCACGTGGTCAAACACGTGTCAAAAGTTTGGAATTTCCCCGCCAAAACAGCCGCCATCTTGACTCACGTGGTCAACCCGTGTCAAAAGTGAGGTTATAACACGTGGTCGAAAGTTTGGAATTTCCCGCAAAAACAGCCGCCATCTTGACTCACGTGGTCAAAGTGAGGTTCTAAGTTGGCAACAGTACCGATACGCTATAATATATACATTGTAGTATATAACATAAATTATAGACTATGTTTTTAGTAAATAACATAAGTTGGTAACACTGCAGAGAATTGCAGGTAATTGGGGGAATTCATTCAACACATGCTTACGTACACATGATACAATGTAGTGACAAAACAACAGGTAAGGCCGTATTCGTACGCGCAGTACACTCTAGTGGGATAACAGTAAACTAGCCACATCTCAAAATTACCAATCACAGCTGTGTAGCCTATTGCGTTGCTTGGTCCCGAAATGGAAATCGCGGCAATCAACCCACGTAGAGCTGTCATAGGAGCTACCATAGTGGTGTATGCCGCTAAATAATCATAAACAGTACCACCATATATTATATACACATTACTAATAATATACTTGGTTTCAGTTGGCCAACTTTCTAGAAGTGTTGCACTCTGGTGGGGAAAATCAAACTAACGTACCTCAGCTCTGCCAACAAGTGTAGAAACATAAAACTTCCATGACTACAAAATGTAAATAGTAAAATTAAAATTTTTCGATGTAGCGAAAACAGTACACTCTGGAGGAAGATTGTCAAACACAGCTACAGGAAAGTACAGGAAGTACGCTCAAGTAGTCAAACACATGGTAAAAGTGAGGTTAGAACACATAATTAAAAGCGAGGTTAGAAAATGTTCCGCCAGATGCCGTCTTGACTCACGTGGTCACACACGTGGTAAAAGTGAAGATAGAACACAAGGTCAAAAGTTTGGGAATTTCCCTCCAGACGCCATCTTGACTCACGTGTTCAAACACGTGGTAAAAGTAAGGTTAGAACATGAGGTCAAAAGTTTGGAAATTTCCCGCTAACTTGATTCACGTGGTCAAACACGTGGTGAAAGTAAGGTTAGAAAATTTGGTCAAAAGTTTGGAAATTTCCCGCCAAAACAGCCGCCATCTTGACACACGTGGTCAAACACATGATAAAAGTGAGGTTAGAAAACATGGTCAACAGTTTGGAAATTTCCCGCCAAAACAGCCGCCATCTTGACACACGTGGTCAACCACATGATAAAAGTGAGGTTAGAACACATGGTCAACAGTTTGGAAATTTCCCGCCAAAACAGCCGCCATCTTGATACACGTGGTCAAACACATGATAAAAGTGAGGTAAGAACACGTGGTCAAAAGTAAATAATGGGAGTTAGCAATATTTGTTATGGAGTGGCTACCACCGTAGACTGCGATGGATGGGGCAGTCTACCCCAGAGGTTAGGCCTCCAGGGGATGCTCTGGGTTAACAAAAAGAACGCGCCGAGGCTCCTACCCCTTGGGTGGTGTGGAAACGCTGAGCCCCCACGGGATGCACCGTAGACTGCAATGGTCTACCCCAGAGGTTAGGCCTCCAGGGGATGCTCTGGGTTAACAAAAAGAACGCGCCGAGGCTCCCACCCCTTGGGTGGTGTGGGAATGCTGAGCCCCCACGGGATGCATGCACCGTAGACTGCGATGGTCTACCCCAGAGGTTAGGCCTCCAGTTGATGCTCTGGGTTAACAAAAAGAACGCGCCGAGGCTCCTACCCCTTGGGTGGTGTGGAAACGCTGAGCCAAAATTTTGCACAATTACGTCATTCCATGTAGAGGCCCACGACCAACTTCAAGCGGTCTTATAGGCCATTGCGCCATCGGTACAGAAATGGAACACGTGGCCGGTAACGTTCATGCGGTCACATAGGCCATTGCGATACAGAAATGGAACACTCGGCCGGTCACGTAGGCCACCGCGTCAACCACTCTAGCGGAGAAATATCAAACTGCATGAAATTGGCGCGAAAATACATGGGCGCCACCATCTTGTGGACACGTGATACACTCTGGCGACAAAACAACAGGTAAGGCCATATACTAGACACTAATATCTAACTACACACCATGTTTCAGAATTTTTGCTCTAATGGTAAGCATGTTATGGGAGAAAACCCATAGAGGTTGATTTAAAAAATATAAGGGATGATGGTTAAACTTGGTTGAAAGAGTTACATAGAGTACACATACCTACTACCCGAATCTGGTTTACCTCAGCTTTCAAACACCTGAGCAATAGGTGTAAAACAGTTAAGGGTTGAAATGAGCCCCATCGAATAACTGGGGATTTTCATGCGATTCAATGTTAATAACGCTAGAATTAAGGGTCTCAAACGATTATGATGATATTTTGCACTTTTTAAGTTAGGGGTTGTTCCAGGGGTAGTTCACCCCCAGAGGGTAGTTTATAAAAATTATATGTTGTATGTACACCCCTATACCAAGTTACAACCCTGTGGAAGTATAAATGGGGGAGATACAAAAACCGAAAGTGTCCAATAGAAACATGAACGGACTGTAGGCGCAAGTTGGTTGCGGAACGTACAGTATACCAGGAAAGTTCAACTGGATAAACTGACAAACGCTTTGCACACTTATCTATAGTTATCTTTATCTGAGGTCATAAAGGGCAGACAGTTTTCCCGTTGTTTAGCGATTGCCGCTATCAAAGGTTACAGAGGTTAACGAATACTTTGTTGATAGCGCTATTTCATTCTTTTCATTAATTTGTTAAATAACGCGCCATCGCAAACACCGCGTTATCAGACACATTTCCGCCACCATCAAACAAGTACCTCGGTGGCTAAGAGGTAAAGCTCGCAACTCACGCGCCAGCGGGCCGGGTTCGATTCCTGACCTCACCATGTATAAATTTTATTCATAAAAATTTAATTAATGGTGGACTATAAGGCTTGTTAGGTTAGAAATGACCTAACACACGGTAAAAGTGAGGTTAGAACACGTGGTCAAAAGTTTAGAAATTTCCCACCAAAACAGCCGCCATCTTGAGGGCGTGGCCTACACCACGTGACTGATGACGTCATCGGTCACGTGACCACCATTTCCCGCCAAAAAGCCGCCATCTTGGAAAAGGGGCGTGGCCTGGTGACGTCATCGGTCACGTGACCACCTCTCGACCAATTAGAGGGCTGGGTCATAAATTTGGGCCATACTCTCATCAGGTCTACTGAGGATTTATACGTCTATGGTGCAGAGTGTGGTGTTGTATGGCTCGGAAGTTTGGGATTTGAAACAAAGAAACACTGGGAAGTTGTTGGCTACGGAGATGGATGTACTCAGGAGAAGGTGTAGGGAAGACTAGATTGGACAGGGTGAGAAACGAGGATATTAGAAGAGAGATGGAAGTGGAGGGGGACATAATAGATGAGGTGCAAAGGAAGCAGTTGGTCTGGTTTGGCCATATAAATCGAATGGAGGAGGGCCGGCTCCCACGGAAAGTTGTGGACTGGGTTCCACCTTGGAGGAAGAAGAGAGGACGACCCAGGCGCAGTTGGCGGATGGGGATAGAGGAGGCAATGGCGACGAGAGGCCTTGAGATCGGCGACTGTGCCGATAGGAAGCTTTGGAAGCTGGGAGCGGAGAGACGGCGCGAGCTGTAGAGATCCGCAACAAGTAAGTAAATGAAGTTATTCGTTAAACCTTTTCCGTGGTCAATATAATTTTCATTTAAATACGAAGTGATGTAGCTCTTATGTTTTTATACTTTCGATATATTTTTAAATTATTTGAAACATAGAAACCTTGTTAGTTTCACAAGGTGATTTGTTCTAATATAAAAGTTGGGAAAACTACAAAATACCATTCAAGTGATTTTCTAATTATTTGTTTAATGATTCTGTACGTTTTCTTTTAATACTTCCAAGACAAGGAAAGCTAGTCAAATTCAATTAAAAGTAAAGGAAACTGTTGCACACAGAGTGATCAAACAAAGTTAATTATCTATGAACAAAAAAAACTTCATTTCCCCTTTCCTGGCTGTAATTAAGCAAAGGTAAAGCATTGCAACGGTGAGATGAAGAATAAATATGGATAATTAAGTAAGAATTATAATTGCATTACATTGTAAATATTAATGTTAATATTTGAAGACATTATAGCATACCTAAATTTTTGCTGAAATACACATCGTTGTTTGTCAAGTTCATTTGTAGATTTGTTTCGTAAAGGCATATTTCTTATTTGACTTTGAATTGTTTATACATGCAAACCAGCAAAAAAATGCTTTAATTTGTAATCAAAATTAAAAATAGACGTAAAAATTAGAAGGAATTTTGGAGTATGATAATAATATAATTTTTTATAAAATTCTCTGTTTTTTATAACGCTCTGTTCATAGCTTAAAATAATATATTCAATACTATATTGAATTATTATGTAACAATGGTAATAACACCATAAACATTTGTAAAGCTGATGCTTTTTACACAATTGCGATTTGATATACTTTGAAGTGATCGTTATGATTTGTTGTAGATTGTTTTAAGAACAGAACACAGAATAGATTTCACTGCAAAACCCTTTTAAAAATAAATTGTTTAGTACTAAATTTATGTCTAGTCAATCTATTGAGCTTAAATAATGATTTCTATACACATGAAATAGTAGTAAAATTTATTAGATATAATATCTACAGTCATATTCGTTAATAATTATCCATTGAGGAATATAATCAATTATACTTTGACGGGCTACAAAGTCCCATAAACATCGGAAAAAAGTTTAAGTCAATGACATTAGTTTTAGAATAGGTAATTGACAAATAAATTTATCTTGTTATCCTTGGTAAACATTCTCTAAAATAATAATACTACTACTACTACTAATAATAATAATAATCATTTATTTGCCCTTACAAAATTCATTGTTGGTAGCAAAAACCAAGACAATACAGAAAATTTTCCTAAAATACATACAAGAAAAGATTATTAATAAACAAATTGTAATATAAAAAACCATAAGAAATTTTTTATTCTAGAATCAACCCAGTCTAACCTATAATGCCTTTTTATTTTATCTAATTAGTTAAATAATTCAAATTTTTCTACTGTTCCAAAAATTCTTCAACACTGTAGGATGTGTTTGATTGAAGAAAAGATTTTAATTTATTTTTAAAAGGACGATAATTTTGCTCTTGTTTGATATTTTCTGGTAAAAGGTTAAAGAATTTAGCACCGGCATGGGAGGGTAAATTTTGATACATGTTTAGTCTGTGTTGTTCAGGTCTAAAATAGTTATTAAATCGTGTGTTATAATTATGAATATCACTCCCTTTTTGTAGTTTGCACTTAAAACGGGAGAAAAGAGTGGCTTCTAAAATATAAATACAAGGAAGTGTAAGTAAATTCATGCTTTTGAAAGTGTCTTTGCAAGATTCTCTTGGTTTTCATCTAAAAATTATTCTTAAAGCTTTCTTTTGTAAAATAAATAATCGTTTAATATGTTTTTCTGCACAATGGCCTTCCAATGGACATATGAACAATGGACATATTATAATTCCATAAGACAAGTGCGTATAAATTAGTCCATAATATGTAATTAGTAAAATGTTGACATCACAATAATTGGCCAAATGTCTTAAAATATAAATATTTGATGATACTTTAGAGGAAACATGGTCTATGTGAAAACTCCAAGTCAACCCTCTATCAAGTAGTATTCCTAGGAATTTCACACAGTCAACTTCCTCTAACGGATAATCATCTATAAATACATTTGGTCCTTGATCAACTAATAGACCAGCTGAAAAATGTACATAGTTTGATTTCTGAATATCTTTTAATACTTCATTAGAAATTATTAAATTATTAAATGCATTTCATATGATTTAAAACATATTAAATGGTTAATATCATAGTTGTTAATCAAAGAACGTTATTGTGGTCTATTGGGTCGAAAAAATCTATTTAGCTGATATTAGAAATTAAAATGCAATACTAACAGATAGAATCCAGCTGAATAACCGTGATCCGTAACTAAATGCTAAGTAACGGGAGGTATTAGTTAGAAGGTAGTAGTAACTTAGGCCTATACTATTTAAAGAGGGAGCTAAAGGGTCAGTCCTAGTGGACGTTGCTGAAATTACCTAAATACGTTTCGTTTTGTTTACAAGCAGACTGAAGGCGAGAAACAATATCTAGTATTCGGTGTAAAACACTGAGGAAAAAGAAACGCTGCTGTTCTTCAGCATGTGTGAGACCTACGACTTAAGGGGTCCACACACTATCGAACATGTCCGTCGAGCTGTCGGTTCCGACGTCGGGACCTATGTCGGGACCGATGTCTGGCCCGACGTCGGACCAGACAGCTCCGCGGACATGTCAGGTTGTATGCTTTGCGGTCGAGCATGTCCGTTGCAAAATGGATTTTTAGGGAAATGTTGCTATTCTTGGTAGCATTTTTATTTTAACTAGCTAAAAAAAACAAACAAAAAAATCAACGCTTTTGGTCAAAACTTTGGTTTTTAGAAAGAGACAATTTCAGCCACATAGGTCGTATCAACGAACTTTCAATTATTGAACCTAACGATTTCAAAAACTTTATTATGAGTGATGAAAATTTTGAGGATATCTTGGGACGAATTTCTGAACGTATTGGAAAAAAGCATACTATGTTGAGACTTTCAATTTCAATGAAAAATGTTTCAATGATGCCGTCTCGGGCGCGGAGTATAAAAGCTCCTATGTAAAGCAAAGTAGTTAGATACTTTTTTAATCTTCAATTTACAATTTGTAACCGTATAAATGTAGGTATACGAATACTTCTTCTTCTACATTAGCGCCATTTGCTAGCATTAGCGGGGGTGAAGGGGGGGATGATGGGGGAAATTAAAAACCCTCTACGTCCCGTTTTGAGTCTGTAAAATTATTAAGTTTTTATAAAATTAAATATAAAATCGTCTGTGAGTTTTTTTAACACTCTTTAATGATATATAAGTTATATAATAAAGACTTATTGGTTATTTTTCAAGATTTCATGAGTTTCTTTCCCGGTACTGTTTCATTATACCTCGGTTCAGAACAAATATTTTAAAGGTAAATTTCAACCATCTTCGAGTAAAGACGACCAAAGCATTACTGCTTTCTACAGGTCTACTATACAGGGTGTCCCGGAACTCTCTGGAACCCTTTTGTATACTTGCATCGAGACAAGAGAAAAACATCTTACAAATAGGGGTCTAAAATCCATCGTTAAGCCGCTAGGCGCCATTTTTCACATATTAATTTTTATTTTCGTAATGGATGGTTGTATTCAAATCATATTAAGAATGAATCTTTATAATATCAATATAAATTTTCAGGATTTTTTTCCACTGTATATTTTCAAATTGGCGGCTATTTTAAGTTTTCAAACTCAAATATCTCAAAATAGGTAAATTTCATAAAAACTTTACACTGTACAAAACTAAATTACTCATTAATATTATAAATTATACATCATAATAATCATCATTCATAAATTACATTGTACAAAACTAACAGTTGCCAAATTAAATTATCTAACCAACGGTACCAAGTTTGTAAGAATCTGACAACAAACAACGGAGTGATTGAAGTTTTTCTGTGAAAATGGCCTTAATTTGCATTAATTATAATGCTAAATCAATGTTTTTTTGTTTTTTGTTTGTTTTTTTTTAGAAAAAACAGTACTCTGTTATTTGTTGTCAGATCCTTATAAATTTGGTACCGTTAATTTAATGATGCAACTTTTTTATGCCTTTTAAATTTCCTATAAAATTTACCAATTATGATATATTTGAGTTTCCAAATTTAATATGGCCCCCCTTTTAAAAATATACAGTGAAAAAAAAATCATTTTGTCCTGAAAATGTACATTGGTATGATAAATATCCATACAAAATATGAACAGAATACAACAATCCTTACTGAAAATAAAAATTATTATATAAAAAACCGAAATGGCGTAATAAAAAATAATAAAATACCTCCTCCCTAGTTCATATCCATCAAGCTTAGGAATTAGAAAGGAAACAGGGATCGCCCGTTTGGTTGCGTGGGTATTGGCGAAATAACAAAGCCGTTCCACTGGAATGTGCTCGGCTGTTACTTTACATTGAAATTTTGGTAATAGAACGGAATAAAATATTTATTACTTTTAATATTTTACCCATAGTAGAGTAGCCTCCACAAGATTACAAAAACTTGTCGGTGAGTTCCATTTATATATACGTAAAAATAAAACTAACAATTTTACCTTATCTAACATATTTATTGCAAAATATTTATAAAAATTAATAATAATAATGAACTTTATTTATATTAGTGGGCAAGTGGAATGTTACTTAAATCTAATTATAATTCATTGTCAATTTAACTTTCAAAATGCTGTGTTAAGAACTTAATATGTTGGTACAAGAAATGTGAAAACTAATAAATAGATAAATGCAATACAAAAGTATAAACTTACCGCATTTAAAGAATAATTAATGAAACCAATCTCTCAATTACAATAATTTATATATTGGAACTAGGAAAAACTTGAACAATATGGAAGTAAAAGTAAGTAAGATTGATTAAATTAACGCGAAGTGATGGTTCAAACATCAAACCAATCTCAGCGGATTTGTGAACCCAGGCTAACCTTTGGCCCGCCTGCAGCGTGTTTCATGGGCGGATTTACGGGGGTGCCAGGGGGTGCCTGGCACCCCCTCTGATTTTTGATGATTTTTTAGAATTTCTTTACTATTTTTGTAATAATGGTTTTGTATTGGATCAAAAAAGTTTTTTAACAAGGAAGACTTAAGCAGTCAAGTCGCGTAATCGACACAACTATTTTAAAAGACAATTAAACTATATTTTGAACATAATGCGGTCGGGTGCGTGTGTGCGAAGCTCTCGCGCCGCTATGAGGTTTCTGATCAACTACACTGCACGGTTTCCGGCAAAGGCGAGTACCGACCCTGCTCTGGTCCTCTCTTTCTCCCTCCCCCTCTCGTCATTTACCTCTGGTTACTTAATTTCTCGGAATGTAATGTACAACTGTGATATATTTATTTTAATTTTGTTTGTTGACTTTTTTATATTTAATCAAGGTTAAATATAGGTTAACAAACGATCTTCATTAAAAAGAAAAAAAATACTTTTTAAAGATTCTGAAAACTATTTTCTAACGGTTTAAATCAATATTTTAGGGTGATTTACAATTCATAATAAAATTCTGAATAGACAGTTTTCTAAACTAAAATGAGTTATAATAAAATTTTAGGGTTTTTTGTAATAATAAATTAAACAGCACTATAGGTCTACTTGTTTGTTATACATAAGCCACTACTTCTTTTTAGGTTATTTTAAATTACCAGGGCCTTGAAAAAAACACACATAAATTGAAAGAAAACTATATACTAAAACTGCATTGAGTTTTACAGTTTTTGAGATATGCTTGCTTTAAGTCATCCATGTCATCGATGATAGCGGCGAACGCATCTCCTCCCGAGACCGCGACGCTGCGCGCTTGGAGTTATGTTACAGCTGTCTAGACGGTCTTTCGTATATGTCTTATCGGTACCGTGAGATTTGTTTTGAGTAAATGAAAGTATTTCTGACCTATATATCAATAACAGAAATAATAACAGCGCTCTGTAAACATGACTGATTAAGTGTATCAGGCCCGGTGTCGCGGCCGGGTGTATCCACTTTTCCCCACGGTTTCGGGTCCATCTCAAAACAGGACACTTGCCCCACGGGGTTAACAGTCAGAAAAAATGACCGCTACGAACAGGACACTTGCCCCACCAGAAGAGAGGGCGGTACAGCCCCTCCCCCAACGGCCTGCTGCTCTCTTGCTCTCTCTCTCCCTCACTCGGCTTGGCTGGTGGTTGCCTGAATGCTCTGTTGCGTGACGTCATCATAAAGCACAGTCCCGTATGAATTGCATTGTAGCCCCCTGCTTCGCTTACTCACATTACAACTACATGCGACCCTCTAATTGAGCCGAATAGATCACTTAACACTCCTAAATAAAGATTCCTTTGTTATTCGATATCAAGATTCAATAATAAATAACGTATGCGAGTATTAAAAGAAATGCAAAATGCTAACATCAAAATAAGAGAGCGTGCAAAACAGTTTCTCCCATAAAACTGTAAGTTAAAGTAACCCTCTTTCCGTGGCGCGAGAATGAGAGTTGTGATGGTAAAAAAGTACTCCTAGAGTTATCGTATTCTCCGGCTTGGTGGTATATTTAGTATAAAACACAAGAATGATTAATGTCTACTAGTTTTTTCTTTGGAATATTGCATACTGTTTACTGTAATTAAATAGAAATGAAACATTAATTTAAAATCACACGAGAATGATATTATATTAACTAATGATAATTTGCCCATATTATCTTTATTCTAATTAAATACCATAATGGCCGTTGTGGGAGGGGCTGTACCGCCCTCTCTTCTGGTGGGGCAAGTGTCCTGTTCTTAGCGGTCATTTTTTCTGACTGTTAACCCCGTGGGGCAAGTGTCCTGTTTCGAGATGGGCCCGAAACCGTGGGGCAAAGTGGAACACACGCTCGCGGCCGCGTGCGGAGATGTGTCGCCGCGATCATCGGTGACTTTAAGGAAGTATAACTCAAAAAACCGTAAAACTTAGAAAGTGAAATTTTTACGCTATGTTCAGTAAACACTCATTCAATTCACTTATTCTTACACTTATTTCAGTTAAAGATCCCAGTTCAAGATACATAAAAGTAGCTGGCTTATGTATAACATACAAGCACCTAAACAGCTAGGGCATAATTGTGATAGGCATTAAAACTGCCATTTAAATGGGATTTTGGTCTTTGCATGAGCATACAACGACTCATACTTTAGGATAGCTGGCACCCCCAAAAGTTTTGACCTAAATCCGCCATGGCGTGTTTGTAAAAGCAATTTTCCCCTTCGGTAAAACAGACATGAGCCATGAAATAATGAATATGAAGCTGCAAGCTGCACGATGGGTTCATGCATAATCTACAACTGCGAGCTGAAATATTCCCAGGCGTTCGGGGATGATCAGTTGAATGATTGGTTTAAGCAAATGGTATGTATCTTAATATAAACCAGCCAAAGTTATTTGTGAAATATTTTGCTATGCCATTTCAAAATACTTATTACCTAGTATTCAAAATAACATGGTTGTAATTTCCCGCACTATAATTATATACAGGTTGGAGAAAGTCTGGAAAAAATATAATACATTTAAAAGTACTTAAGTAACAAAACTAAAACGTTGCAAAGTATTTCCCAAGATTTATACTGACATTAAACCTTCAAGGTTTACAGAACGGTTTACAGAAGACGGAAGAAAATCTGAAATGAAAGCATATCAAAAAAGACATTAAAAATTACATCGTGTGTTTGTGTTTGTTTGTTTAAATATTGACACGTGCGATGATCATACCTGAAAAGAATGGATGACGTCACAGTATTCCTCATGTTGTAGACCCAATATAAGGCAAAACAATTAAAAGACGTCTAGTCAAAAATGACACACATTCGAACTTTGCTTTAAAGTCATATTGCAGAAAACAAACAATACCATAACTCCAAATACACTCGACATTTAGAGGTTGGATTTTTTGCAAATTTATCAGAATGAAATAACTTTAACATATTTATCATATGACTTAGGCCAATGGAGATTCTCTTATGACTTTCATTTTTGATGTGCCCTAAGGAAGTTCAACTAAATTATTTTAAAGATATTAACCGTTTTCAGAGTTTTCCAACTTATATTTTATAGATAAAAACGAAAATATTCTATTCATAGCAAAAAGATAACGAAACATCACAATTATCAGTATAGAATGTTAAATAGAACAGAAATCTTTTCAATAACGCCTAACGGTGCCATCAACAAAATATGACTAACGTATTATGATTTAAAATTTCTTTATGGTTTAGATTGATAAAAAACACAATAGTTGTCATTGGTAAATTGTTGCCATAGGCAAAAATGTCAAAAAAGCAGGCAAAAATCTGATCCTTCTTACAGTAATATTTAAACTTTTACATCACTGGGAAATATCTTTTAACATCTTGTCCAGGGGTTTTCCATATCCCTTCCCATAAAATGTTCTCAAATGATCAGTCCTAACAAAACAGTTGTGTTTCGACTCAGATAGGATTAAAAAATTGCATAAAAATAAACAAGTACGAAACAACTTCTAAAAGTCTCACTAAAGTCTTTACCTCTGCCAAAATTTTTGATCAGTTAAATAATTCAATAAATATAAAATAAACAAAAAACCTTAGTTTAATAACTGAACTAAAAAATCTCAAAATTTGAAAAATACTGATGTTAATCTCAGACTAACGTGTTAGTTTATTTAAATTTTCTAAAAAAATAAAACATAAAACACATAACTTTAATTTTAATTTTTTTTCTGAAATAACAATAGTTTGTATATTAAATCTGGTTTAGTAGTAAAATATATATTTGAAAATGCTCGTTCATAGTATTACTACGAAATGATGTGAGGGGGAAACCGTGGTAGGGGTCCGCGGTGTTCACCCTGGGAATGCGTCGGAATAGCTCTAAGGGTTCTAGTGAAGTTATGTTCAAATAAAAAAAACTTTGATTAGCCCACATGCACTCAGTGTGTTCTATCCTTCGGCATTTTGCCCATTTGTTTTGATAGGAGCACTCATCATCGTACACGGGCGAAAAAAAGGGAAATACGTCCTAACCGAATGGCCTATATTATTGTCTGTCCAGTGGCGCTGGTTCGCGCTACCTCCTACGTGGGTGTGGTGGAAGAACACTTAGCTAAGACAATACAGGCTATCCAAAACAAAATACCTCGCGCCTAATACAGAATTAATTAATTTCTCTAGCGCTAGTTCGCACCAGGTGACGCAATCAAAAGTAATATAAAATTACCCCGCGCCTAAAACAGGATTAATTAATTTCTCTAGCGCTAGTTCGCACCAGGTGACGCAATCAAAAGTAATATAAAATTACCCCGCGCCTAATACAGAATTAATTAATGGTTCTAGCGCTAGTTCGCACCAGGTGACGCAATCAAAAGTAATCTAAAATTACCCCGCGCCTAAAACAGGATTAATTAGTTTCTCTAGCGCTAGTTCGCACCAGGTGGCGCAATAGAAGGCAATATAAAATTTACCACGCGCCTAAACAGAATTAAATTAATGGTTCTAGCGCTAGTTCGCACCAGGTGACGCAATCAAAAGTAATATAAAATTACCCCGCGCCTAATACAGAATTAATTAGTTTCTCTAGCGCTAGTTCGCACCAGGTGGCGCAATAGAAGGCAATATAAAATTTACCACGCGCCTAAACAGAATTAAATTAATGGTTCTAGCGCTAGTTCGCACCAGGTGCCGCAATTGAGAGCAATATAAAATTACCACGTGCCTACTACAGAATTTAATTAATTGTTCTAGCGCTAGTTCGCACCAGGTGACGCAATCAAAAGTAATATAAAATTACCCCGCGCCTAATACAGAATTAATTTAAATGTTCTAGCGCTAGTTCGCACCAGGCGACGCAATCAAAAGTAATATAAAATTACCCCGCGCCTAATACAGAATGTAATTAATTGTTCTAGCGCTAGTTCACACCAGGTGACGTAATAGAAGGTAATATAAAATTGCCACGCGCCAATCACAGAATTTAAATTATTTATTCTGACGCTAGTTCGCAACAGGCGTCGAGATAGAGAGAAACATAAAAATTATTCGCGCCTAGAATATAATTAAATTGTTTACTCCCGTGCTAGTTCGCGCCGGGCAACGAAATTAGCTAAGTAATATAAAATTACCAAAGTCTTACAAATAACTAAAATGTAGAAATAACCTGATGCTCACCTTTCTCCAGGTAAGTATTTATGGCGTCAAAACAAGCTATTCCTCAAAATACAACAAAATCCCCTTTTCTTGTCAATGATTATGCTCAATCCTGTAAAAGTAATCAAACAAGTATTAATGGGGTTATTGGTCTAAAGTATGTAGCCTACATGGAAATAGCAAAGAAAGAAACTAAAAGTTGCCCTTCCAAGAAACCGCAGGAGCGTTAACTGAATAAAGTTAAATCCTAGACTGCTTTCGGCGACAACCTTACTTCAAGTCGTCTAACAAATAAAAGAAAATATGTATTTTACCTACAAAATCTGAAATTGACTGAATTTGACTGAATGTACCGTCAAAAATTAAGCAATTTAAACGAGTAACCTCAATAAACTTAGATGTCAGCTATATTCCTAGCTGACCCTACGCAAAAATAATAAAATAAAAATATACTGTATTTAATTTACTTTTAACAACCTACAACTGTGAGGATAAATTTATCACACCGCTTCAAAGTGCTAGATTTAATATGATAATTTGAAACAAAAAATCAGAGGAAGTTGATTAATCGGAAGTCTCAACCTAAAACCGAATGCTAAAAATTCAGTTAGGCCCCTTCTTATTAACAAAATAAGCACGCAGTATCAATCACGTACCTTACAACACACGTAACCTATATGCCAAGTACACTCTGTCTTACTGGCTTCGAGCCCCGGGAGAAGGTAGAGAACTGGCCAGCTCTGCGCTCGACCGACGAATGCCGGTGCGACCGTCCCTTGTGAAGACGGCGGAGCGGCGACGGTGCTGCTGTGCGCGCGCAGCGTGGCCGTCAGGCGAACTACTCCCCACCGCTCAGCTGTTCCGACGTCAGCTGTTTGCCGCCAACCAGTTTAAAACTTCCGCTCCCGCCATCCGTTCTTTTAAACTTAAATCGTGTATTTAGCGATCTCGGTGATAATGACATATTTAATTGTAATTTAATGTGTAGAATTAAAGAAATTACCCCTTAGTAAAATTTGACCGTTACAATGAAATATTGCAAACTCTGTAAAGTTTGTGTTTTCTCAGTATAAGTAATTTCAAAACTGTAAAAAAAGTGGTTGCCTGATCGAAAAAAGTAGTCATTCTTCATTCTATACTAAATATAGAATCACACTGTGGGGGCGTGATATCACCCCACTTATAGTATTTTTGTGACATACTTATTAAAAACTTGTTGTCCCCTAAAACCCTCATATCCTATCTCGAATTTTAAAAATAGTTTATTTTCTCCACTTATTTAGTTTATTGTTTTTCAACAACAGTTTACCTTGTTACTGGTGTATACTACAAAGATACTAAAAAAAACGCTTTCAAAAGTGACTACTATATTGATTCTTTGTTTTTTTAATTTGTGTTGTTGAGAATAATAGAGAAGAATTACACTGAACAGTACAACAAATTATTAATAATATTTGTAAAAGTTAATAGTTGTAATCAAACGGAAACAAAGGTGTTAAAAGTTCAGTGAGATAAAGCCTCAGGGGATGATGTATGACGAGGCGTTTGGCAACTAACGATCCTTTTCAAAGTGTTATTGATATCATGTTCACTTTAGAAATACTCTATGAAGGGAAGTCACGCACATCATCAGTAACATAATATCTTATCAGACGTAAGTTATTAAAGGTGAAAATAATTATACTCATTATGTTGATATTATCTCACAGAGTATAAATACAATAAGAATTTTGTTTCATATATTTATTATAACAAATGAACAATTTAAAACATACAGTAGTAGTTGTAGTTTATAGAATATAAATCTATGGCTTGTTGGGGGCTCCGCCCCCAATGTTGAAATTTGTATGTACGAAATATAGTTTTAATTTTAAAATATTTCATATTATTTTGTTAACAAGTTTTTAAATTGATTACTTTATATTTTAAGGAAGAGGGCAACGCCCTAAAACAGCCGCAGTGGGCTCCTCCAGCTCACTGGAACCTCAAGACCACAACCACCAAATCATTATTTTTTGTGGAAATTATACTCTACTTATTTGTATAAACAATAAATTGTTAAGTTGGTGGCGTCGTGGTAGGAAAATCAGACTTCAGTGATATCGGTGATGTCGTGGGTTCGAATCCGCATTCTGCTTTGCAATTTTTTATCATTGTAATTTAACCGTGATGTAGTGATTCACCCCCCTTCTTTGTGTTTATCTACGCCAGTGGAATTTTTAATATTTTGATGGGGAACAGCCCAAACCCCTGTCTCGTTACTATTTAACATCGACAAGTTATTAGGAAACATCATTAATTAATATCCCTATGACAAATGGCAACTGGGTCCGGAATTGAACCTTTAAAAAACTACTTATTTTTATGATTTTTTTCTAAATAAATCAACGAATAGATCATTATTATATGTGGATATGGCAAAGTAAGAAAAAGAAGAGCTGAAAAAACAAAAGGATCTGTAAATAATTTATTGCAAACAAATATATTTTAAAGTCTGCTACACATAACATTGATTATTTTCGTATATCCATAATAACTTAACAAACATTAAATAATTATGGCATTTAAAAAAAGATCTATAAACTTCATCATTTTATACTATAGACATTATTGAATATTTTGTGCTAGTAGACAGTAAAATAATAAAAATAACCATTCCAACTAGTTAATAACACAAATAGTGAAACCAGTCAATGGGTACGTAAATGTTGCCGAAAATGTGATATCACCCCACTTACAGTATTTTTTTTACATATTTCTTAAATAGTTCATGTCCCCTAAAAATTCAACTGATAGATTATTTTTAGTTCTTATAACGTTCAATATTTGCATTTTAAGAAATAACCAAAGCAACAATGTTGCATGGAAGTAGCTATTGATACAGTTAACTCAGTAAAATATATAGTGCAGAAGCAATAGTACGATATCGACAGAGGTTTGGACTGAGTAGTGGTGGACAAATGACATTGATACTATTCTATGTCCCATTCGGATAGCGGCTGACTCTGTAGTTAAGGGGCAATGGAGACCTAACGGCCCAACCCTTACACCATGACTACAGACATCATGGGCGAGCGGTTGATAACAGTCTTTCAGATGCATAATATTGAACTTAAAATAGATATTATAAAATAATTATGTTTGAATCTGCCCCTATTATTTATTTTCTTAATTTAACTCTCTACTGATATAAATGTAATACCCCCGTCGCAGCAGACCTGCATACTCAGCGAATTTCCAATGGAATTTCAGATTATTTACTTTCCCCATAAAAACACCATAGGATCGAGTATGTAGATTTGCTGCCATGGGGTGTTGTTAGAAAATCTAAGTTAATCATTAATTTGTGAGTGTAAACACAAAATTGTATCAAGCTATGGCATTTTTTATTTTCCCCATAAACCCCATGGGGGTGAGTATGTAGGTTTGCCGCCATATGGGTTTTGAAAGCAAGTATAAGTTAACCCCTATCTAGGTAATGTACATAAAAAATTTGATTAAGTTATGTCAATTAATAAGCAAGGTATAGGGTTTTCTTGATTTCCCATAAGAATAAAATTGAAAACATATTTTTGGATTTTCCCAGAAACCAGTTATGCTAAGATAAAAATTCAAAATACAAAATTGTTTGTTTTTTTGAGCTCTTTTAAACGGTTTTAGTTAAAATTGATAAATTTTGAAAAATGAGATCCAAAAATGCCAAAAACCCATATTTGACCCCTTTGAACTACCATAAACCTCTGTTCCCATAACCCGATCACGCTGGTTCGCGAACTCATGAAAATAGACCTGGTCTTACACCTTCATACCAAATTTCATCAAAATTGGAGGTCGCTGTCAAAAGTTATCAGTACCACACACACACACACACACCTATACGCGCATATAAGTCGCAACGAGATCCATGTAAAAATCCAGCGGAATGAGATCCACTAGAAGGAGTGGTTTTTTTAATAAAATAAGTGACACTTTTCTTCCCTGTAGTTTGTACAATACGCCAGTCTTGTCAGATTTGTTATAGCTTCAAATTTAACCATACGTTTTTTGCGGTCAAAGTGAGATCCGGTATGTAAGGTCACAGTGAGGTCCATTTTGACCTTGGCTATACACACTTTAACTACCACGGTCACACTGAGATCCGTCTGCAACTCCCCGATTATTGTTCGACCGTCTCGCTGGTGTTTACACACACTCTATCTGGTTGCGGTCGAAGTGAGATCCTTTACGGTTTGCATGCGTAATTTAATATACTGTAAGAACAAATTGATACATTATGGTATTTTAGTTTTTCAGATTAATAGTATAGTGATTACGCAGCTCTGTTAAGAAATATAAGTCATATTGCTTGGTGTGCCGTATCGTATAGTGTACTAAACGTTTAATCTATATTTATAAAGTAGAATGCGTGTATGTATTTGTCCCGAATGGGTGCGAAAACGACTCGACCTAAACGGTTGTCCAGCAATACTTATTTAACCTAAAAGAAAGTTCGGCCTATTCTACTGTAATTGTTTCCTACGCTTTAGTACTCTGAGTCAGTGGCCTTGCAAGTTCCAATGTTTTTTTTATCTACAAAATATATTTATAGAACTGTATAAAAACAAATTTAATAATAAGTTGAAACTTTAACATGTATACAAAAGAATGTTGTGAATGAACAGTAACTGGTAACATACAAGTAGTTTGAATCATACTCTAGTACCAGGTTAACCGAGCCTTGCTTGTTGGTTTTAATTTAGTTTTGATATAGTGTCACGGTATAGTCGGGGGGCAAACTGTATTCCATGGGATTTTTGTGAAGGGAAGGTGTGACTATGTGGAATCTCTTTATTATATGTCACATAATAGTGTAGTACCGGGTGTTTACCTTCAAATTGCGGTGGGTTGTTTTTATGAGGTCGTAAATCCAAGATGGCTGCTATATGTGACATCTATTTTTATTAAGATCTAGTTTTATTAAGATGTGTTGAGAAATAAGGATAACACGGGAGTAGTGTGAAATTGTTGGTGCTGGCCCAGTTCAAGGTCACCTGAGGGATGACGTCATCGAGGTCAATGACCTCACCGATGACGTCATCGATGACGTCATCGATTGCGTCATCGATGACGTCATCACCAATGACGTCATTTCTATGACGTCACACCCATGACGTCACAGAAATGACGTGCTGATGACGTCATCACCCCTTACGTCATCAAAATGACGTCACCGACGCCACTGAGGTCAAGGTCACGCCGAAACTTAAAATTTTTTGGCACTTTTGCCGTTTCTCGCACTACGCTCCGAGTTTCAGTCAGAGTCCCCGTGACCTTGACCACTTGGAGCGAATTTTCGACGAGAAACGGCAAAAGTGCCAAGTTAAACTCGAGTTTCTGACATGACTCTGCCTAAATGGGCAATCGGTTATTCCTCAGGTGACCTTGAACCAGCACAACACCAACAATTTGATATTACTGTGACCTTGAAAACCTAACAATGGAGCGCCGACACCGATGCGCACCCCACGACAGCCACCGAGTGACTGACTGTCAGGCTCTGTGTATGCTAGGTATATCGGCTTGAGAGACTAAGACTCTAAACTGTCAGGAATGGGAGTAACTAACTGAATTTTGCAAGGAAAAGTCATTTCATCCAATATTTTAAACAAATCCTCATCAGTAAAACTGACATTAGTCTGTTTTGTATAAAACTTAGGGTGTCCGCGCAACAGTTTGCGCCACTTAGCTAAAGTTGAAACTCTCTTAACTTTGAGTGGTGGACAGTGAGCAACTAATAAAGTCTTAACACGGCTAAGTTTCTTACCTAAAGTGTCCTGCGACATGGCTTCACCTCACAAAAGTCCGCACAATACTGAGAGACTGCTTGTAGCGCATGAGTCAAGGGAAAAGAGGTGGGGGAAACAGCAGGAGTGGGGGAAGGTCACAGTGGCGGGGGAAGGTGAGGTGGTACGCTGGAGTATCGCATCACTTCACCATGAGCTGTCCTACAGTGAACACACTGTTCTCTTGGCCGGAGTTGGCACTAGAAGAAACATTCCTGTACAGCTTAGGCTGTGAGAGCCGTGGAAGCAAAGTCAAAGTGGAAATTGTGTTAAACTCCAAGATGAAGAGTCTCCTAAATAAACTAATTGTATCCTTGCAATCTCCTATAACTTTAGAGAAATACCACTTTATTAAGCGACACCTTAAACTTTGGCAAAACGAAGCGGAAATGGAAAAGATTACAGTAAAATTAATTTAACTTAAAACCTGGACTGGACACTCATGGCGATACCACGTGGCGTGCAAACGCCACCCTAAACATTACAAGTTAGGTTATTGAGCACCTCTGGTACGATAACTGATGTGCTAGAGTTAAAGTGTGATGACCTTGAGTCAAAACACTGAAATACTACAAGTCGATATCGTCCCAGAGTTAAAGTGTAGTGACCTACATTCAGAACTTGTAAAATTACTTACATATAGAGAGCTAGAGAACAGCGAGACGCACCACATGGAAGCCGGAGACATACTGGCGAAGCGGTGTTGTGCAGCCTAGGGACCCAGTTGTGGTGGGGGTATAGCCAACACTTAGAGTACAAGTGTTGTGGGTGACCTTGACCCACTTAACTTACCTGACCCCCCCCCCCCCCGCAAAAAGTGCGAACCCCCCCCCCCCCGACAAAAAGTGCCCCCCCCCCCCCGACAAAAAGTGCCCCCCCCCCGACAAAAAGTGCCCCCCCCCCACCCCCACCCCCACCCCCACCCCCACCCCCACCCCCACCCCCACCCCCACCCCCACCCCCACCCCCACCCCCACCCCTGATATCCTGGGCGTGGCAGCCCCGGTGGGGATATAAGGGGGCCCAGCCAGAGCCGGCTCGCAGTCCGCTCCCGCGCGTTGAACGTGAACGATCGGGACGGACCGCCATAGGCATCACTAAACATTGAATGGCGCCTTCAGTGTTTAGCGAAGTCTACTCTAACTTTAAGACTTGTATTAGTTGTAAGATATTGCGCTTGCGTTTGGGTATTGCGAATTGTTTTATATGAGAGTGTTTTACTTGTACCTTATGTCTCCTGTGTGTCTTTTATCCTTTGTGTCTTGTTTGTTATATGTGTTTAACATGTATGTGCTTGTTCCAGCATTGACTACGTTGAGCTCAATTGTGTGTTGTAAGTGTGTTATATTTTTCTAAAGTGTATACGCTTGTTTTAGCAATCCCCCCTTGAGCTTTTGCAATGCTCAAAGTAAATCGTAAAGACAGGGAACGGGAGTAGGCCCCCGTGTAAAGTTACTTTTGTATAATTGTTAGGCTCCTCTCATGCATGCTTTAATGCGGCTGAGAAATAGGAGCGTCCGTTTGTACGCCTATATGGGGGTAATAAGCCGATGGCCTCTGCACTCGGACCGAGGACGTAAGCCACTAGGGTGTCCTCAGTTAGTTTCCCTTCTGGAAACTCAAAATTATGTAAATGAAACTTTGTTAGCTATTTGTGTTTTTTTGTCCCCAAGGCCCCCGAACATTCGTGGTTCGCCATGGATGTACGGGGGCCGAAATTTTTTAATGTCCGTGTGGCCTTGACCCACATAGGACTTGTAAAAATTTACTGCATTGCTAAATTAAAAATATTAAAGATAGGGTTACGGGAGTAGGCCCCCCGTGTAAAGCCACTTGTTTTATAATTGTTAGGCTCCTCTCATGCATGCTTCAATGCGGCTGAGAAATAGGAGGTGGTCCGTTTGTACGCTTATACGGGGGTAATGAGCCGATGGCCTCTGCACTCGGACCGAGGACGTAAGCCACTAGGGCGTCCTCAGTTTTTTTCAAAATATGTAAATGACATTTCGTTAGCTATTGGAAAAGTTATTAGTTGGAAATGCAGTAAATGTTTACAAGTCTCGCGTGGCGAAGGGTACACGACATTGGATGTTGCCTTGTTGTCATAGTTGGGTCTCTTCGGAGGCTACAGCGATGACAACCCAAGTGCCCCACACCCCCATAGGGGGGTGTGGGGCTTATTTTTTTTAAAGTTTTTTCGTGACCTTGACCTAAATATAAAAGTTTTCAAAATCTTTAACAGTCAGATCTTACTAACACAGTTTATATATATAGAGGTCTTTTAAAAGTTAACAGTTAGGTATTAGTAACGCACAAGTTTGGAATTGGGTCTCTTGGGAGGCTTTAGCGATGGCAACATAAATGTCCCAAGTGGGGTTTATTTTTTCAAAAAGTGCGAGCCCCCCCCCCCCCCCCCGACAAAAAGTGCGACCCCCCCCCCCCCCGACAAAAAGTGCGACCCCCCCCCCCCGACAAAAAGTGCGACCCCCCCCCCCCCCGACAAAAAGTGCGACACCCCCCCCCCCACCCCACCCCACCCCCACCCCCACCCCCACCCCCACCGCCCCCCCACCCCCTCCCCCACCCCTGATATCCTGGGCGTGGCAGCCCCGGTGGGGATATAAGGCGGCCCGGCTGCATGCACTTCTCATTCCCGTCCAAGCTCCCGTACGGACAGGTTCTCTCTTGTTCTTGAGATTATTTATAATAACTTCACTTTTTCATTCTCATCTATTCTTCTCATTAAGTCCATTTATTACAATGGGTAAAATGGGCCTTAAACTCAAAAACTACCCGCCAGCTTCAACCTCAACCGACACGACTCAACCTCCATCATCCTCCGCCTCGATCCTGGAATATCTGATGACTGCAAACATCTTGAGCTGCCTGACGATGCCACCACCGCCGCCGCCGCCACCACAGCCCGCCTCCATGCCCAGCCTGTCGCCACTGCCGCCGACAGTGGAAGAGGCCGGTGCACCTCCACCATCGTCAGGAAAACTCAGCGGTCGAGTCCCGGTAGCCTCTCCAGCACTCTCGCTGCTATCGGACTCAGGATCGGAGTCTGCAGTCTTCGAAGAGACGTCCAGGTCGAGGATAACCCCCTACAGCAGAACCCAAAAAATCCTATCCTATACCAAATCACAATGTCCCTCACCCATATCCCCCATGCCATCCACACCAACCAAAGCATCCCGTAAATCCATCTTTTCCCCTGAACTTCCCTCCATAGACCTAACACGCTCTCCTACCCCACCCAAAATTGTTTGCTCCATTCCTTTTGACCAATCTTTGCCTCTTCCACCCCCTTCCACCCCTATTTCTTCTAGCCAGCCTAATTCGGAGAAGCTCCAAAACACTAAGAGTCCAACACAAAAGAAACGTAATCGTGTTAAATGCCCTGCTGGCAAGCGTGATAAATGCGATTATGTTTGGTTTAGCAGAGAGGCTGTGGTTCTTTGTTGTCCGAGTTTTGCTCTTCCAGAAAAAGATCGTTGCCAACGACACTTGAATAAGAAAATCAAAATTCCGACACCAAAGCCCTATAGCCTTAATATTATGCCTGAAAAGTCCAAGTTCAAACACCCCAACAGTCCGCAGAAGCTGAAAATTAATAGGCTCAAGAGGGACAAAAAATATTATTTCATTGTTCAAGCTTATGGAGCATTTAACATAAATGTGCAAATCATTCTAAAAGGTGATGGCCGCCTTCATAGAATGAAAGTACCACCTGCGATGGTACAAAGAGAATTTTTTGTCCCCGGGGCTTATTTAATTCGAAGAAAAGGATGCCGATCTGTTTGGGAAATGGATTAGGACATGGGCTCACTAAAAAGAAAAAGCCAAAATTGTTAGGTTGTGTTGGACAATATTTAAAAGTCTTTTCCAAATTATTTTTCCAAATTTAGTCTTAACCCTCTTAAAGTAAGGGAGAGGGGTATTATACAAGTCAACTAATAAAAAAAAAAAAAATACTTGACTTGTATAATACTTTAACCTGGCGGTGATGTAAAGTCACTGGGACAATCTCAAACCGTGTCCTTGAGGGTGAAGACTAAGTTACAAATAAATCATTAACAAATAAAAACTTACCTCCAAACACTTGTAGCTTGCTACAAGTGTTTGGAGGTAAAAATTTTTCAAAGTTTGAATGACCTTGACCCATATAAATTACTTACAACTAATGTTGTGTATCACGTGATACCCCCACTCTAACGCTCTTACTAAGCTTGTATGAGCCGTTCATTTGCTTCAGTCTGTTTCTGTGCTCCGTGGTAAACATGTCACGGTACAATTACAAAGGTGGTGACTTCTTGATAGATCAACACAATGCTTGGGAAGTGCTAAACCAGCATAGAATGGAAGTTGAGTATTGTATAAGACAAGACGGGTCTACATTTTATCTATGTATTATAAACAACCAAACTCATAAGTATGAACACTGGACAAAAATTAATTATAACAACATAGATGAGCTGTTTGCTTGGGTGTTTGAGGTGTGTAAAGTTATTGAAGAAACCAAAATAATGGGTGTGCTAAAGGTATGTAAAACTGATGACCGGGAAGACTAAGCAAAATTTCTTTTAACCCCCCCCCCCCAGTGTTATCCCCACCACTAAAAATGGGTATATATAGGAGTGGTGATCAACCGTCCTCTCATTCTGCTTTACACCGTTAAGCTGAACACCACCATGTCTGCTATGAACGTCCCAGCCTCTACCTCTGGCCCGGTCGCCTCCAACTCCAGCCCGAGCATTGGACCAATCCGATCGGGGCCTTCGTCAAGAAGTCGTGTCCGATTCTCCGGCTTTGGTCCTGTGAGGAAGGAGTTGCGGAGCAGCGGGGCGTCTCAACCAACCACGACGGATGCAGCAACTCAGACTCCACCAAACATCATCGAGTGGTACGACGAAGTGATAGAGCAAAGGGACAGAATGCTAGAGAATACTCGCAGGGAGCTACTTTATGTTAGGAGTAAATGGGAAAAACTGATTAAGAAGTGTGAAAGCCTGTTGGACAGTGATGATAGTGAGGATGAGAGTGGATAGGTGTGTGGGTAAAGACTTGGACTGGGACTTGTGTGTATGTATGAATGTGTGCGTGAATGTGAAATACAGAGCGGGGGATAGATCACTCTGTGGCAATGGACTAACATGCCACTTAGTGATCTATCCCCCGTTCTGGTAATGTTTTTGGATGGCCTTGACCCACTTTACCAAGGCTAGCTAGTACCCCCACCACTGATAAGTGTATATATACGGGTATTGATGTGCAGTTTGGTTATTCTGCTTTGTATCGCTTAGCTGAATACCTCACTTCAACATGGCTTCCAACTGCAAAACTTCTCAGGCTTCCTCTTCTTCTTCAAGAAGGCGTGCTGCCAACGTCCTGCCTGCTACTCGTGGACCTGCTCGACCATTCCACAGCATAACTGTTGCTCGGGCAAACGCCTGCAAAGCTCCAATGCTACGGACCTTGCTGGAGGTGAGCCAAGACGGGCAAGGCTTGCTCAGTCCTGGTCAACGGCAGGAGCAAGAAAGGCGTATGGCTTACTACAGGCTGCAGGGTGTAGTTCCCAGCTTGAAGTTAGGCGATCCGAGAGTAGCAAGCATCAACGAGGCAGCGGACTACATATCACACCTTCACAGTGTTTTAGAAGTAAAGGACCAACAAATTGAAAACTTAAAAGAACAATTGAAACAATTTAACTTTAATCCTGTGGAGTTTGTGGAAGCAGTGATGAGTGATAGTGATGATGAAGGAACTGAATATATATTGGGTATGTAATGAAAGACTTGGACAGGGACATGTGTGTGTGTGTGTGTGTGTGTAGAATACAGAGCGGGGGATAGACTACTTTGCGGCAATGGACTAGCATGCTGCTTAGTGGTCTATCCCCCGCTCAAAGGGTAGCATTGGATGACCTTGACCCACTTTACAGCAAGGACAACCGGTTAACTGGTATAAAAGAGGGGGGTCTGTACATCCCGACTTCATTCTGCTTTGAACCTTCCAGTGGAACGCTAGAAAATGAGTGGATCACTGATCATTGGTAAGGAGTGGGAGTATGTAACCATAAACTATTTAAACTGTAAAGGGATGTTGAAGAAGGTGTATGATAACGTTAAAAGAATGGTTGTTGAAGAAGGTAGGGTAGTGATTGTAGCGTGGAAGAAGAAGCAGTATACAGGACAACAAGTGAGAGCAAGTGACTTTGGGGGGAATAGTGTGTTTCAAATTGGACGAGCGAACTTGGTTAATTTGGACATTGTGTTTTGGGACTTGGAAAGGTTAATTGAAAATAGTGGCAAACATGGGGAACTCTTAATTGGCAGGGAGGACAGAGTATATGAGTAAGTGTAAAAGACTGGGGGCTTATGTGTGTGTGTAAAGACTAGGACTTGTGTGGAATACAGAGCGGGGGATAGATCACTTTGCGGCAATGGACTAGCATGCTGCTTAGTGGTCTATCCCCCGCTCAAAGGGTATTATTGGATGGCCTTGACCCATATAAAGGTAGAGGGGGAATGGGTAATAGGAGGGGGAAATTGGTATATATGTAGGACTGATGAATAAAGCATTTAGTCAAGCATTTGTCTAGACACTATCAACAACAATGGAGAGCTTCAGTGTTGAGTTCATCCTCTTGGAAGAAGACATCAACGAAGTGGTGGAACTTATAGAGGAGAAGACCAGCCAGGGCACATTGGAACTTGTGAATTGCGAACCGTTGGACAATGCCGCAATCGATAAGATTGCATATTTCATGATGCATTTGTATAACGAACAAACAACCAATATGGAGTTTGTGCAGTACCTTTATCAAAACCAAGTAAATGTGCGAGTGACAATTACTTGGTGGCAGTAATAATAAAGTGTAACATATGGATGTGGACTTGGATGTGGACTTGGACTTGAGTGTGGTCTGCGGAATAGAGCGGGGGATAGATCACTTTGCGGCAATGGACTAGCATGCTGCTTAGTGGTCTATCCCCCGCTCAAAGGGTATCTTTACGTGACCTTGACCCACATAAATTGTATAGTTGGTGGGGGTATAAAAAGGGTAAGCAAATTGGATGGATACAACACTTCCATACCATGGCTCCACTTGACAACACCGTGTTCCATCGCAACAGAATTGTCTCTATTCTGGAGGTTATACCTCTAGAAATTATAGAAGTAGAGGACCAACTACCTGCGGTTGATCAAGAAGAGGAGGAGGAAGAGATAATGGATATTGAAACGGACTCTGACGAAGCTGGTTCAACGGACAATGAGGTGGACTTGCATGCCTACGAAACATTAGAGTCGTCATCTGAGTCGGAAATGGAATTCCAATTGGAAATCGAAGAAGAAGAAGAACAAGAACAAGACACTCCCCATCGTCCAATGGATAGGATGTTAGTTGCCAGAAGAATTATGTATTGTCATCGCTACCTATTCCGTGATGAGGATGATTCCGACTCTGATGGTGATGTTTCACCCTTGTAAAAAGTTTAAACAAAAAGTTAAAAAAGAATGTGAGCGGGGGATAGAGCACTTTGTAGTAAATGATGCTGCTTAGTGCTCTATCCCCCGCTCAAAATAATAATTCCAAATGACCTTGACCTACATAAACTTGCTCAAACAGACATCTTTGAAAAAACTTGTACAAATTATTGAATCTAGACCAAATATCATCAATTTATCAAGCCTACTGATAAATGTATTACAAACGGTTGTGTAAAGGCTAAATTTAGCACATGAGTGATAACCTGTTTCCATATGACGTCACTTTCCCCACCTATCTGCCTCGGATATAAAGGGTCCCGGTGGAGTGCGCTGCTCATTATTGCGTGGACATTCACAGAGTGTGCATTCAAAGCCAAACTGTTTGAAATGGCTCTTTGCGACATTTGTGGGGAAATCTTTCAAGACGAAGATCTTTTCACCATACACAGAGAATTACATGAAGACGAAGATAGAAAAGAAGATATTACCATGGATGAAATAGACTTAGACTCAATTGACCGGTTTTTGGAAGAGCACCAGAAGCAGACGGACTACTGGGACAGCTATCTACAGCAAATGCAAAGAAGAAGACCTAGTGTGATTCAATTTGCTGGTGCTGGACCATCTACTGCTACAAGACCTATTGAAGAAGAGGACACCGAAGAAGAGGACACCGAAGAAGAGGATATGGAAGAAGAAGAACTGGAAGATGTAAGACAACTGCGCACCACAGCCTTGCCAGGACGAGTTGTAACACATTTCAAAATTAATAACGTTCAATTGGAATTGGAAACATTCATAACCCAGGCTAAGGAACTTGTTGGTCAAACGTTGAGGGAAGAATTACAAAGGCTAAATTTTATTAAATTTGGAATGGTGTTAGAGGCTATGTTTAACAATACTGATGGTGAAACAGCATTGAGAGCGTTCATTACCAAAAACCGAACCCTTACCTTCACCTCCAACATCGATGATATTATTGAAGAATGCTTGGAAGAACTTATAACAAAACTTCAAGAACATGAAGGAAGAGGATCTGGATGGACTTTGTCATCAATCGAAGGTATGGATGTAAGGGTTCACAAGCATGGATATGGTTTAAGGGGTAGTAGTTTTATCCCTTTACCAAAGAAAATCCAAAACACTAAATCGTGTAGGAATGTGCAAAATGAAGGTAATGAATGTTTTAAGTATGCAATGTTAACCAAGTATGTTAAAGATCATCCTGAAAGAGTTGGTAGAGAATATTACGAAAATGAACACCGCTACAACTTTCAAGGCCTCACCTACCCAGTTACATTGAAAGACATAGACAAATTTGAAAAGAAAAATCCTGGCGTTTCAGTGAATGTTTTTGGTCTGGATGATTCAAACAACGTTTATCCTTTGCGGGTAGTAAAGGTTGAGCAAAGAAACCACACGGACTTGCTATTGATAACTAAGGGTGAAATTTCCCATTATGTATGGATAAAGGACTTTGAAGCCTTAGTTGTAAAACAATTGACCAAAAGAGTAAATAGGATTACAGTTTGCAAGAGATGTTTCTGCTTTTCTTGGAAAGATTCAAGACGTGGAGGATTGGACTGGTTATTGGAACATAAAAGACTTTGCAACGAGAACTATGAAGTGAAGATTAGTCTGCCACCACCATCTCGAGCGTGTATCCAATTTAACAAGACAGTTCACCAATACCGAATTCCAATAGTGGTCTATGCAGATTTTGAATCAACGTTAGTACCACAGGAGCTGCCGGACGGCGAAGTGACTAGAAGAACAAAATATCAGTTGCATCAGCCCAACAGTTTTTGTTTACTAGTTAAATCAACCTTGTCTAAAAACCAATTGCAAGACTATGGTTTAACATCCACTCCAATACTCTACCGTGGTGAAGAAGCCGCTAAGTATTTTGTAGACCAACTGTACGATATTGCTGGAAAGGTTCAACGCTTGTTCGGTAATATTGTACCTATGGAACCTTTAAACCAAAATCAACAAGAAGAATACAACTTAGCGACAAGATGCTATTTATGCAAGAAGATGTTCAGTGAAGAAAATCCAAAAGTAAGAGATCACGATCACCTGACAGGGTTATACAGAGGAGCTGCTTGTAATTCATGCAATATAAATTACAAACTGCCAAACTTTATTCCTGTCGTTTTACACAATCTTAGCGGCTACGACTCCCACTTTATTATCCCGGAGTTAGGAAGAGATGACGGTAAAATTGATGTTCTTGCTACAACATTGGAAAAGTACATCAGCTTTTCAAAAACAGTAGGTAAAATTAAACTTCGCTTCGTAGACTCTTACAGATTTATGGCATCTAGTTTAGCCAAATTGTCAGAGAACCTAAGAAGAGAAGACCTAAAAGAAACCAGAAAAATTGTACCTGAAGATAAATTAGACCTAGTATTACGGAAAGGAGTGTTCCCCTACGATTACATAACTTCTACAGAAAAATTTGAAGAAACCAGTCTACCGCCGATTGAAGCCTTCAACAGCAAATTAAACGAAAGTGAAATCTCCGTTGAAGACTACAATCATGCATGTAATGTTTGGAACCAACTAAACATTCAAACCTTAGGGGAATATTCTGACTTTTATATAAAATTGGACGTAACTCTGCTGTGCGATGTGATGGAAGAATTCAGAAACACCTGCTTCTCCGCCTATGGACTGGACCCTCTACACTCGTACACATCTCCAGGATTAGCATGGCAAGCTATGCTAAAGTCAACCAACTGTCGACTGGAACTTCTAACGGATATTGATATGGTGCTCATGATGGAATCTGGTGTACGGGGCGGTTTGACACAAGCTGTAACACGTCATGTCAAAGCCAACAACAAGTACATCCCCGGCTTCGACGAGCAACAACCATCGGTCTACCTTGGCTATTTTGATGCAAACAACCTTTATGGTTGGGCAATGTCAAATCCGCTTCCCTACGCTGACTTCAAGTGGATCGACCCGGCCACCATCGGAGACATCTCACAGATTCCAAAGGATGGTCCAAAAGGCTATATTTTGGACTGTGATTTTGAATACCCGGAGCACCTTCATGACCATCACTACGACTTGCCTCTCCTAGCCAAGACTGAAGTTTCACCGACAGGAAGATGGCCAAAATTGATGATGACCTTGGAGAATAAGGATCGCTATGTGGCTCACTACTGGGTAGTTCAACAGGCTCTTGAATTGGGTCTACGTATAGTGAGAATTCATAGAGCAATTGAATTCACCCAGTCTTGTTGGTTGAAACCATATATTGATTCCAACACTGCAAGAAGAGCTGCAGCGACAACAGCATTTGAAAAGGACTTCTATAAATTAATGAACAATGCCATCTTTGGGAAGACCTTGGAGAACAAAAGAAAACACAAAAATGTAAAATTAGTGAGTGATCCTAGGAAATTGGAAAAATTAGTGCAAAAACCAAATTTCGGAACATCCATGATTATAAACGAAAATCTAGTCGCTGTCAGTATGAAGAAAACAACAATAGTCATGGACCGTCCGTTATACATAGGTATGTCGATTTTGGATATAAGTAAAACCCTGATGTATGATTTCCATTATAACAAAATGGTTAAACATTACGGAAGGGAAAACATTGGAGTCGCATACATGGATACGGACGCGTTTATCTACTGGATAAAGACTTTGGACATGTATGAAGACCTAAGGACTTTTCCATACAAAGAAGATTTCGATTTTTCTGACTATCCGAAAAACCATCCAAATTTTAATGAAAAATATAAAAAAGTAATTGGAAAATTCAAAGATGAAGCAAATGGAATGCCTTTAGAAGAAATAGTGGCGCTGATGGCGAAATTGTATTCATTTAAGATGTACCACAAGAACAACACACCGACAGTGAAGAAAGCAAAAGGAGTGAAGACATCTTATTTGAAAAAACACGTGACATTTGACCACTACAAGACTTGTTTGTTTGAAGATACTACGATATCAGCAACATTCAACAATATCCGAAGCTTTAAGCATCAAGTCTACAGTGTCACCGAAATTAAAAAAGCGTTGTCAGCTCGGGATGATAAAAGATACATTATGCCCGACAAAATCCACACTCTTCCTTTTGGCCACTACTCTCTAAACCCTATCAACTAGTAACCTATTCTTCGTCCTTCTACAACTACGACCTTATTCCTTTCTCCTTCCGTAAAAAAATGGGGAACACGGCAAGTCCAACGCCGTGTTCCCCATTTTTTTACACAAGTTTGAATGACCTTGACCCATATAAATGATGTGAATATTTAAAACAACATTCATTGTGATTATACATGTGATACAACAAACATTGAAACCTGCAATATGAAGGACTTAAAGCAACAAATTGTCAACGAACTTCATAAACCTGCAAGAAGAAAGTTTCCACGAAGAAATACGGTGATAAAAGGAATTAATGATTTATATCAAGCGGATTTAATCGAAATGATTCCTTATAGCAAACAAAATAAAGGATATAAATACATATTGACTGTTATTAACTGTTTTTCAAAAATGGCAGATGCTTTACCACTAAAAGATAAAAGTGGCAAAAGTGTTACAAAAGCAATGGAAACAGCTATACAAAGAGACAAACATACTATTAAACATTTACAAACAGATGATGGAAAAGAATATTTTAATAAGGAATTTGCAAATTTAATGAAAAAACACAATATAAACCATTATTCAACCAATTCAGAAGTAAAAGCCTCAATAATCGAAAGATTCAACAGAACTTTAAAAAGTGCAATGTATAAAATGTTTTCCAACAGAGGATCGCACATATGGATTGATATGTTACCAAAACTTATAAACGATTACAATAACAAATTTCATAGGACTATCGGGATGAAACCAAACCAAGTAACTAGTAAAAATGAAAACCTTGTATTAAAACGTATAAAAACGAATACTAAACCAAAAGTTGAAAAACTAAAGCCTAAAAAATTTAATGTGGGTGATAAAGTGCGAATAAGTAAATATAAAGGTGTATTCAGTAAAAGATACCTGCCAAATTGGACCAATGAGGTTTTTACTGTATTCAAAGTACAACCTACAGTACCTGAGACATATATTTTAAAAGATAATAAAGGACAATTGCTTGAAGGAGGGTTTTATGGACATGAAATGTTAAAATCAACAGTAGGCGATGTATATTTAGTTGAAAAGGTGTTGCAACGGAAAAAAGATAAGGTCAAAGTACGATGGTTAGGATTTAATAAGACGGAAGATTCTTGGATACCTAAAAAGGATTTGATATAACCATAGAGAATCATTTTAGGTTGAACCATTACAAAGGATGGAGATAGTACCACAAAAAGAGAGTTTTACTATTAATAATATAGATGAACTCACAGTGGATAATTCAGAATTCAATAGTGGGAAGCATGGCAATTTGTTACCAAACACCGTTCGTTGTCTGGTTACCGGACCTTCCAACTGTGGAAAAACTAATGTAGTATTCAATTTGATTACAAACCCTAAAGGATTACGATTTAACAATCTATATGTATTTTCAAAATCACTACAACAACCAAAGTATCAATTATTGGAAAAAATACTGACTAATGTGCCTGAAGTTAAATATTTAAAGTTTAATGCAAGCGAGAGTGTCATGCAGCCACAAGAAGCTAAACCATTCTCCGTGTTTATATTCGACGATGTATCTTGTGAAAACCAAAACACAATAAGGAATTACTTCGCTATGGGTCGACATAACAACATAGATAGCATTTATATTGGCCAAACTTACAGCAAAATACCTAAACAACTCATTAGAGACAATGCAAACATGTTAATTGTATTTAAACAGGACGAAACCAACCTAAAACATATATATTTTGATCATGTAAATGCGGATATGACATTTGAACGATTTAAAGAGTTGTGTGGAAAGGCTTGGGCTGAAAAGTATGGGTTCCTAACAATTATGAAGGAACAACCGCTAAACAATGGTCGATACAGGATAGGATTTGATAAATTTATATTAATACATTAAACGTGGTATAACACATTCATTGTTGTACAACACGTCTTGCTACAAACATGGTTAACCAAGAAAAATTAGTAAAAGAAATAAAATCACTTAGTGATTCTATTCGGGCTAAAAACAGAGCATTGAAACTAGGTATTAGCGAGAGGGAGAAATTCCTTGAATCTACTTTTAAACCTATTACTGAACCCTTGAAACAATTAAACAAAAAATTTGCTAAACCTGTATTGGAAGGAGATGCGATTGCACCTATTACGAAGTTTGAAAGAGAAAATGTAAAATCAGAAGATTTTAGTGATGAAGACCTGGAATCCTCTACGTATAGTGGTTTTACCGGTGGAGAACCCGAAAGAGAGCTAGAATCACCGGACTATAGTGGAATAAAAGATTTATATGAAGTAAAAGCCAAAAGAGGACATGAAGTTGTATCAACTGCTAGTGAAGAGGAAAAAGAAGAAGAGACAAGGGAAGGTCCGTCAAACATAAGCTTATTGGGTGAAAACATTCATAACAAAGGACCTTTAGGAAGGAAATACATGGTAAAAATGTTACTCGGAACAATTCCTAATAAGAATTACCATAGTTATGGAGCGAGATTAACAGAAGACGGTTTAATGATAGGTAATAGCCCGTTAAACGTTGACGAACATGATAATATTGTCATTGGTGATCAAAGGTATAAGGGCACAAAAGGATTATTTGAATTATTATTTGAAAATAAGCCTTCAGTATCGGTAGTGAAAGAAAAAGACATGGAAGCATATAAAAATATTTTGGAACAGACAAATGCATATAGGAGAAAGTATTTACCTGACCAGCCTCCTTTTAGATCTAAGTCTTTAAAATATAAAGAATTTGTATCCAAGTTAATACCAACTAGAAGACAAACAATGCCGTTAACACAAAGAAAACCTGTAAAACGAAGATTTATGGCATCCACTTTGGATGTAAGTGCTCAGGAACGAAGAAAAAGAAGTAAGTCCGTTACGGGTACAGGTTTAATGAAGAAACTATATAACACAAATGTGATTTATTACAATAATATCAATAAATTGGTGGATAGAATGAAACTAATACATGAAGCTAAAGAAGCGGGTCATACTGGATTGGAAAACGAATGGGTGGCTTTAGTGGATGAACTCCGAAACCGTGGGGTAATCTCATAAAAATGTGTTACTCCCTAGAATACTATTCAGTTGCACCATGAGTGTCGACAAGTTCGGACGTTACTCCTCGGATGGGTTATATTATGCCAATAGTTTAAAAAGAAGTGCTGGTTTACCACAAACACCTGATGGAGATTATGATATGAGTAATAAAAGGTTAAAAAACATAAAAGATCCTACGGATGAAAACGATGCAATAAATCTAAAAATATTAAAGGAAAAGATATCGCCAACATTAAAACTACAAAATAACACATATGACGCAGAAGATCATAGAATTATCAACGTTGGTAAACCAAATCAAAACGGTGATGCGATAAACAAAGGTTATTTGTCATCTGAATTAAAAAATACGTTAAAATTCAATGGGAAAACGTATAGTGCCAACAATAAACGTATATCCAACGTAGATGACCCTAAAGATGCAAAAGACAGCGTAAATAGACGCTATTTACATTCTTTGATACCTGAAAAGACAAAAGATGGATTTTCTTTTTATAAATTTGTTATTAACGATATAGGTTATCCAAAAAATGAAAATGATGCTGTAAATCTCAAATATATAAAAGATCATTGTGTCGTACGTGATGTGGGAGTTATCGATTGTCTTGGCAATTGTTTGGCGAATGTAAAAGATGGTTCAGCACCATCTGATGGTGCAACAGTGGGTCAAATGAAAGAGACTTTAAAACAAGAAACAACTGGATTTGCAAAACGAGATGAAGTATTATCAAAGCAAGGGGATGACTTTATTCAAGGTAATGAAAAATTTCGTTTATTGACATACAAAAACGCTTATTGGGATTGCAGGCATGGAAGGTTATCAAATGTGTCATGGGGTCATGCAGATAGAGACGCGGCTGCCTTAGGACAAACAGTACATCTAGATCCAAATAATTACTATGCGTTTTTTATATGTAGTAATAAAAAATTAACAAACATGGCGCAAGGAAGAGAAGCAAATGATGCTGCAACTGTAGGACAGGCTATCACATTATCACAAATGGATAGCAAAGTGTATACTTGTAATAATAAACGTATAACAGACCTTAAAGACCCTGAACATGTGGATAATGCTGTCACTGTTAATTTTCTTGTAAAAGTTTTAGGAAATGCATTATTTGATGTATACAATCATATTGGTATTGGTTCAGGTCGTACTCCTTTGTTGGAATCTGAGAGAGGTACTTGGATTAAACGGGAAATTGTTCAAAACTATTTTATCAACCCTCGTACAAAAAAGTTTAGATCATCGGATTGGGGTGATTTTGATATTTAATAAAAGAACACAATAAACGACTTCATTTATGTCCAACTTGTCATAGAGGTAACACATAAGTTGTACATTGCGATTATAAAAGGACAATAATGACGTTCCAGTACATCAGTCCATATAGAGACACTGTAAGGAGAGGAGGTGGGATCACGTCCACAGCGGTTTCTCTGTTAAGTAAAGCTTTAAAACGAATTCCAGTAGGATCCATAGTAAATAGAGCAATAGACGCATTACCATACGAATTTCATATACCGGGAGGTTATCAGTATTGCGGACCAGGAACTAAATTGAAAAAACGACTGGAAAGAGGCGATCCTGGCATAAATAAGTTAGATCAGGCTTGTAAAGAACACGATATCGCATATTCCACGTTTGCCGATTCAAAAAATAGATCAATAGCTGACAAAAAGCTTGCGGACATAGCTTGGCAACGAGTAAAATCAAGTGACGCTAGCATAGCAGAAAAAGCAGCAGCTTTAGCAGTAACAGCAGGTATGAAGGCTAAAACAGCAGTAGGAGGTGGAAGAAGGAGGAGAAGGAGAGTAAAAAGGAGGTCAACCACAAGAAAACATGGAGGAAATATAAAAAGAAGACGACGATCTACAAGAAAAGGCAGGAAGAAGCCCACCGTGTGGTCAATGGTAAAAAACGGGGCAGGTCTTTACCTAAGACCTTATCGTGCATATTAAATGAAAGAAATCAATTGGTCATACCACATAAAGCATTAACCAATATTGAATTATTTAAATATATTTCCTGTTTAAAAATACCATTTTTCCGCGGTGTGTTTATGAAAGACAGTTTACCAAAGAAAATGTGGCAAAATGAGACTGGAATTGTAAATTTGGATAATACTGAAGGGCCTGGCACCCATTGGGTTTGTTATAAGAAACTAAATAACAATGTATATTATTTTGATAGTTTCGGTAATTTGCCACCACCAAAAGAACTTCAAAATTACTTTAAATCTGCTAAAAACATATATTATAACTATAAAAGAGAACAACCTGATAATACTTCAATATGCGGCCATTTATGTTTGGAATTTCTAGCTAAAAGTATCAGTCACTATTGAGATGTCTTCCTATACGGTATCATTAACAGGAAAATCGTCCACTTTACGAAGTATCCTTTTTCCAGCGTTACGCTTGCAAAAAGGAAGGTTTTGGGAGGCGGCACTATTGGATTTTACAACTTACAACTCTATCCCCAATGTTACGGAAGGTAAAAATAACGTATTGCATTATTATAAGGGAAAGGATGCCAGTGGAAAATTTACAGACTTACAAGAGTGCAGGTTACCCACAGGTTCTTATGAAATTGATCATATAAATGAATTTTTGCAAACTAAAATGGGAAAAGACAATATAACATTAAAAGGTAATAATAATACGATGAAAGCTGAAATTACTTCCAAATATTATATAGATTTCACTCAACCAAACTCAATTGGTGATTTATTAGGATTTTCCAACGATGAGCCTGTTTTAGAACCAGATGTAACACATTCCGGTAAGAAAACAGTAACAATATTAAAAGTCAATAGTATAGACATAACTTGTAACATTATACAAGGTGCTTACAGGGATGGGGCTAACACCCACATCATACATACTTTTTACCCAAGTGTACCACCTGGATTTAAAATTGTTGAAAAGCCACAAAACCTGGTATATCTACCGTTGAACACCACTTTCATTTCAGACATCGTGTTGAGCGTATTGGATCAAGACGGTAACTTGGTAGACTTCAGAGAAGAGCCTATTACGATTAGATTACATTTAAAATCGACACTTTAATACAAAACCATGGGTTTAACATTTAAAAGCGAACAACCTACGGGAAACCGCATTAGTAGCTCTTCAGCTGTGGAGGAGTTAACACGCGAGAACATTCGTTTCTTAGAGAGAATTGGATTAAAATTAACCGAGTATGGATATACTGGATATAGCGCAGGGTCCAACATTCGACGAAACCCTATGGGAAAAAGAATATCACACCCACAACCCTTACACTTCATCGAAATTAAACAATAACGATGAAATCCGTATTCCCATACAAAATCAAGACATTTACACACTACCATGTGAAAGTTACTTGTATATTGAAGGACAAGTTACTAAAAAGGACGGTACTACTGTTGGTACAACAGTTCCATTTATAAATAATCCTATGGCTTTCCTATTTGATGAAATTAGATATGAAATATCAGGTGTAACAGTTGATTCCACTAAAAAAGTAGGTATTACGACAACTTTAAAAGGATTAACATCTATAACACCCAATGAAACCAATTTACTTAAACCTGCCGGATGGGTATTACCTACGATTGACACGATCACTCCAAATCCAAATGGATATTTTGATTTTCATATTCCATTACGTTTGCTGCTTGGTTTTGCTGAAGATTATAGGAAAATAATATTAAACGTTAAACAAGAATTAGTTTTGTTGAGATCTTCTAACGATAAAGACATTATTAAAGCTGCAGATGCTACTACAGATGCGACTTTAGAATGGAAATTAAAATTAGACAAAATTGTATGGAGAGTTCCACATGTTAAATTGGCTGACGAGCATAGAATGCTACTTTTAAGAAAATTAAAAGCCGATCGTGATATTGTTATTCCATTTAGAAGTTGGGAATTTCATGAGCATCCCAGTTTACCTACTACGGATCGACACACTTGGACTGTTAAAACATCGAATTATGTAGAACGAGCCAGGTATATTATATTTGGTTTACAAACAGGTAGAAGAGACGCCATTACTAAACATGCAGGACAATTTGATCATTGTGACTTGAAAAATATTAAAGTTTATTTAAATTCACAATTCTTTCCATACGACAATTTAAATGTGTCATTCACTAAGAAGAAATACAGTATATTGTACGATATGTACGCGAGATTCCAAAGTTCATATTACGGTAAAACAAATACACCTTTATTACCACCTGACAAATATTTCGATGCCTACCCAATAGTTGTAATCGATTGTTCTAAACAAAATGAATCAGTAAAGTCTTCAAGTGTGGATATAAAAATAGAAATGGAATTCAACGATGCTATACCGGCTAATACAACTGCATACTGTTTAATTCTACATGATAAAATCGTAACATACACACCTTTAACTGGAATTGTTAAAAATGTATTGTAAGAACCGGTTTTGTTTCATTCCGCGAGTATAAAAGCAGAGCGTACAGACCGCTCCTCATCAGTTTGTTGCCTACTGTTGTATGGGTAGCATCGTATTCAATATGGCTTCTCCTAGTGGTACACCTGAAAATGTGGTAGATATTGAGAAGGAGATATCTGAGTTTTTAGATCCTCAAGGTCACCAGGAAGGAGGTGAACAAAACGTTTGCGGACAACTTCACGCCAGTAATAATGTTGAAGAAAAAGGTAAAAGAAGAAAGACTATACAAAAGAGAAAAAGGGATATTGAAGATAATATTTCTCCAAACATATTGAGTGAGGTATTTTTGCGAATATTTTACCCAATCTCTTCCAGTTTGGATAAAAGTGTTTTAATCGGTGTTATGAAATCTACAGATTATTCCCCTACTGTAATTTTAACTCATGGACCCAAAATGATTTTGTTTACGGACAGTGCTTGGGAATCGTTTATGAAACATTTGCATCTACTAGAATGCTATTTAAGTAGTAACATGTTTGGAAGAAAGACAAGAGTAGGACTTTTGGATTCAAATGTGGAAATTGATATCATTAAACAACGTGGTGATCATCAGCTACGGTTTAGAGACACAACAAGACATGATAACAAAATTCAACTTAATCGAGAGGAGTTTTTCATTTTAACTTGTGCTACTGAACCTATAACAAGATACTTGAGACAACTGGTGTTTTCAAGTTCGATTATTAAAGATTATCTGGAAGACACTTTGGACAAACAACCGGACGCACCTATATTATACGGACCTGTGGATACTTCTATATTTAATAGAGTTCCTCATGAAGTACAGATGTGGAGACAATTGGAAAAGTACGCTCAACTACATAAGAAATCAGTAAAACAGGAAGAAGAGGAAGATGGAGGAGAAGAATCAAGTGTTAGTGATGAAAATGAAAATAAGGAAAATATAAAGATGGAAACTTAAATGACAATGGTTAGTTTTTAAAACAATAGCCAACATTTTGTGGGGTTAGGCCTATTGGGGACGGTGCCCACGTTAAATATACACCAACGCGCCAACAACTGTACGGCCTGGTATAAAAGTAGTACCTACCGTGGTGTGGAAATCAGTTGACCTCCTGACTTCGTAATGAGCAGACGTGTGACCTTCAAAATGGACAAGGGAGAAGAACAACAAGTAAAGTCCAAGCCTGGTATTATTGAGTTTCAAGCGTTTCGTGGTAATGATGATAGATTCATTATAAAAGAACTTGTGTTTTTGGACATGAATACAAGTGTTCCTTATTCGTTTTTATTTAAACCACCATGTTCTTATTCGTCTTTAACTAGTAAAGCCGCTACTACCAACAGATGGATTTCAAAACACTTCCATCATATCGATTGGTATGATGGATTTACAAGTTACACGGACTTGTATCACATTATGCATCACTTTTCAGACAAGTTTACCAATATTTACACAAAGGGGCTGGAAAAGAAAAGATGGATCGAAGGATTTACTCATGTTCCGGTTAATGATGTGGAATTGGATAAGAATTATCAATACATGCTGGAAACCATATGTATTTGTACAAAAAGCCCAGAACATGATAAAGATAGACATTGCGCTTTGAAAAATGCCTATAAACTCGCCTCTTACCTTCAAAGTGGGGAATTATGGAGTGGTGGGGGTAACGGAGAGTATATAAGTGGGGAGCAGACAGGGACCTGGCATGAGTATTACTCGAGATTCCGAGACGACAACATCTCCGAGCAAGAAGACGATCTGTAACCTGACCATGGCATCTCACCAGTTCCTTCAGACTTTGGTCGAGCAGTTCAATGCTCACTCCAAGTCAACAATATTACCTGTAAAGAAGTGCTCGGAACTAAAAGACGAGAAGCACTACATAATCCATGCTATGAAGAAGATGGAGACTACAGTTGGGGAGGCCATCTGCTGCAGTCTCAGCGAGGCACCGTTTACTCCGGGGGATGAACCAAAGTTCCAGGTGTACCTGCCCAAGAGATTCGTCCATCTTCTACAAAACGAGGATCTTCGCTCTATTCAACCCGGGTGTCTATACCTGGTGTCCCACGGCTGCACGGGTAGCAATTCTACAGAGTTGACCATCCACATCGCTGACAAGCAGCAGTGTTAGATTTAAGTTTTAATGTTGTACATATGTTGTTGTTGTAATGTTTTATAAATAAACAAATCATAAAAGACAAAAAAATAAAAAAAAAAACAAAAAATGCAACATATCAATATGTGACAGACTTCACGTATTGATATGTTGCATTTTTTTTAAACTTCGCGGGTGACCTTGACCTTTGACCTTTGCATTTCACAATTACCCCCACTACTGTAATTACCCCCACTACCGCACTAGGATTCAAACCTGCTTGGATGCGAAAAACGGTCAGTCTGTTGCCAACTAGCAAACGATGAGCACCTTGTACGAGCTTTGCATACAACGAGTTATAACTCACAAGGACTTGTTCCCAACATGTTTACAAGACAACATCCCACTAACAATAAAAGAAGATGTCAAACGCTACAGGAGGGAAAATACAGGGTATTCGGAATACTCCTGGTATAAGTTCCACGACGGGGAAAAGTTTTGTAGGCCTTGTGGCGAGGCCGCCGTCAGAGACCTTCGGCGATTCGTACAGGATGGTGGTATAAAACAATTCGGATTTCTAGCGCCACTGTTTCGATTTGAAAATTACAAGGACACCTGCGCTATTTGTTCCATTCCATTGTATCGATGGAAAAAGTTTAGAACTGTTTAATTGGATTTTCTATACCCCCACCACTATTACCCCCACCACTTTTTCATGTACCTCCAAGCGCTGTGCCTCGGCTTCATTTCTACTCCAGCAGCCAACCTAGCAACATCAAGATGTCTCTGAACGTTAGTTGCGCAAGTTACGAGGAGGTGAGCATCAAGACTCAGCAGGAGCTAAACGACTTATACAAGGAGTTGCAGCTGATGGTGGCACGAGGCTACCGTATAAATGTGCAAGTTTACGCTTGCAATATACGGAACACCCGGCAGTCAAAGGAAGAGCCTGGACACTCCTCGACGGCTTCCTCACCAGCGTCCATGAAGACCGAGCCAGACAACTTGGACTACTTCAGCTGACTAGCAGTTGTATTTCTTGTCCTAACCATTGTAGAATATGTATATTTTTTCATTATATTAAAGAAGTAAAAGAGCAGAAACACCTATCTTGTTACTGACATATAAGCTCAGTAACAAGATAGGTTTTTTTAAAACACAATTTGGATGACCTTGAAACTTCCCCCTCCACTGCTTTGTTACCCCCACCACTTGACTATTGGTGTACATGGCACATCGCAATTGGAAACCTCATTCCATCTTCAACAGCCACACCGACAACATCAACAATGGCAAACCTACCAACAGATGAAAGGTGTCCTCACGCATGTTGTGACTTCGTCCACGAGTTGGAGAAGAGGATGCAGGAGAGGGCGATAAGAAGAAAACAGATCCACTCAGAAAATATCATGATAGTCAACGGCTATCTTTTATTGTTCGGCCTTATTATGGTTGTACTTTTCATACTGTACGGCATAGTCACATGTGTCGGCAAGGTTGCAGAAGAAAACGCTCGCCACCATCAATTGGAAAGTTTCAATGTTACTTTGTAAGTTTTCCTTTTTTTAAAACTCCGTTTGGATGACCTTGAAAATTCCCCCACTACTCCACCACACCCCCCACCACTTCACCATGTTCCTGCATGAGCATCACATCAACCGTCATTCCTTGTCCGACAAGCAACCATGGCAGACAACAACACCATCAGCCAAGCTGACTCCACTACTGATGTCGGTACAAGTACGGGTTGGACACTGTCGGTCGATAGTGTACACTATTTGGAGTCAATTTGCGAACGTATGAAGGAAATACTGCGGGACAACCCTGGGATCATAATACAAATGAATTTAAATTATGATTGGTCCCAAGTTAGAATGCAAGGGGACGACAACAACGGTCAACAATCTCCACAATATTCGCCCATGTCCCCGATCTATCCTTACGGCGAGTCTGACGTCGATGAAGATGAGGCTGATGAAGATGCAGGGGACAACGAGGCTGAAGAGGAGTAAGCTTCATTCCTTTTTTTTTAAAACCTAAATTGGATGACCTTGAGAATTCCCCCTCCACTATTTCCTTTTTTTTTAAAACCCAAATTAAATGACCTTGAAAATACCCCCTCCACGTACTTTTGGTTTACCCCCTCTACTTTTCAATACTGTTACCACAGTCTGTAGCTCACATCATTCCTTGCTTAGCTATCATGGCGGACAGCACTCTTTCTCGAGTTGACTCCACTACGGATGAAGAATGGCCATTTTCCTGGAATGTTCATCTGCAAGACTCGGCAGAAGTGGATATGTTGCATGAGAAATTGGTGTATGTATTAAACGAAAACCCCAACATTGAATGTAGAATGACTATGGATTTCGATGCGATAGGGGTCCACACTCAACCTTCCACTTCCAGCCAGCCTGAACCTCAGCTACAGCCAAAGAACTTTACACATCTTTACACTCCAATACGGCCGGAGGATGTGGTTATCAGCGAGGCAGACTCTACTACATGTTATATTGAACCAACGAATTGGAAGCTTGTTGTTGACACCTTACACAAGGTCGACTTAGTATGTGACAAATTAAAGGAATTGATGATGCAAGATCCTGGTCTTCGTTTTAAAATTGATTTGTTTTTCATCTGGGGAGCACCTGCACGGGGCTCTTCGTCTGACAGCTCTCTAAGTACAACGGATGAGGAGGAGGAGGAGGACGACTAGTTATCTTTTTTAAAACTCCGTTTGGATGGCCTTGACCTTTCCCCCTCCACTGAGTTTATTTAAGGTGCACTCTCAATGACTGCAGCATCATTTCATCGCGCACCTTCACCACAGCAACATGGAGAGTCAACTCAACTACTGTTGCGAACGGAAATGTTTTTCATGGCCGAATGACATTGATGTTGCGGATGGCCTGGCGTGTAGAAAATGTGAAGCTTTTGGTCAATGCATGTGTAAGTGCAAGTCTTGGAAGAAGCCGAAACCGGAGTTGAAGACATTCCATGTGTACCAGATGAGAGGGCATAAGTACACTTGTTGCCCTGAACGTTGCATTGAATTCACATTAAAACAGCTAACTGGCTGCAAATTGTGCAACAATCATTTTGCAGGTTTTTGCAAACATTATTTAGGAGCCTGTCAGTACAGATCAACTTGGCATACAGAAGCACTCACTATCAATGAAATCGCTATAGATACACAAGAGTAGTCTTTCTACTCTTTTCTTTTTTTAAAACTCCATTTGGATGACCTTGACCTTTCCCCCTCCACTCACCTTAGTTTATATAAGCTCCATTCCTGCTGGCCACGGCATCACTTCATCTTGCTCCCTCGCCAAAGCAACATCAAGTATGGAAACTAAGCGTGTCTCATGTTGCGAGCATAAGTGTTTAGAGATACAAGGCGTCGTCCATTGTGCAAAGAAGCTTTGGGAGGAAGAGACAGGGACAACCTATTGCTGCGAGGGCAAGTGTTTCCTACTACCAAGATGGCAAGTGGACGGGCTGGCCTGCCGGCAATGTGAATGCTTCGGATGTTGCAGGTGTAGATGCAAGAACCAACAGCTGCCACCACCGGTACTACAAACTTTCAAAATCTACAAATCCAACTACTTTTACACTTGTTGTCCGCAGCGGTGTATTAAATTTCATTTCTCCAATCTTACCAATTGTCGGAAGTGCTACGGACAACCTGATGGGTGGTGCACCTGTTTTCTGGACTCCTGCCGCTACAGATCGGATTGGTTTACAGATCCGTTGGAAATTGATGAGGTCGCCCAGGAAGCACAAGAGTAGTCTTTCTACTCTTCAACTTTTTTAAAACTCCATTTGGATGACCTTGAGATTTCCCCCTCCACTTCCCCATATACCTAGAGTACACAGAGCCTGACAGTCAGTCACTCGGTGGCTGTCGTGGGGTGCGCATCGGTGTCAGCGCTCCGTTGTTAGGTTTTCAAGGTCACAGTAATATCAAATTGTTGGTGTTGTGCTGGTTCAAGGTCACCTGAGGGATAACCGATTGCCCATTTAGGCAGGGTCATGTCATAAACTAGAGTTTAACTTGGCACTTTTGCCGTTTCTCGTCGAAAATTCGCTCCAAGTGGTCAAGGTCACGGGGACTCTGACTGAAACTCGGAGCGTAGTGCGAGAAACGGCAAAAGTGCCAAAAAATTTTAAGTTTCGGCGTGACCTTGACCTCAGTGGCGTCGGTGACGTCATTTTGATGACGTAAGGGGTGATGACGTCATCAGCACGTCATTTCTGTGACGTCATGGGTGTGACGTCATAGAAATGACGTCATTGGTGATGACGTCATCGATGACGCAATCGATGACGTCATCGATGACGTCATCGGTGAGGTCATTGACCTCGATGACGTCATCCCTCAGGTGACCTTGAACTGGGCCAGCACCAACAATTTCACACTACTCACGGGGGACAATGTTCTATGTTTTACGCTTTCAATATCTCGGTAACCAATGGATATAGAGCAATGATTCAAAATACCAAATTGTTTGTTTTTTCAAGCTAAATTCAATGGTGTAAACTGAAATTCGATTATTTTACTCTGGAAAGAGTTATTATTAATTTAATGAATAGATGTCACATATGGCAGCCATCTTGGATTTACGACCTCATAAAAACAACCCACCACAATTTGAAGGTAAACACCCGGTACTACACTATTATGTGACATATAATAAAGAGATTCCACATAGTCACACCTAGCTAATTTAATAAATTATTGAGTCCTCGCAGGATAATCATGGTATGATGAACAAACATTTACAAGTCATAATAACGACTAAAAAAAATTGAATTATTTTTTTTCAAGTTATTTTTTCTTCAGTAATTATAGTGAAGGTTCATGCCAAATATTAACTTAATGCAATGATCCGTTACGGAAATAAAAATTATTTAGTGTAAAAAACAAAATGGCGGCTAGCGGGTCAACGCAGAATTTTAGGACATATGTTTACAGGATAAAAACAATATGTTAAAAATATTGGCATGAATCTTATTTAGCAGACTAAAAACATATACCGGGTGTCCCAGACCACCGTACACCCCTTTTAAAATCTACAAAATTAATTATTCACAAAAATAAATTGTGTCATTATAGGTAAACTGGTTGCGCTCTATCCATTGATGATAATTTCAATGTATAGGGTGTACCAGAAGTAGCCTTTTCAGACCGAAAGTCATTAATTTTAAAAACGAACCCCTACTTTTTATGGTATTTTTGGATTCTAGACATAATTTTAAGACTACTTTACAATTTAATGTGTTTCCTTAATGCTAACGGTTTGGAAGATAATTGAGGTCGAAGTTAGATTTTTTTCCAATAATGAATAACATGGGGTTAAGTTTCACATCCATTATCTCTGTAAATTTCCCGTTAAACTAAAACGGTATAGCATAAACAATGCCTTAACTTCTTCTTTTAAACACATTAGCATCATAAATTATTAGTTTGTCATAAATTATTTAATATTTCGTTGAATTTGTCAATATGATGGAAATTATTAAAAATTTGTATAAAACTAAAATTAATTACAAGAAAATCGGCAATGTTTTAATGAAATATTATCTTAAAATAGGTTATGAGACATTTTTATGCTTGGGCAGTTATGTTAAAGGTAAAGTTTCAGTGTTAATGGATATGACAAATTGCTCTATGTTATCCTTATGGGAAAAAATCAAATTTCGACCTCTATTATCTCCCAAACCGTTTGGATTAGGGATACACATCAAATTGTAAAGTAGTCTTAAAATAATGTCTAGAATCCAAAAATACCATAAAAAGTAGGGGTTCGTATTTAAAATTAATGACTTTCGATCTGGTTAGGCTACTTCTGGTAAACCCTGTACATTGCATTTATCTTCAATGGATAGAGCGCAACCGGTTTACCCATAATGGCACAATTTGTTTTTGTGAATAATCAGTTTTGTAGATTTTAAAAGGGGTGTACGGGTGGTCTGGGACACCCGGTATAAAATAATTTTCCCTTTCATGCTCCCTTCAAATAAAAATTATATGAACTATTCGTGAAAACAAAACAAAGTTTTTTGTTAGTATAGCTTTTTACAATTATTGATATATCGTCAGTGTTATATAACTTATATATATATATATATATATATATATTCATTTAACAGCTTTACATTACATTCTTCCATTTTAATATACGTCCAGTTTAAAAACAGTACAAAGTAACCGTCAATAAATAGTATGAAAATTTTGTAGTCTTTGTGTTTAGTAAGTGGAATATAAAACTGCTTGTCCTTTCAAAGAACTTATAAAAACATGACTTATTCTGTTTTCTCTAGGACAACCGTAGGCAACGACCCCACCCGTTTTGTCATTGATTTTTACATTCCTCTATATGAGTATGTTTTTGAAAAATCAGTAACTTACTGATGAGCCTGAATAGATAATTACAAATCTTATCAAATGTTGTATTGCGTCTGAAGACAAAACGTCTGGTGATTATTTTTCGCACAGTGAGTGAGGCCGAAGACATCAGGCCCACGGCTCAGTTCAGGGCCTCCACCTGAGTGTGAGTGATGAATTACTGTAAAGGCTGGCTGCTGCTAGCGCCGCTCCCAACACAGAAGCTGGTAGTGGGACGCGCGCCCACTGATTGATCCTCTACTTAGCTGGATTAAACCAAAACTTGAAGGTGATTCTCTGATGAATTATCTGGCTTGACGTTCATAACAGCTACAAATGAACTAAACTGATACTTGTCTGTATCAGGTACAACAGAAATTGGTGAAGAAAAGTATCATGATACAAATATCAGTGACTGACACTAAATTCATTTCTTAAACTACTATCTTTATTCATGCCAGCATAATTATGATAAATTACTATTAAATTTTATGATAGTTACTTATTAAAACAATTCTTTAATCCAAATACATTGGTTGAAAAACGAGCTAAATCGATATACATTCTTTAAATAAACGTAACTTATTTAAATTTGTATACAGGGTGTCCAGCTTCCACCTTTACAAAAGTTTCCAGGTTATTGCCCACGTCAAAATAAGCGAAAAAGTACCTGTAAACATATGTCCTAAAATGCTTCGTTAACCCGCTAGCCGCCATTTTGTTTTATACACAAAATAATTTTTATTTCCGTAAGAGATCATTGTATTAAGTTAATATTTGGCATGAACCTTCACTATAACAATACCCATTTTCAGTAAAAAAAATATTTTTTCCAATGTGTATTTTGAAAATGGCGGCCATTTTAAAACTTTAACTCAAATATCTCAAAAACGGTAAATTTTATAAAAATGTTACATGAGACAAAAAAGTTGACAAATTAAATTATCTAAATTTTAATGCCAAGTTTGTAATGATCTGACAACAAATAACGGAGTTATTGAGATTTTTCTCTTAAAATAACCTAAATTGGCATTAATTATAGTGCAAAATCAGTGTTTTTCCGCAGGAAAACCACAATAACTCAGTTATTTGTTGTTGGATCCTAACAAACTTGGTGTCACTGTTTAGATAATTTAATTTGTCAACTTTTTTGTCTCCTGTAACATTTTTATAAAATTTATCGTTTTTGAGATATTTGAGTTTAAAATTCTAAAATGGCCGCCATTTTGAAAATACACATTGGAAAAAAATCATCATTACTGAAAAAGGGTATTGTTATAGTGAAGGTTCATGCCAAATATTAACTTAATGCAATGATCCGTTACGGAAATAAAAATTATTTAGTGTAAAAAACAAAATGACGGCTAGCGGTTAACGCAGAATTTTAGGACATATGTTTACAGGATCTTTTTTGCTTATTTTGACGTGGGCAATAACCTGGAAAAGTTTGTAAAGTCGGAAGCTGGACACCCTGTATAATTTGAACAAAAATTAATTTGCAATAAACCATGTAATAAAAATTAATTAGTTAAAAAAAGTTTCGTAAGTGATAGTTCACAAAATGTGGTAACTTGGAACGGGAATAGCGTATTAATTTTCCCATATAATGGAAAAAAACTTTTAGGTTATAAGATACAGTTTGTTTTTTGCAGGTTGCTCGGCCTTCCAGTTTTTAACAAAGTGTTTAATTAAATCAATGTGACAGTTTCATAGTAACAATACTAGTCCCAACCACTTATTTCAGTATAAACATTGGTTATATACATCTGTAACGGTTAGTTCTGATTTCGTTCCTTGGTAAAAAATTAATTAAAATCCATCGCATGTAACCAAATTTAAGCTTCTCGACAGAAGGTATGTGTACTATAAATTAGCTTGTACCAGTTACCAGTGAGTGTATTGGATCCATATCTAACAACAGATTCACTGTCGAGATACCCGAGTGACTCACCGTGCACCAGTATCTCACACACACACACACACACACACACACACACACACACACACACACACACACACACACACACACACACACACACACACACGGCGGCGGCGGCGCGGCCGATGCGGCCATCAGAGTTCGGATCACGCTCCCCTGACTCACCGGTTACTGTAGCCCCGTATCTATGGTTATGGCTACGAGCGATCTTGATCATCACCTTCACTTTCCTCAATTACCACTTGGTTTTTGTTCCCTTTGCCTCCATTGTACGTGCCGTGGAAGTAATGGAACACGTCTTCTTGCGACTCGAGTGGCATTGTCCAGGTAAAACGTGGGTCTGGCAATACCTAATTATTGCTAAATTGAAACTATTATGTTAAGAGTTGGATGAGTGACTATAGAGCTCAGCTTCTAAACCGAAGGTTGCCGGTTCAATCCCGAGAAAAGTATGAATCTTTTTAAATGTTCGGTACTTAACCCAAATACCAATGCTTGTTGTGCCATTAATTGATAACCCTGTCTAAAGAATCAGTTGAACTTCGACAGTATTAAAGGTATCACGCCCATTCTACACTCATGCATACCTCATTCATATTTGCCTTCTGGTATTGTAAGCGTCTTGGGTAGATATACCCAAGTGATTATTCTATGCTCTGACAAATAGAATGTCGGGAAAACTTCTGTATAGTTCGCGAATACAAAACCCAAAGGCGAAAATCCCCAATGAAACATCAAGTACTTCGAGCTATAAAATAAAATTCTTTTTTACTTCAAAACATGCTTGACCTTAGTATTAGTGTATAACCTAACTACAGATAGATTTACGAATGTCAAAATAAATATTTATGAATATTTTGTTGTAGCGTTAAATAATTATCCACTTAAGCTTTGTTGAAATTTTATAAGAATACTTACCTTTTGGGGCACCTACATAATAGTTTTTTCTTCTTATAAAGTAGTTAACAAACTTAAATGGTAAAATTCCTATGTAGCACTGTGACATGAATATTTATGATTAGGTAATAATCTAGTTAACAATGGGAAAGTTTGGGAAATAAGAGAACCTTTCTGACAGTGTGTATTGTATTTTGTACTATGATTTCTAGAAAAAATGAGGCAGTCATGGTGATCATATAAGTCGAAATACAGGGTGTCCCGGAACTCTCTGGAACCCTTTTGTATATTTGTTCCTTGCATCGAGACAAGAAAAAAACATCATACAAATAGGGGTCTTAAATCCAGCGTTTAGCTGCTAGCCGCCATTTTGTTTTTTTCACGTAATAATTTTTATTTCCGTAACGGGTGGTTGTATTCAGTTCATATTTGGTATAAATCTTTATCATACTAATGTACATTTTCAGGAAAAAAATTAATTTTTTCCACTGTGTATTTTCAAAATGACGGCCATTTTAAATTTTCAAACTCAAATATCTCAAATTTGGTAAATTTCAAAAAAAAATTTACTGTTCACAAAAAAGTTGCTAAATTTAATTATCTAATCAATGGTACCAAGTTTGTAAAGATCTGATGACAAATAACGGAGTTATTGCGATTTTTCTCCAAAAAAAAACATTGATTTTGCATTAAAATTAATGCAAATTATGGCCATTTTCACAGAAAAATCGCAATAACTCCGTTATTTGTAATCAGATCCTTACAAACTTGGTACCGTTGGTTAGATAATTAAATTTGGCAACTTTTTTCTGCATAGTAAATTTTTTTTGAAATTTACCAAATTTGAGATATTTGAGTTTGAAAATTTAAAATGGCCGCCATTTTGAAAATACACAGCAGAAAAATTAATTTTTTTCCAGAAAATGTACTTTAGTATGATAAAGATTCATACCAAATATGAACTAAATACAACCATCCGTTACGGAAATAAAAATTATTACGTGAAAAAAACAAAATGGCGGCTAGCGGCTAAATGATGAATTTTAGACCGCTATTTGTATGATGTTTTTTTCTTGTCTCGATGCAAGGAACAAATATACAAAAGGGTTCCAGAGAGTTCCGGGACACCCTGTATATAGCTTTGAATGTGCTCCTAGCTAATCCAACAGGCGAGAGTCAACTTAACTCAAGATCATAAACGACAAAGAGTGATATACGCTTCCATTTAACTTTAGTGATACGAAAGCTTTTATTGTTATCGTTCCCAAGCGATCAATTTAAGTTGGAAAATTATATCTATATATTGCGCTATATTAGCATGGTTGCAACTGTGAAGTAGGTTCCTATAAGTTGAATTGTTTTGTAATATTACTATAAGTATAACATAGAAAACTGTGATATTGCAATAAGTTGTTTACGATAATCGCATATAAGAAACCCCGAATCAGCATTCACTAATCGAAGCTGTAACTTACACACTTTTCTTCTGTGACAATGGTTTATAGGAATTGTAAAATACAAACTTAATGTTTTTTGTAGATCGTAAATTACTGATATCAGTAAATTGTCCCAACAAAATAATTAAATGTTAAAAATTATCCGGGCTAGACTGATTTAATTAACTTTGATTTGATGGAGCCCGTAACACAACTTTAAAAAATATTTGTAATTTTTTATTGTACCTCATTATGTTATCATCTTGAATTTTGTTCAATAATTACAAATATTATTAAACAAGATGATTACAATATTTTTTATTTGACTTATTGCTATTCTTGAATAATTTACAAACTATTTAACAGTTGAATAGGTCAATAAACCAATCTTGTCATGGTATAGGACGTATTCTTCAAATTCAAAAGGGCTCACAGCAATCAAATATTAGGAATATCAGATGTTAGTTTAAAATTTATACAAAAAACAAAAAATATTTTTGGAATTTTTATTTATTGAGGTACCAATAAAAGTGTTAAAACGTTTAAATTATACTGTAGTGATATCGATCCTGTAAATTTTGCAGATTCATTTAAAGCGCCGTATATTTCGCACTAGATCCGACGCTGGCTGGTGTTGTGTTTGTGTTTTACGAAACATGAGAGGAATGTTGGATAGTTGGTGTTGGTGACGTTGCCGTGTAGGCCGTGCCGGTTGTAGGCGGCCCCCGCTGGACCGACCTCGCCATATCCGGCCGTGACTCCGCGTCCACAACTCGTCCTGTGTTGTGCCGCGTACGCTACTCGCTGCTGCTACACGCACGACCCGCGCGATCACACACGTAAAGGTGTAGTATAGTGTTTAATTGTGTACTTTTATTAATGGTCAGGCGACTTAATCAATACTAGTGTACTTGTTGCTCGAAGTCGAGCAAATTAATTTGCTAAAATGTTATGTTTAGTTCTAAATAAATTACTCCCGTACAATTCAATATTGTGATTTTCAGTAGTCACGGAAAATTACATTTATTTACAGCTGTAGATTATGATAATATAAAAAATGCTCAAACCCAATATTTTTTAAAACGGGTAAATTACAAATTTCAATCACTTATAGTGCTTTATCTTACGTCCGATTTTCATCAACTTTTGGCGGAAATAACTACAGACAAGATACCGTCTATTTAACGATACCAAAAAATGAAAATCGGTTTAAAATTGTATAAGAAGTTTTAATTACAAATAAAAACCCCTCAAGTATTAAACAATTTTATATAGGTAGATGTACAAGTCTAATAGGATGTTAAGTAAGTGATGTAATCAAGATTATTGATTCTTTATAATTGTCAATTGTCTCCAGTGATAGTTCTGAAAGAAAAATCATCCCTCTAAGATAGTTAATCTTAAGGTGTGTAAAAATTTTTATCCTTGAAAAAAATGCCATCTAATGTTCTTTATGTGTAGCTTATTTCACTAGTAAGTGTAAAAAATAATAAAATTTTGTAATAACACAAATTTTTTCTCATTAACTGCCTGAGGATGCAAAATAAACTTTCCAACAAAATTCGGTTGTAAATTTAAAAAATACTATAAAAATACAAAGAAATACATATTTTTTCGTTATTAATGTTTTTACTTAATGCGGTTTACTAGAATTATGTGGCATGGAGCGTTAAGGGAACGTGTTTTGGGATAGAGTCTGCTTGAGCCGGCTTCAGCTTCAACGCTAATCAAAAAGGCTTAAAAGTTTTATGACGCAACCACGACCCCGGAGGCTATAACCACCTCAAGCCTGTATTGAGCACTATCAGGATCAGGACCTACTCAACTATTCCTATTGGTTCCCTAAAAACTCCATCGGCAAACACTTGGTACAGTTGACGAAAGAAATCATTTCACGTTAACCATTTAATTTAATTGTATGAAACTTTTAACACATTAGTTTGTTAAATACATGATAAATAAAAAAATAAAAAATAAAACTATTACTTTGTTACTGAGAAATTGATTTATCAGCTATCAAATACTTCATTGTTAATATGATTGAAGCAAACACATTTAAATCAATCGATATCTTTTTCAGACGAAATCAAAATTATAAGTTACCTGAAGAGAAAACTTATTGAATACAGATTCGCACGAATCTCAAATAAAAAGATTTGTGACGAAATGATCTGTCTTCAACTGAAATTACCTTCGAAGTTTTCTTTGGGGTGAAAAGATTGGAAAAGTTTCTCCGGAGTCAATAATTAGGGCTTAGCAGCCGTTGCTGCCTGTCATCTCACATCTCACAGCCGGTTCGGCCCACGTCGCTATCGCGGCTACTTTTTGCGATATTGGCGATTAGCATCTATGAATATTGGCGAATATTTCAATCCGTAAATATATACATTTAAGGAATCATGATGCAGCGTTGGCGTGACTTTAAAAAATTGTGGCTATAAATTGCCGTTGATGTAGAAATAATCCCTTTATGATTGAATAATTAGTTTTAGTTCACAAAAACTAAAACTCTACAAAAATTTTAATAAATATTAATTAATTATACGTTGTAATTGACACCATCAGGTGCTTTTACTAAGTGAAACTTGATATAATAAATACAAATGATATTCGTAAATATAAGTTTAGTGTTTTGTATAATTATTATTAGTTTATCCAGTGGTATATCACGTTTACCGGCGTTTACCATCCATACAGTTTAATCGCCTTTGCGTAAGAAGAAATGTCAGTCACAGAAAGATTAACTTGAAACCTCTTGGTTACGTCACATTTTGGGGACACCATACAGTACTAGAACGGAAGGATGTTAAGCTGTTCTGATTTTCGATTATAATGATATGGCGTATTTATGGTTGAATTATTGAATTTAGTTTCGTGTTTCAAATTCAATATTTGTACAAACAGTTATTTAATACGTTCAATTTTGATACTAAGACTTCACACATCGTTCCTGTCCTGACCATCAGCGGTGTAATATTTGTAATGAATTTACGAGAAACATAACGAAGAAAACAAAAAAATACCAAATGAAGACCAATTAAAGAATCAATTGAAATAAAAAATGGAACTTAAAATACAGTGTTTCTCCTACTCAATATTCTTTTCAATTCCTAGTCAAACATGTTATATATATTCGAAATTCATAACATACTAGTATTGAAAATCATGTGATCAATACTCACACTTCGCCGCTACTAATGCCACTTCAAGTTTTGAACAAAACTAAGTTCAATCTTATGTCAAAGGTAAGGTTACTATCAGAATCAGAATTATTTGTCACATTAATACAACGTAAACGTATGCCACTTCATAATTATTCTAATATACAAAATAAAATCATTTGCAATGTACACAGAATAAATAAAAAAACACAACTATACAAAATAATAAATATTTTGAAAGAGCAAACTTAACAATGGCACGTAGGTAATAAATTGGCAATAAAAGTATATAAAATCATTTACATGAAATTGTCATCTGCTAAAAATTCAGTCAATGAATATGGTTTATCTTTCTCAACAAAACAGCCTTTAGCACTGTTTTAATCGTTTGGTTCAATTGATCATTTTCAAGGTAGCTGGCAACTTGATGACCTGGATGACATCACATGTGTTGCGTGTTGCAGCTGCGCGATGGACGGGCCCGAGCCCCTCACGTCGCTGCGAGGGATGAGATTCAGGGAGACGATCCTGACCGCCGAGTCCACCGTCACCCCCTACCGCCACTTCGGCGTCCCACCAGGTAACTATGTCTTACAGTCCGTCTTCATCCCTAAGCTTGTTTTGAATCAGTAGTATTATTATTTAGTGCAATTTTTATTGATCAATTGCTACCGGGTGCTACACCCCGTGCTTCTCAACAGAAGTTTATGTCAGTAATAGATTTATTCCAAATAATATTAAGGCGAGTTCGTTCATTCGATATGCATGCTCTCATAGTGATAGAGGTATTTAGAGGTGAGTCACGTGCATTACCTGTTACAAAAAGGGGCCAGCCTAGCAAATTTCATGTCTTAACTTCTTGTAGTTAAGTTAAACAGCAACCGACACCCAGACAAAAATTCAGTTTTGTTTTATTTTTTACATAGATTCGAGATGTAATTTATTTTTTTAAAGTTTCCATATCGAGCTTTGTCCCGCGCGCTTCTGTTTTGCATGGTCAGCTATCTGCTGTCTCGTCACCTTCTCCTAGAGACAAATGATGAGTGATGCGATCGCGAGACAAATGGGGGACTGAGCACAATATGGGGGCGCCCATTAGATCTGGTGTTGATAATACAACTTTCAAAACCTTGTCATTCAATTTATAATCATAATCACAACTTCCACAAGTTTCCAAATAAATCACGTTCAGTTTTTGGTCAAATTGTGTTTTGAATTCCAATTTTCACCCTTTTTTTATAAGTTTTCTACGTGGATCTATTCTCCAATACACTGAGCAGTGGTTGCAGCGAAGAAGGAAAATATAATTTAACAACGGGTAACCGTTAACAACGTTCATTTCTACACCAATACACGACTCTGCGGTGCGAATTTTGAAGCGTGTATGGCGTGTATGGCTAAAGGATGAGTAATGACTCGTCACTCGTTGCAGACGCCCGTGTTTTTCTTGTTAAATACTGGCCAGTTTTTTGTTTGTAAATGCACTGTGTCCGTGTCGTGTACGAGTTGATTCCGTATTCCCGTTTAATTTTAATGTGATGACAACTTCACTTGAATGATTAATGTATTTGTAATTGTGTACACTTGATAATAGAGAGGTTTTGCAACATACGGTAAATCTTACGGTAAACGCTAAACGCTATTATTAAGTTGGCAAATTTAAGCATATTACATTACACGGGAGAGTTTAGCTGTATGAATGTTGTATAATGGTTACTATTGATCACTTTTCAACGAGCATTTGGACCTTCAAGCAGCAAAAGTACCTAAATCCGTTATTATTAAAATAGCGTTTAGCGTTTACCGTATTCATTTACCGTATGTGCAAAAACTCTCTAATGGGTCAACAGGACCCGAAACCGTGGTAGTGTGCAAACTAACCCCTCCGGATCACCAGACAGCAGGTATTGTCCTTTAGCATTCTTTTGCTAAACAGAGAGTGTGATGATTGTGAGGATCAGAGAAAGTGCAGCTTTATTACTGACCATACCTTTTACCCCCCCCCCCCTCCAATTTTTTGTTATTCTTACCAGAACTTCTCATCTAAGTGGATTGAGAACAAAAGAATAGGGTATATAAAAGGACTTTTAAAGATTCCAACAGCGCTAAAGAGTGATGCTTGAAAACGTATTGCATTTAGAAAATTGTAACTTTTCTAAGAAAAATAAATGACGCACTGGTTTTATAAAGTATTCTTATGAAGATTTTTGGCATATTTAGCTATGGGAAGGCATTCGACGGTTCGTGGTAGATGTGGTTGTCGGGACCAGTGTACGCCTGCAAGCGTTCCTTGTCAATATACAGCCCTGGGTGTGAGGCGGGAGGTAGCATATCCATTGCAGGCGTCCACTGTCTCTGACACAAGCTGTTACGGCTGTAACTATCTCACATTATCACTCATAGTAATAGCGTGTTAGCCACTTAGAATATTATGTAGAACATGTGCAAATTTTATTAATATATTATGTAAGGTAGCAATAGTTTTATTTAAACGTGTTAAAACTATTTAACAAGCTCCCAAAACACATCAAAATTCAAGACGGCCATAAAAATTTAATTTTATATTGGAAACATTTTTAAAAGGAAAGGCTTTCTACTCGGTTAGTGAGAACCTGGAGTTTCAGGAATAAATCTCGTGTGTTAATTTTATTTTGTCACAGTTAATTTCAATATTAATTTCGTATAAAATGTGCAGTGAACATTTAAATATGTATATTACGCATGACATTTGTAATACTATTTTTAATTGTTCTCTACGAATAACGAATTTGAATTTAAATTTAAGCTGAATGTCCTGTAGCTGCTCAACCCCTTTAGTTTTCTAGGAAGATCCTAGCACAGATCAATAGTCCATGTGGATAGGGCCAAGTAAGACAAAGAGAGGCCTGTCAACTTCTTTTAAATAACAATAAAAAAGGTAACCCAGAGTAACTTCACAGATATTACAACCACTTTCACTTAATGATCATTAACGGCAAACGGTGAATAATTTAAATCGATAAAAGCGTCTGGCGTTATTAACCCTTCTGAAACATTCCATAATTTATTAAGGAAAATAATGGGAAGGCGGAACTCTTTGTTGAAAAGAAAATTAATGATCGCTGTTTTTATCTGCGGCCTACAATGTAATTATATTTTGAAGAATAAGAGCTTGATTTTATTCTTTGGTCCGAGGAAACAGTCCATAATTTTAATTTAAAACTCAGGTTTCCATGAAATTTGAGCAAGCCGTAAGTATTTAAGATATTATCTTCAAGTTACTGTGTAATCTTACGCGTGAAATAAAAGGATTAGGTATGAAATTAATTTTGTCAATTTCAGCAGACAGAATGCTAAAGGCACATTATTACTTAGGTTCTTTTGCACTGTAAATCTTCCATTGTTTTACATTGTGATTTTTACGTCGTATTGGTTCTTCTTGTAAATTATTTAGTTTTATTTGTGTAATTGTAAAACATCAAATACATAGATCTATAAAATGCGTTTAAGATGGAATATAAAAAAATAAAGATAATAGGTATTTTTAAAAGAGCTACCCAATGGTTAATGTGGATTTAAAAATGTTTTATAGTAATAACTACATAATAATACATTACAAAGGAGAGAAGGATTGTCAAATTTGATGTAAATAAATTTAATATGAGTTAAATATGAGCACAATTAATGGCCAGGAAAGGTTAATGTGGTAATAATGTTTTCCCCACGCACTTGCAAGCATAACAGGATCGGAAAGGATCGAACCTGATGACTTCCAGGAACATTGTTAGACATTACCCCAATCTCACAACTACACGTATCTTTTGTTGGGATGTAGAGACTTAGGTAAATATTCGGTACTTTCAACATCACCATGTGAGGATTATTAGACATATAATCCATTATTTGTTATATTCTAGTAAAAAAACGCGGAGAAATTTTTTCTCAAACCTTTGCTTAATAATGCTCAAAATTGACCCTTAAGCTATGTATAATTAACCTTTGAAATGACTCTAACAAAATAAATAATTATCTAGACGGTTAACTTTATTCCATGAGATTTGAAGAATACTTGAAATCGGGCATTCAGAATTAATAGCAGATTATAATTCAATAAGCACTAAAACAAGTATAAAAGGAAAATCTTTACGACATGAAGTTCCAAAACTCACATTAAACACGTGAATAATGGCCTTCATAATTACAAATTTCAACTTACTGTGAAACGTAAATTAAAGAAGTTTAAAAATTTAATATCAAAACGTCGAGATTTTCATTGCTTAACATTGTAAATGCGTGGCCTTTCCAGAAGTGGTTAGGCCGAACAAAACAACTCAGTCGCGGACTCCCTATGGAATACTGAGCGGCCTGCTCTCTTTGGCTGATAAATATTCGGTCTCACTACACGTAAATTTATGTTCAGATAGTCAAGTAAAAAAACTTTTATTCGTTATTCTGTTTAAATTTAAATTTATGTTAAAATTGGATTATTATTTTGTTTACATTCAAATTATTTTGTTATAGTAATAACTAAATATATTGTGTTTGTGAAAACACAGCTATGTTTGATTGTTTGTTCGAATAATTTATCTCAAGTTTTTTTTTCACACAATGCAAATTTCGAATATTCAATAATAAAAATAATTAATTCAAACCAAACAGTTCATTAGCAACTTACTGACTTCTAGATAACAACAACATAGATTAACAATGAGTATCTGATCCCGTTTCGTTCTATGTGTGTTCACAATCTGATGGTCATTTTTCTTCCAACACAATTATTTATGTGAGACAAGCAACAGAAGCTTTAAAACCTCCGCCAAGTCCTCTATCTAGTCAAGCGTGGCTTTCGATCCAAATAAACAAACTAACCTAAAAACTGTAGCGCATTTATATTGCTTGATATCATACTATTAAAACTCCTTCATAAAAAAGTGATGAAGTTAGTTTCATATTGTTGTCATAGTTTAATTTTTTTCATGATATGCCTTTTCAATAAATTTTTTTCACATTAAACTTTGAGATGTAATACTTGTTAACATTCTACGAGGTGTCAGGATAAGGCGTTTATCACGTCAAGTTAATATCAGCGATGGTGTCATAAAGCCTGGCTCTAAGTACCCAATCGTAGCTCCTAACTACAGTTGGATAGTTTATGTTCAACTGCTTCCAGGTCATATTCAAGAGCAGAGCTCCCTTGTTGCCATTCCGTCCGGTGCTGCTCATGAATCATAAACTGGCTAAGGACTAACTGCTACGTCAACCTTCAGCCTCTCTTGACGTGCACCATTATATCAATCTTACAAATTGTCTCAACATAATGTGTTCGATTTTATGCCATATTTTTAAAAGTTTCATATCTTGAATATTTTTAATAGGAAAAAAATCTACAATGAAGAGTTATTTAATTTTGAAATAGATCCTCCTTTCTAATAGGGTTTGAATCTAAATTATATCTATGAGTTGAATATAAAAAACTTAAACGTAACTTTAGATTTCGAGAGAATCCATTAAACATGTTCATTATCACATTAAGATGATACGAAACTTCAGTTTCGGTCAAATGTGTGTTGCAAATAAGAATTAAATAACATGTTTCGTACGTGAATGAAAAAATGGGAATCATTATTCAAATTGATAACATTTTGAAACAAACACAGCTACCCAAATGCTTTTGAAAAACAAATTTTTACGTCCGTAAAGGGTTACAACAATGTTTTTTTCTTGGTTTTATGATTATTCAGTTGATTTTTTAAGTAAGTATGAACGATGATAGGACAGATGTAAATAAGCTTATATTACTTATCATCATAATTGATCCATTTTTGTTAAGGTAACAAGTAGTAGAACGTAAACGTTTCAACCTACGTAAGCCTACAATATTAGCTCTAGATTAATTTAGCAAATTAAACCCAATTTTCAAGTACCCATACAGATGATTTAAAGATTTTAAGAAACGTGGAGAAATATATTTTGGCCGCTCATGAAAAAGGTAAAACTTGGTTAAATAGTCCTATCAGTTTGGTTCGAGACAACACGAGACGAAACCTGGTCATACACCCTGTACCAAATGTTCATAAAAATCAAAGCCATTTGCTTCCTTTGCATATTTAACGGCATAACGAACAGTTAACTATGTTTCATTTCATTCCAGCTGTATATGAAATTAAAAAATGAATTTTATACAGAAACGAGCGATATAGTGTCAGCGAGTCCTCGTAATAGATTTTTTCCATACAAGTGATTCCCAAATAATAAAAACGATCGAAAATGCTGTATTAAGTGGTTATAAAGATCACATTCCTAGGTTATGTTCGATGAGTTTTCTTCAGGTCACGATGAGAGTACATGTGTTGTTGTGGTGTTTGTTTATTATTCGCCTAATGGAAGCCGTGTTGACCGATGTGCGAGTGTGAGGAGCCGTCGCGGGCCCATAGTTGATATTCCAGGGAGCCGCAGCCGCAGCCGCCAGCTGGGACCCGCTGCGACGCGGTTTACATTACTGTGCTCTACACGACAATGTCTTTGGAATTCATTGTAAAGACTTTAATATTTTGGAAAATAAAAAGGCAACCTATTGTTTTTAGTGTTTAAAACTACGTTTCCGGAGGTAGGGATATTCCTCCAGTTTAGAATGATTCGGAACAACTTAAAAAAAAACTAAATCTACCTATTCTCTCCTAACCCTACATTTTCGTAAAAAAGGAGTCACAAAGATATACTTTCAAACGCCAAACATAAAAAAATACCGTACACAAAACAAACCTGAAACATTGTACAAAATAAATATAATGCAAAACTTGTATAATACTCCAGAGTAAAACAACTTATCCATAGAACACATCTATTTGTACGTAGATAAAAATAAAAATTTTAATAGGTAAGTTTAATTTTTTATTTGCATAAAAAAATGTTGCGTCTATTCCAAAATATGTATTGCTATTTGTATTGATTTCCTAGGCATGAGAAAATGCTTCCTTTGGAATTGAGAATTTTATTGAAACAAAAATATTTCATTATTAGGGGAAATCCAAGACGCAAACCTAGAACATTATCCGATACTGTTCACCAGTAACAGTGGTGTATTATAGGCAGTTCCATGCACGCGAGGCAGTTTGTAAAGATCAATTTCACTCGCAAGACCAATCCCTTATTCCAACAATTCTTACTTGCGATCCGAGAACATATTTATGAGTGTCGGGGTGCATATTACGGTGATCGAGTAGGATAACTTGTTTTGTTTTGGGAATACGAACTTGTAGTTGGAAATGTTGATATTGCCACTTTTATTAGCCATTTCGAGAGCAAGGGATCGATAAACAGCTATTGAAAGTTCTGAATTTTTGTTTTCTGGTAGTCTTCGAACGAAGAAGAGAAAGTCTTCGTATTAATATAAGAGATGATAAACATTTTAATAATGCATGTTGCACGTAATAGTTTTTATTCGTCTCATAAATCGCATTTTTAAATTGATAATCCCTGCTAAAAATAATTTCAAAGTCTGGGACGAAACATCGCTATCCGACTCCATGTTTGTCATCGATGGTTAACATTTCGACCTTGCAAATACAATGCTATTCTTGATAGTAAACGATACCATTACGATTATAACAACTGATTTTGTTTTTGCTTATTGAGTTTGGCCAGAGCGGGTTCGATTCACGAACTTAACCAAACCTTGCGATCCGGAAACACATTTATGAGTGTCAGGAGCGTGTAGTGGTTTGGCAAGTCCTTATCTCAATCGAGAGTATGGCGAGTTGATTATTTTCTTTAGGGCACGTTTATGTAAATTTGTATCTGGAAATGTTGATATGCCAAGTTTTGGCCAGCGGCTTGGTATTATGAACACCCGCCATTACCAGAAAGGTAGTTGACAACAACTGCTTTACCAATCAACCCGATTGGTTAGATTTTATACGAGTGAGTCACGCTTTGCTTTGCATAGCCCAACCTTACTTTATCTTTAAAGGGAATAAATGGGTGGCGGAAAGAGTAATACAAAGTCAATAGAAACTATTAATAATATCACAAACAAAAGAATATCATAATTGACCTTTCAACATCTTTAAGGCAACAAAATCAATCCAAAAGGAAAAAGGAGTAAATCTATCATAAGAATATAATGAAGATATATATGACATGGAATAAATAGATAAGTATAGTTGGCTTGATGATTGGAGCGAGAGGAACCATAGCATCATTTTATGAAAATTTCTTAGATCATTTCAAAATACCTAGAATTAACTCCAAAATATAGTTGTAACTACACTAAAATATTTATTTTAAATTGTTTACGTACCTCAGTCACATTTTCTTGGAGGTCTAATACAACATAGGTTTAATATGCCTCAACTGTAATATGCATCTAACCTCTTGAAGACAACACGTGTTTCATCGCCTGCTTGATGATGCAATAAGCATAGAAAGCTCGGTCACATTAGACCTCCAAGGAACTGTGTCTGAGGTACTAAAACCATTTATTTGTCAATTCCAGTTCCGGGGCAATATCAACATCTTTATAATGTCAAAACTATACTCATTTTCATGTTAAAAATTATTTCCAATAACAATATAACTAAAGTCATTAAAAACGATTGTACGTTTTAAATCATTAATAAAACAGTTAAGACGAAAAAAGTGCCGTAATAAGTGGTACTAGGGATCACCCACTCTTTGAAATTCAACCTAACATTCACAGTATCTTCAGCCAATTAGTTTTAAAATACTCGTATTTAATTAGTAGTTTTATTTGAAATTGTTAATTAGTTTTAAAATGTTTAATAACTTAAACATCTGTTCTTCTTGATTTGCTAACATTTGTTATTACAATAGCTGTTCAATGATCGATCAATCATCCTTCTCCCATAAGACTAACAATGACACTTGAAAGCCTGGAGGGCGTAGTCCTACGGGCCGAAGTGAATTATAATGAGTAGTGTGAAATTGGGGATGCTGGGCCAGTTCAAGGTCACCTGAGGGATGACGTCATCGAGGTCAATGACCTCACCGATGACGTCATCGATGACGCAATCGATGACGTCATCACCAATGACGTCACTTTCATGACGTCACACCCATGACGTCACAGAAATGACGTGCCGATGACGTCATCACCCCTTACGTCATCAAAATGACGTCACCGACGCCAATAAGGTCAAGGTCACGCCGAAACTTAAATTTTTTTTGGCACTTTTGCCGTTTCTCGCACTACGCTCCGAGTTTTAGTCCGAGTCCTCGTGACCTTGACCACTTGGAACGAATATTCGACGAGAAACGGCAAAAGTGCCAAGTTAAACCTGAGTTTCTAACATGACTCTGCCCATATGGCCGATCGGTAATCCCTCAGGTGACCTTGAACTAGCACAACACCCCCAATTTCATATTACTGTGACCTTGAAAACCTAACAACGGAGCGCCGACACCGATGCGCACCCCACGACAGCCACCGAGTGACTGACTGTCAGGCTCTGTGTACTCTAGGTATATGGGGAAGTGGAGGGGGAAATCTCAAGGTCATCCAAATGGAGTTTTAAAAAAGTGAAAGAATACTCTTGTGCTTCCTGGGCGACTTCATCAATTTCTAACGGATCTGTAAACCAATCCGATCTGTAGCGGCAGGAGTCCAGAAAACAGGTGCACCACCCATCAGGTTGTCCGTAGCACTTCCGACAATTGGTAAGATTGGAGAAGTGAAACTTAATACACCGCTGCGGACAACAAGTATAAAAGTATTTGGATTTGTAGATTTTGAAAGTTTGTAGTACAGGTGGTGGCAGCTGTTGGTTCTTGCATCTACACCTGCAACATCCGAAGCATTCACATTGCCGGCAGGCCAGCCCATCCACTTGCCACCTTGGTAAGAGGAAACACTTATCCTCACAGCAATAGGTTGTCCCCGTCTCTTCCTCCCAACGCTTCTTTGCACAATATGTGACGCCTTGTATCTCCAAACACCTATGCTCGCAACATGAGATGCGCTTACTTTCCATAGTTGATGTTGCTTTGACGAGGGAGCACGATGAAGTGATGCTGTGGTCAGTGGGAATGGGGTTTATATAAACTAAGGCGAGTGGAGGGGGAAAGGTCAAGGTCATCCAAATGGAGTTTTAAAAAAAGAAAAGAGTAGAAAGACTACTCTTGTGTATCTATAGCGATTTCATTGATAGTGAGTGCTTCTGTATGCCAAGTTGATCTGTACTGACAGGCTCCTAAATAATGTTTGCAAAAACCTGCAAAACGATTGTTGCACAATTTGCAGCCAGTTAGCTGTTTTAGTGTGAATTCAATGCAACGTTCAGGGCAACAAGTGTACTTATGCCCTCTCATCTGGTACACATGGAATGTCTTCAACTGTGGTTTCGGCTTCTTCCAAGACTTGCACTTACACATGCACTGACCAAAAGCTTCACATTTTCTGCATGCCAGACCATCCGCAACATCAATGTCATTTGGCCATGAAAAACATTTCTGTTCGCAACAGTAGTTGAGTTGACTCTCCATGTTGCTGTGGTGAAGGTGCGCGATGAAATGACGCTGCAACCAGTGAGAGTGCACCTTAAATAAACTCAGTGGAGGGGGAAAGGTCAAGGTCATCCAAACGGAGTTTTAAAAAAGATAACTAGTCGTCCTCCTCATCCTCTTCGTCCGTTGTACTTGGAGAGCTGTCAGACGAAGAGCCCCGCGCAGGTGCTCCCCAGATGAAAAACAAATCAATTTTAAAACGAAGACCAGGATCTTGCATCATCAATTCCTTTAATTTG